>CM044009.1:2553044-3153044 GCA_024085815.1 Flaveria linearis | reverse complement strand
TCGGTTATGATTAGGGTGATTCCGATGTAATTAAATGCGGGGCACGTGTCCTGCTGGCTTACCCGTTCCGCCCGCATGGTCCGGGCTTTCGGGTTCGGGTACCCGGTCTTGTGTGGGTTATTTGTACCCTACGTCTACATGGTGGTTCCATCACGGGTGGTGGTGATATGGTGTTTATGCCAAGGTGGTGGGATTTTCGGACTGAATTGGCAAACATGTCCAAACCACAGGGACTAAAATAGCAATTTATTTAAAGGAGATATATTAAATGGGGTTTAAAAAAATAGAAAAATAAAACATATATGTAAAATGACCAATATACCCGTCATTTAACGGAGAATGTTGGATGGAGTTAACGAACTGGATGAATATGACAAGATTTGTAAATCACAGGGACCCAGATACGAAAAAATAAACTATTGGATGAAAGTTGCAATTTTCACCAAACCACATGGACGAAAATAACAATTCACTCTTAAATATAAGTAATTTATATATGATTATATATATATATTTTATAGTTATATATAAAACTTAACTATATTTGTATATCCGACGTACTAATTTATGGTTTAACACCCCGTTTTTACCCACTAAAATCAAAAAAAAAAATACCAAAACCGGTCCGAACCGGTCCGACCAGCGGTTCGGGACGAACCGGCGGTTCGACCAGTAGAAAACGAGTCACCCAGACCGGACCGGACCAGGCACCGAATCCCGGTCGAACCGGTAGGACCGGCCGGTCCGATCCGGTCTCAACAACATTGATCAAAACCGAACCGAACCGAAACGTAAACATAAATGTAGATGATTAGATTCTCCATTTGTGTTTTATTTTTACAATTTAGAAAAAACAAGTATAGTACCAAGAAAGAAATTGTTATCTCTATGTGGAAACCTTTGGATCTTCACAATTGGATCCAACAAACTGTTGACCGTGAGATCAAACCAACGATTTTGACTCTCTTGCTTACACATGCCACCCTTTATTTTAGTTCTTTGCTTCCATGCATGTAATTCTCATCGATCCCACTTCAAGAAACAGTCATCCACTCTGTTTTCGATCTTTGATTTGTTCTTCAACTTTTTTTTATATTTCGGGTCTCGATCAATTCCCCTTCTCAATTCATCCCTTTCTTTTTGGGTCTCATGTTCAACTCCCCAATTCAATCTCTCACTTGTTAGCTTCCATTAATCGAATGAAACCCTTTTGTTCTTCGTGATTTCACTATGATTTGCTTTGATCCGCTGTGATTTCTTGACGTTTGTGCTGTTTTGGTTGTGGGATTTGTGCACAGAAGATGTTTGTTGTTATGCTTATGAGAGTTTTTTCACCAAATGTAGGAGTGTAAGTGTGTAGCAAACAATCCCCCCCCCTCTCTTCTGTATATATAAATATTATGCGTGTGTATGAATTGGGTACTGTTTCACTGTTTGATTCTTGCAGTTTCGATTGGGTAGTGACTGAATTTCGACTGTTTGTTGATGGAAGAAGATCAAGATGAACTGAGATTTGTTTGTAAGTTGTGTGATAAGAAGTACCCAAGTGGGAAGTCATTAGGTGGGCATATGAGGTCTCATGTGATTGCGGCTGCGGCTGGGGCTGCTGCAAATTCATCTGAATCAGATGAGAAGTTTTCGACTTTGATGAACAATGGGAATGGAATAGATGTGAATGGGAATGGGAATGAGAATGGTAGTTCTTATGGGTTGAGAGAGAATCCTAAGAAGACATGGAGGGCAGTTGGTTCATCGACTTTTCCGTACGCAAATGAGAAGATTTGTAAGCAATGTGGCAAAGGGTTTCAATCTTTGAAAGCTTTATGTGGTCATATGGCGTGTCATTCTGAAAAAGATCGAAACTTTAAGGATTATGATCATTCTTGGACGAGTGAGAATCTTGATCACGAGGAGAAGGTGGTTATCGACAGTTATTCAGACACTGAAGAACCTGAGTTTCAAGATCCCGCCCGTGTGACTAGGTCCAAGTCCAAGAGGTACATGAAAGTTGTAGTGAAACCGTATTCCTTTAATTACAATTATGGGTCATCTTCTGTTTCTGAAATTGATGAGCTTGAACTAGAAGATGTGGCAATGTGTTTGATGATGTTGTCCAAAGATTCAAGCAACTGGGGTGGTGTTAATTCGGTAGTAGAAACATCAGACAACAATTCTGCTGTTTTGGAGATAAAATCGTCTCCAATTGACATGAAATTCAGTAAGAAATCAAGTGTTTTAGATGCTGATGATAGTTTTCAATTCGAGAATTCCAATTCTAGGTACTATGGGAATGGGAATCACACAACTAGAAAAGTGGAATCCGACGTATCGATTGAGGAATGGCTTAGAAATGGTGATAGAAACAAGAAGTCAAAACTATCATATGAAGAAAAACTTGAAATAAGAAGGAATTTGTTCAAAGAATTCGCCTATCGCGATTCTTTAAAGAAAAGAGCCCGTGTTGATGATGATTCATATACTCCTGAACTAGAACGTGAGGGATCGAACAAAAAAAGAAACAAGTATGAATGCTTAAGTTGCAACAAGATTTTCACTTCATTTCAAGGGCTTGGTGGACATAGACCATGTCACAGAAAGAACACTATTTTCAGGTCCAAAAACAACAATGATGAAAGCACTTTAGAAGATGAATTTGCACCTACTCGAAAGCCTAAATACGATAACAAAATAAAGGCAAAAAAGAGCAAAGGTCACGAATGCCCGATTTGTTTTAGGATGTTTAAGTCAGGGCAAGCTTTAGGAGGTCACAAAAGGTCTCATTTTATCAACCGGGCAATTGATCATTTTGCAGCTATGGAACATGAGGCTCCATCATGTTCTGATATGATTGATCTCAATCTCCCAGCTCCAGAAGAGTAGAGGTAAACGGGTCAAACGGGTCAACCCAGTAAAAAGTTTCTGAAAAAAAATTGTTGGTTGTTTTGCATATTTCTCATGATATAAATTAGAGAGGTTAAGTTGCATTCTTTTGCTAATTTTGTTTTTTCCCATCATATTCTTGCTATGTTTCTTGAAATCATGTTCAAAATTCAAGATTTTTGAGATAAATTTTGTGTTGTTTTTGCTTTAGTGGTGCAATGATTTCATGTTTATGGTTACTTTGTGTATGGTGGAGATTTGAGGGCCAATAGAAAGGGTTCATTAGTTTCTTGAAAGTGTTATGCAAAGTCCCCAATAAAATGACCTCCTTTTGAACCACCAATGGACTATGAAATGCTAACTATGTTGAGGGAAGAAGCAATTGTACCATTTTTCAAGCACAAGGTACAATTTGATATGCAATAACGGTCCACAAATAGGGATTTGATCTTGATTTCTTAACCTATGATTCTTGCATTGCACTAGAAGTTAGTAATTGAGTGGTGAGAGACTTATTAAATTTTCTAGGATGGTATGTCATTATTTTGTTAAATAAAAGAGTGTAAATATTTAATTAAAAGTTGTTTGAGATAATTTTTTATAACATATGGTTACATTTTTTAAATAGTAACTAGCTTTATTCTCCCAAGCGCGTTGCGCGAGGATTTTTTCGGTTGTTCTTTTGATCTGTTGAAAACACGCGTTGAATTCTCTTGGTTGTTCCCGTCAAAAAAGCGGATTCATATTGAAACAAGGGAGAGTTCATTGTCTTAAAGTTGCTATTTGATAGTTTTACATGCTCATAGGGCAAGAGGGGGGCGAAAGGATGGGTGCTACTACAGAAGAGTAATTGTGGTTTAATATAATGTACGTGTAATTTCGGTTGTTCTTTTGATCTATTGCACATAATTGTGAATAAATACTTTTAGGGATTGTAGCAGATGTGTCAAATACTCAAATCAATATCTGTGTCAAATACTCAAATCTATATCTTGTCTGTATAATAAATATAAAAAAGTAAGTATAAGTTTCACATTTAACAAACTACAGCGCACTTAAAAATGAATGAGCTGGCCATACACATCTTATTAGTTAATGTGACATAAACTGGTTTGTGTGTACTTACATCGTGTTAGTAAACTTATGGTGTGTGTACTTACTTACATCGTGTTAGTAAACTTATGGTAACTCGTTGGTGTTATGATAGATAAGATACCACCGGACAAAACCCATTTCACCAAATTCGAGATATGTTATGAACTCCTTGAATCATGCCTCTAACTCTAGCTTTGGCAAGGCCGATCTAACTCCGGTGGCCATAGTCCTTTCAACAATCTCACTCACAACTTACGTTTCACATATTACATTATTAATTTTTAAACTAAATATGCAAACACAAATTAAGATCATTTAACTTGAACCGATTGATAACCAACAACTTTGATTTAAAAAAAATTGCAACTAATAATACTACACACACTTGAGTTCTTTGTACTTTATGTTCTTCACCTACAATTTGGTGAAGAAGAAAGTAAATATCACATTTGTTACGTCAAATTACTTGACCCTGAAATTGAAGAACATACACATTCGTTTACCCTAAAATCGAAAAAGAAGGCACATTCGCTGGCAAGCGACACTGTCACCGCCATTAACTACCACTGATGTCCAGCTTAACTGCCAATGGTGGCTTTGATGTCCAATTTTACTATATCACATTGGTGATGTCCATCTTTTCTCCATGACGGTATGAACCGTGTGAAATTCACATTGGAGAAAATAAAAGATAACTCTCATGGATGAGAGAAACAAACGAAAGAGGTGAAGAAGACACATTATTTGTCTGACATATATATGATTGAACACGTGTAAGAAAATAAAGACATGCAAGTCTGAAGACCCACGTGGTGCACTTTAACCTAACATAGTAACACGCAGAGGGGCAAAATGCAAATTGTAGAAACTATTTTGGTCAAAACATAAACATTAAGACCTTACTATTCCTTTCACTTGGTTTTTAAATATTATGTAATGTAATTCCTCATTTTAAGGTTTCTTAAACTATTTTCAAATAGATTTGAACTTTTTTTAAAAAAAGTCTTGAACTCTTTATGTTACTACCCAAGTGACTGGCATATGGTTATATATATCTATGCTTATAAGTAGCGACATGTATTAACTTATAGAAGCAATTTATTTTATTTTAAAACATTATTTTTTGCATTTGTAAAATATATTCTATGTTTTCCACATTGGTTTTAATTTTAATCACTTTTAAATCATTTGTGCCTTTTATGATAAAACAAATTTGAAAACTTCCTCCTCTATCAAGCTCCATCTACTTGACATTTATAAATTTTAAATATTATTTGTTTAAGATATAATCTTTTTACAGTTGTTTATAAACTTTGAATGTCTTTGACAAACATGTAACATCATTTTGAAAACTTCATTACTATAAATCGTGTTATATTATCTACAAATCATTTTAAGATCTCTCTAAATTCTCAGCATATTCATGCTGTTGGTTTATATTTTGATTTTTGAAAGTTGCTATCAGTTTGCATTGTTAAACCTTCTATGCTTTTTTCATCATCTTTGTAATAATTTAGCTTTGATCTTCATATTTGATGATTTACAAAACGTAATGAGACGCTTATATGGCCTCAATTGACAATATAATAAAACAAGACTTAACTTTATACATTATCAAAACAGGATCATTAGGTTCATAATTAAACACTAAATCATTGTTATACCAACAAACATGCTTATACATTATAAGACCATAAGTACTATAAAAGTAAAAAGAAATTATTCAAAGAAAAACACGTGGTTGCAAAGAACATATTGAAATCATAAAACGAACAAATGAATTTAAAATTTCTAACCTTAACAAGGTAACAAGTATCACTGCACGAACATGTACAAATCTTGGGTTATTTATGCCTATTAATGAAGAATCTAGTCCTTGTGTATCATATAGTTCAATGGATTCTAACTTCGGCAAAGTGATTTCTTATTAAAATTAAAAATAATTTATATTATACTAATTAGCAATCTTTCTATGCATAATGATGTTGTACCTTATGTATTTTAAAAAAAAAACGTTAACTTTTCACTTTTAGCCCAAAGCTTTTCATATTTGCAAAGTAATCTTCTAAAATTTAATTATTTTTACTTTAAACCCGGAACTCTTTATCTTTTACAATTTAATATCGTAAACTTTTATACTTTCAACTTTGGTCTCCTATACTTTTCATATTTTGTAAATTTTCGTCTTCCGTTCTTGTAGGTTTTGCAAGTTAACACAACAGAAACATGCATGTGCGATTCACCAATTTTACATTTAGTTCTAAATTCCGTGAGTTGACACAACATAACGTAAGTGCGTGGTTTATCGTTTTTACATCTATTTACCCCCTTTAACAAGTTTGTCGTAACGCGTAAGTCTAAAACCGACTTTGCTATATTTTTATATGTTTTACGCTTTGGTCTTATTTTTTCGTATTAACATACTACAATTTTAGTGTTGATGGTTATTAATGGTGGTGTGACATTGGTGTTATTTTGCACGGTTTTAAGCCGCCTCCCCCCACCCGCAATGTGGGGAGTTTAATTCTAGTTATATGCTAATTCTTTGTAACATTATATAAAATAATCAACAGCGGTCAGTTTTTTTTAATATTTTATTTTATTTATGTAGACGGTAGCTATTTTTGGCTTTTGTTCGTGGGCCTAAATTTTTTCTTATAAAAGTCATGGACAAACTCTCCAATTTCCTTGATGTTAAATCTGTCCATCTCTCATCTTAGTGTGTTATTTATGATCTACATGCATGTTATTAAGGCTCTTGATATTCCTTGGACCGATTTGACTGTTAGAACCCAGTGAATTTTCAACGGTTTTGTTTTTTGATGCGACACCTATTTTTATGGCTCTAGAAGATGAGAACCACATCAACACAACGAGATGACTCCGAACCGCAATGGCGTCCTCCATGTTGTTGCTCGAGTCTTGGCTCTAGATTCATGGGTTTCTCAACAACAATTCGTAAAAACTCAAGAACAGTTTAATTGCTTAAATACTTTCGAAACACCTTGCTGTTGTATTAGAATGTAATAGCAAATGATGGTAATAAGCATGGTGGTAAAAGGATACACCCAAGAGTGCATTCAACTTTAATAAAGTATATGTGTTATGATTTTATAAGTAAACAAATGTAGTGGAGAAAGTGTGTATGTCGATAAGAAAAAAAAAAAACTTAACATACACTCTTGCTTGGCTTTCTGTCCATTAAATAATCACCATAGGAAAATCAAAGTGCAAAGTACATAAAAATGTATCAAAATTGATATTTGTTGTTATTACATATGTCTCGTCCTGGGGAAACGTGTGAAGTTTGAAATGTGATTATGACTTAAAACACATTAATTACAAACAATGCGGCGAAATTTAACTAATTAATTAATGTTAACATAACGATTTCATTCATATTCGATAGTTTACAAATTTTGCCCCTATAAGGGACTTTTACATGATTACAACATCAAGCTACATTTGTTTATCTTCAAACATGACCTCGCAAGGTCCACAAATTCCTAATACACGTGGATAGACACCAAGATGCTGAAGTCTTCCGCATCCAACAAGTATAATAAAATTCAGGCTTCATAACCAACCAAACATCGTATAACCTATAAAAGGAAACAAAACTATGCAACATTCTGAATATCTGAAAAACATACTAAAACATTTCAACATAAAATTAGTGAGCACATAAAATTTATACAAATAGACAGTTAACAAATACATATATGATGATTAATTAAATAAGTCCACAATCAAACATGATCTCATTATAATATGTTCCACTCACAAGTTTATGTTCTCTTAGATAACATAAACACACATACAGATAGCATAACACACGATCTCATATTGGCTGTCTTAGCTAGAACTCCAACTGGTGCAAGGTAAAACCTAAAGTAGCAGGACCCATTTGATGTATTGGTGCGGGCAACCATCCAAAGCGATTGGCCGACCGCATCCATGAAGTCGTCACTATCACGGATAGCCTCTACAGTCTTCAAGATGTCCTGAGATAGCAACCACAGACGGCCAGCCTTGGATTTTGCCACCTGGGCATCCATCGAAGCCTGCAACCAAAAGATGGTAAGGAATGAGCCAACAGAATGACAATGCAAAAGTAACATGACAAGGACATCACCTGGGTAGCCTGAAGCAGGTGGCGTTCCTCCCGCAACCTGTCCCGGTCAGAGGACGTAGAAGCAAGCTGATCCTCCCAGTCCATCAGCATGGCCTTCAGCTTGCCCAACTCCTCAGACAACCTTTGAACAATGTCCGCCCTCTCCTTCAGCAGTTTGTTACTCCTCTCACAAGTCTCCTCAAAAGTTTTCCGGTCTTGTCCGTGCTTGGATTGAAGATCGAGGATCTGGAGGGACAGTTGTCTATTCTCCTCCTCCAAATCGGTCGCCCGAGCCTTCAATTGGGCCATCTCAACCTTATCCGCCTTCTCCTTCTTCTGGATCCTCTCGATGTATTGGTGCGGGAGCTCCCGCTAGCGGCATATCACAGGCATTATTGAGAACCCACCAGCCAGGCAGATCGTGGAGAAGCTGGACAAGGTCTCATGATCCGAGTTCAGTCGGAATTCCCTTTTAGCGGGAAGAGCATTCTTCAGGAAATCCCGACATACCTCGAGGGTTCACCAGGCAGGTAGAAATGAGTGATATTCCAATCTGGGACGTATTTGGCCGCTGCGTGGTGAACCTGCCCAATCAAAGGCAACGAGTGAGAACTCCCCACCCTGGCAAATGGTCCTCCTTCATCGCAGAGGAACTCGAATGACTAGGAGAGCTACCCCGCCACCAGGAACAAAGTCAAAAGGAGGTACCTCGGGGCGAGGAAGGTCACCTCCCTCCGGGGCAACAGAGCCGGATGCAATACCTGCTTCACTACCTATTGATCATCAATCTATTTGGCTTGACCCATTAGACGATCTCTACTTATTCCTAAGGCTATTATACTTGAGACGTTTGGAAATCAAGAAACGTCTTGTCAAGGTGAGTTTATGCTAACTTCTTTCAAAATGAAATACGTGTGTTCAAATTATATCTTGATTTCTGTATTGCTTGCTTATTCGATTCACATAATTCGGGTATATATATGTATAACGGATCCGATTATATACACGTGATGGTGGCCAAACTAAGAGCAGCGTTATGTTGGGCATATGTAAATCTGACGCGGTATATATATATATATATATATATATATATATATATATATATATATATATATATATATATATATATATAATATATATATATATCTAAACTGAAGATGTGTGATATAGCATGGTAGGTAGAATTATGATGATTTAAAATTATTGCCAATGCTCCAGATATATTTTATTATGCTTTATAAATGTGTCAGTTACATGAATTCATCGACTTTTCGCTGGCGTATGTTTTTAAGCATATATTTCAGGGATTGATTAAGTGGAGAAAAGTTTAAATCTGAAGAATCAAGGAGTAGAATCTTGAAAGCGTTTTTGTTTTAATTATTACTACTTATTAATATGGTGTATTATGTTAAGTTACTTTTGGTCATTTTTCTTATATATTAAGAACTTTATGTAATGCATTATGCTTCCGCTATAAGTATTGATATCAGTCGTTCATATAAACCCCGTGTGAAAGTGGGGTGTGACAGTACCCACCAATCGAAGTTGTTTCCTTCAGTCATCAGAATCAACATCAAGTAACGATTAGTGTCTAGAACCTTCGATTTGGTGAAATCGAAGCGGCCAACCTTCAAGTAACGATTAATCACCGACTAATAGGAGTCTAGTCGTGATTTTTACAACACTGTGTATATTTGGTATTGTAAACTTTAAATTACGAGGAAAAGAAAAATCATACTTAGAATATTTACTAGTGGAATTAAGATAATCACTTATTTACTTATTTATCGTTGTTTATTAGTTAGGTGGCACTTTAAAATCAATTTCTATCATCAGGTGGAGAAAGTCAGTGATATTTTAAACACATATGTTGTATTGATAAGCATGCTACATTGATGTAAAAGAACTCAAGTATGATGACATTTCTTTTTAAAACATGTTTTATAAGTTTTAGCTTATCTAAACAAATTATATATTAATTAATATCCGTAAGAATAATTCAATACAATAGTTATTGTATACGGTGGTGTTATATAGATGTTTAATACTAGAGAAAATATAATTGGCTATCGTACAAAAAATTTTAGGTAATATATATACGGGTCATCCGCCACAACGCACGGGGTAGTCTTCTAGTTAAGATAATCACTTATTTACTTATTTATCGTTGTTTATTAGTTAGGTGGCACTTTAAAATCAATTAAAATCGTGAATTCGACTTTAATAATCCGATTAAATTTAATTTTATCATATATAGGAGTTTGCTAATTAGTTTTACACGCACGATAATTAGTTTTATACGCACGACAAAACGATTAAAATTACTAACATACATAGGCGGAGGATTGGGGGGAGGGGCGCTCCCTCTCTTTTTCGTCGGTAGTGTTAAATTTTACTCCGCTTGTGTAATTTTTTTTGCCCGGTAGTGTATTTTTTTATATAAATATCAAATTCGTCCCCCTTAATAAATAATTTCGCACCCGCCCCTTAAGGGGATGTTCAAGTTCTGTCACTACTAACGTATAACTATCTAATTAACATAACTTAAGTAACTTTTACTCTCATTTTATTTAACAAGAAAAATATTTATCGTCAAAAGAACGATATTTTATGCTTGTATATCTCTTACTTCCTTAAATAATTCTCATTTCTGCAACAACAAAACAATAATAACTAGAATGTGTGGCTTCAAGTAACATATGCACGTCCAAAAATTGGCTAAACGCTTGTTTAAAATGGCAACAAGCAATCGTTTAGTTAAAACAATGTACTAATAAATAAAATAAAAGATAATTTTACAGAATAACAATCAAGTTTCTCAAATGTTTCATTAAAGTCACTCAAAGTTTTTTTTTACCTTTAAAGTTACTCAACTCGCAGATGATTGTGAGTATCTACAAACACGTGCTTCTTTATAAACAAGCCCGTGCTGGCAAAAATAACCATTCATCGGACTACAATGTCTATGCTCCGAGCACACACATTCCCCTTCCAAAGCACACCCGTCGTAATCATCCCCTTTATATCCGAACAACAATTCATCTGACCACTCGCTCGAGAATATATTTTCTGGGTCCATCACCGTTTTAGCTGCCACAAACTTATTAAAGTTTTTGTACTTCATATCCGCCCTAGAAAATGCAATTTTCCTGTTTTTAGCCCAATGTGGCCTTGCATCATACTTTAAAAACGCCATTTGCTCCAACTCCTCCATCACATCTTGGTTTAGCCTCGGGGTCGTAGCCGAGTCCGCCCGATGGTAGTTAAAGTCGACCACGACTGAATCCACAGGTTGACCTAAATACGCGGTTGATGCCTTGATAAACCGTATAAGAAGCCCATTGTATATGTCTATACCACAAAAGTTGTCAGGATTTAGGTCTCGTAACTTGGTAACGTCACGAATAAATCCCCTAAACTTCTCTACAGGGAAAATAGCAGTGGTTTCGTAGAAGGATAATCCACCGATACGTGGGTCCCACGCACAAGCGTTTGCAATGTCGCTAGATGGCGAGTACAGGCACGAGCCGGAAGTTTGCATTTTGCCTTGGCGCCCGACCACCGATATCCGGTGAACATTAGGTTGTTTTCAACCCATTGGCTACTAATTTCTTGTACCCTATAAATGTACTTGCCATTGTACATTTGCCCTTTACATTTTTAGCCTTTTCTAGCGTTTTTTCTGTTAATTAAGACGGTGAAATTATAAGTGTTCGATTCATTGATTAAATATGATCAAGAGATTTGAATATACCAGTGGCTCGAGTCGATTTGGAGATCGCGATGAGATTAGACTGGAAACCGAGGAAGTCGTTGGTACCATCGCCTTTCGTGGTTAATGGAACCCGATCATCGTGCCTATAAACCGCCGTGTGTTTGGAGGGATACCATGTTATGTCCCCAAATTCATGTGCTTTTGCGTGACTTATGAATCCATCCTCTAAGCCAACATCGTTTGTGAAATTTAAGGTTATGCTTCTCTTGAACCCTTTCTCCAAACTTAGTGTTACCTAAGTTTAGTTTAAGTTGAAGATGTCAAAGTCAACACTTTTTACTTATAACTATTGGATAACATAATGTTACAATTTTTTGACTTTTGATGAACAAGTTATTTTTCTTTGTTCATTTAATTTATTTATTTTAAGTATTCGTTTTATAACGTAGAGTTGTGGAGATTTGAGATTTTATATTATGCAATTCAATAGTTAAGGTAGAATATTACAGGCTCTTTGGTGGGAGTTAGAAAATATTAATTCATTTTGAGAACTGAGTATAAGTATGACAATCAATTAATCCATATTGATATATAAACGGGAGAGTTCAGAAAAACAAAGGTTATGTAACTATATGCAAAACTATGACTTATGTATACGTAACTTAATATACGTCGCATCATGAAAAAAAGATCTAGACTAAAAGTTTATATTTACCTGAAATAACTTCATAATATATTAACTCAAATACACTTTAAATAAATTAAAAATGATTATTTGTAAATTTTATTATTGGCTAGAGGTAGGCTTTATAGTTTTCATATAAATAGTTGATTTTCTTTTAATCACTTCACTATATGTATTCCAAAACTAAAATAAGTGGAAAATTTTTTTATTGCTGTTTGGAAATTTTGAAGACACTACTAAAATTTATCAGATTTTGCGATAAGGGATTTTGTCGCAATGTTGTAGCAAAACGACGATACAGACAAAGTTGCGACAAAATAAGTTTGTAGGAAAAAACCTCCTAGCAAAAATAGTTTCAACGGGTTTGCGACTAACGGAACCACAAATTTACGACAAAACAGATTTTTCGCTAGTTTTACGACAAGTTACCGATAATGTAAAACATAAATGCATACCTTGGAGATAACACCCAAGACTCCTAATGAAACTTTGGCTGCATTAAGAAGCTCATTTGTTGCATCCAAATGAAGAATCTTTGCAAACCCTTCACTTTTTGTAGCTGGAACCACCATGTCAATACTAACCACATGATCATGCACCGCTCCACCCTTACCCCACCAAGAACTGCCATGAGCACCACTACTTATCAACCCACCAATACTAACACCTTCCCAATATGGTGTCGCGACAAGGCTCAAACCCATGACCTCCACTTTATTTATCAAGTCGCGAAGACTGACTCCAGCATCAGCAGTCACAGTGAGTCCATCGACATTAACATCTATGTTTGTGTTGTATTTGTCGGTGCTAATGAGGACAGATGAGTCTCCACTCGCGGGACAGGCAAACTTGGGTATTGTGTGAGAGAATTTGGAAACTACTTTAAGCTTAAGTTTGTATTTGGTTGCATTGGCTACAATTGAAAGGAGTTGATCTTGTGTTGTTGGGAGAATGACTTTAGGGGCAAAACAGTCTTTTCTATCACCCCATATGCCATAAGAGTTATGTAGGGTGCAACCAGTGGTTCCATTGTTGCATTGGATTGGTGGTGGTGGTGGGATGGCTAGGGTGATAGTGGTTAGTGCACAAATATAGAAAGAAAAATAAAAATGATGCCATTGTTTGGATAACATTCAAAAATAGGGGATATTTGAGGAATTTGATATGTAGCTTTTAAGTTATTGATGCTTTCAAAGAAGAATGGTAGTTTGGATGAATCTTTACTCTTCTTTTAAATGTTCTTATAATGGTTGAATCTGCAACATATGGCTTATTTAAGGAATATATTATACATAGGCCTAAACGTGGGTTAGATTATATCAAGATATATTCAACTTTCTTACAAAAATATGTGCAAGTATTATTCTTATAATATGTATTAAAGGGTTGTTCGAGCGATTTAACGGGAACACAAGTAAATTCTTTAAAATAAAATAAAATAAAAACTATAGCAATATCATACTTAGATTTAAAAATAGAAATAAAATATTTTATTTTTAAGATGTAATTTATTTAAATAAATTAATATATGAATACTTTATGGTCATTAAAAAATCAAGGGAGACGTTGGTGTAAAAGTCAGATACTTATAAAATAATTGTAAAAAACAATTAAAATAGTTAAATTCATAAATACAATTTATCATTTTAAACTACTAAAATATAATGTATAAAAACAATATCTTTTTTAAATGTATTATAATACAGTGAAATATTGTCCGTATCATATATACTATACAAATTATAAAAAAAATATAGATGATACGAAAGATTGTTTTTATGGTGTATATTCGTGGCCATAAGACTTCAGACTACGTTTTCATTAAACCAACAAGACACTTTTTATATAGTATTTTTTTTGGTAAAATTTAGTCAAATTATTACTTTATCAAAAATGATAAAGAATTAATAAATTAGTTTACTGACATCATATATTTAATTTCATCTCATAATTTTTGATCAATAACTAATTCAGTTTTAGAGTGTATACACACTCACTAGTTACACATATTTTAATTGAGGAAGGAACGAACAGTGATAATATTACTTTTTTATTGAATTTAAATTAAATTGTTTAAATGTGATGATAATAATAATTAAATATGATTGAAAATTGCATTGAATAATAATAATAATGAAATAAATTTGTTTATTGAATTACTGATCAACTTTAATAAGTCTCTTTGACCACATTAAGTTTTTAAAGTTTAACTAGTAAACGAAACCCGCGCGTTGCAGCGAGAACGTTAGAATTTGTATGGCTCGGTTTCGATGACTTATACATTAGTATTTAATCTGTAAACAAAATTCATGTCGAAGCATCAATAAAAATAAAAACGTCGCACTGTTTCACTGGTTTAATAATAATGTTTTATAAAGTTCTAATTTTGTCATTATAAAATACTACTTTTATCTACATTTAGATTTGACATGAATATTGACGTTAATTCATAAGTACTCATGATTTTAAAACATATAAATAGATACAATTTTAATTGACCTTTTTTAATATATATTATGTTAATTATGCATAGAATCGTCTATTTTATTAATTTATAAAATAAAATAATAGTAATTACTAATACTTTAAAAAGCAAAATGAAGTTCACTTATACATTAAGTACAAGCACTTAATGCATATTTTTTTAATAATAAAAAGTTAATTTACTCAAATCTTAAGGTTTTTATTCCTATTTACAAGTTTAAAGTTTTATTTTTGACCCTCAAATTTACTTTTTTACCCCTAAAATTTAGCTATAAGTACATATTGAGCCCAATACTTATCTATTTGTTTTTACCCGCTTATCAGTTTTTTTGTTTGTTTTTCTCTTATAACCTAAAACTGAATATCTTATAAAATTTTAAATATATCATTTGAACGTATTCATTTTTATTAACGTTTCAGTGTAATGTAGATTCAACATGAAATTGTGCGTTATAATGTATAAGTTATAAAATTATACATGTACAATCTGTTAACTTATTCAAAATAACAAACAATTTAACTAATCAACTACAGAGATTAAAGAAAAGAAATAACTATGAGAAAATATTAAGGAAATGAAATTGTAAAACAAACACCCAATTCAAGGGTTCATTTCTGTAACAACCCAAGGAAATCGCAACGTGATATTGTCCGCTTTGGCCTCAGCCTCACGGTTTTAAAACGCGTCACATTGGGGAAGGTATCCAGCCCTTATAAAGAGACTTTAGTTCTCCTTCCCAACCGAAGTGGGATGCAAATAGCCATGTTTCAGGCATGTTTCATCCACCCCCCTAAGGGAGCCCAGCGTCCTCGCTGGCACAACGGCCCGACCCTGACTCTGATACCAACTGTAACAACCCAAGGAAATCGCAACGTGATATTGTCCGCTTTGGCCGCAGCCTCACGGTTTTAAAACGCGTCACATTGGGGAAGGTATCCAGCCCCTTATAAAGAGACTTTAGTTCTCCTTCCCAACCGATGTGGGATGCAAATAGCCATGTTTCAGGCATGTTTCATCCACCCCCCCTAAGGGAGCCCAGCGTCCTCGCTGGCACAACGGCCCGGCCCTGGCTCTGATACCAATCTGTCACACCCCAACCTTGACGGCGGAATCGTCGAGATGTGAGGGTTAGGATTGTTCACATCCACATAATGCTAACCTTAAATGTAAATATTATTATTATAAGTTTCAAATGCAATTACAACCATAAGTTTCAACATGAAATAAGTCAAAACATAAAACAAAAGTAATCCAAAGCTTTTCATTCTTTAATCTAGGTCCAATCCTAGATTTATGCAAACTTCAAATGATGACTATCAGAGCCCATGACTATAGGGATTTAGGTTATTAGAAATGGTGACCTAGACTATAGTTGCATGAACCTCATAGAAAGATCCTTATACTTTTGTGCTTATATTGTTTGAATGCTACATAATGCTATGCCTTTTGTGCAACTTGATGCCTTAGCATAGGATTGCCTTATGTATGCTTAAAACTTAGTTACTTGTCTCCCTAAACTTATCTTTGACTCTTTGACTCTCCCCGACAAATGAAACTTCCTAAACTTATTCTCGACGACGTGTGGAATCTACACTATCTATCGTGGGTTTAATTCCTTAGACTCTATGTCTAATCTATGAAAATCCCATCAAGGTTTTGATTTCATAAACCAAGAAATTATGTGACACATAGACACTTGTATTCTGGATTTCCTGGCAAAAGGCCTTCGGGCTAAGGCAAGCATATCGTATAAATCTCATGCGATACCAGTTATGCTTACCTGGGGATTTCTAGGATGAGTGATAAACTATGGTCAACATACACAAGTCTCTAAGGCAAGTGGGTCAATTTACCTTGACGTGTCAACGATTCCAAATGGTAATGCGTTAACAAATGGAACCATTCTCTTCGTATCTTAAAAATCTTTGATTCCTTGAACTGGTTTCTTCTCATCATACATAATGTTTCTGTGATATTGAACTCGTCTTATCTTTCAACTCCTACGTTTAAACATCATTACACGTAGGCGTTTCATGTAGCTATTTCTATACCTTGATCAACGTGTACATGACTCTTATTATACCCAAAGATATTGGGAATCTAAACTGAATGATCTTTAAAAATTTAAATTGTTACTTATGGTTTCCAAAACCCTTAAAAATGTGTCCCATAACTAAAGACATGCAATGCTGTAACGTGAAATTTCTATATCTTGGGATACTTTGTCTAGGCAAAGTGTAACTAGTGATCTGATTCGACCATTGAATCCGGTTACTTGACTTGAAATCATTGAGATGAGTGACCACTTATAAGTACATATGTCTTCAATAAGGTTATGGTTGACCTCATGATTTGAGAAGTCCATGTATTTCCTTTCGATTGTGAATCGAATGTTCACATCTCATTGTGGTGTTGAATAATTTCTGACCTTGATTTCGTTTTTCCGATTTAAACATCCAAGATTAGAACACCACAACAAATTCTGTTATCTTGAACCTTGATCTTAAACTTGTAAGAATGATTTATTTTTTTTGTTACATTGATGTAACTTGAAATTTTCTGAATTTCTAATTGATATTCTTTCTTTCGCTGTTATGTCAAACTTTGTACCGTTTGTATCGTGGGAGATGCAAGAGTTTGTAAGTCAACCTATGACTAAGAACATTTGATATTGTCTAAATTATACATGTTAAATATAAATAATCCTTACACTTTTAGTAAGTTTTAAGTGGTTTTGATATAATTTCGTTCACATTTGGTTCAAATTCATATTTATAAGTTTTAAGATATCACAAACTCTAAAAATATAATTTCTAATAAAACTTGAGACCAATACATTATACTCTAAATATATATATCTCATGCTAATTTGTATAATATATTTAAGCTATTTGTCTAAAACAACAATAAATAACAACGTAATATAAAAAAGAACAAATTAACAAAACAAAACAAAAAAAAAAAGAAAGAAAGAAAATGTTCATATATGGACTGCTAGCCCACGTAATATAAAAAATTTGTTTCATATGTGAAATTGAAATGAGGCTTTTCAAGGGAAGCCCATGTGAAGATTAGAAGAAAAAGAAGGGAAGGGCAGAAGGGAACGGCAGAAGGGAACGGCAGAAAGGAGAAGAAGAAAAAAAAATATATTTCATTGTCTTGAACTGGGAGTTTGGAACACGATTAGATTGGCAATCTTGGAGCAAAGAGCAAGATCGGGGAGCAAAGATTGACACATTCAAGCATTGAAGATCGTCGTTCGGTTTCACTTTGTTCTTGATTATTTTTTTGTTTCATCAATTATTTGCTTATGTTTCTCAAGTTTAAAACTTATTATTGTTCTTGATGATTTTGAACATTATGAGTAACTAATTTTCTTTAGTACTACCTAGGTTGGGTTGAACACTATTCGTGTTTTGATTAATATTTGGTTTTGATCTCGTATATTTGTTTATTAATCTTAGAACTTAATTATTTTTTTTCAACTAAATATGAATATGTGTATTGTTTATTGCTTGAAAGTTGTCGCTATGCTCGTGTATGTTTAATCTTGATTGATTGCGTGACATCTAGATTAGGTTTACACGTTAAAATTAATTACTTTGTGTTTTTAATTTTAAACTTTGATTAGAGATAATCTTAGGAGCATTGGCTTTGATTTTGAAAGTATATTCAATGTGCTACCTTATCTAGAACCTAGGGGTGATAGATATTGCTTAAAACCTCCTACCCGTTGCTTGTTAGGTTTAGATTTCGCGAGAGCGTGTTTTGCCTTTCATTCGTGGTGTTAGTGTTTTAGGGTATTTAATTGGATTTAATTAAGTTGTCCTTTGTCTTGGGTTAGAAAACATAATCTTAAAGATAACGTGGTAGAAAACCTAGGGGTGATCTTCCATTAGACATTTTAATAAACCTATCTTGAGCTTCACACGTGTCTCTAGTTTTCTTAGGGAGTAGCAACATACCTAGTTAACCCTAAATTCGTATTTTGGAGATAGTCATACGAGTCATTGCCTTTGTGTCATTACATGTTAGTTGGATTCCTACCTAGGTAGTTATTTAACATATTTGATCTTATTCAAGTTCCAAGTTGAATTCTTAGTTGATTATCTCTTCTGTCGTGTTTTCATTAATTAATTTTAGTCAAATTGTTTGTTTTGTTTATTAATATTAATAACTTAAAATATTAAAATTAATTAGGTTAGAAGTCGACAAAGGTTTATTATCGAGAGCCGCCATTAGTGTCCACGGATTCGATATCCGGACTTACCTAAACTTTACTATATCACGGTCGGTACACTTGCCGTTTGTGTGAAGTTTAGTTGGGAATTTCCAATTTTTAAAACTAAATTGTGAAAATCGTTTCTGCAATAAATTAATATATATATTTTTCACACATCAAGTTTTTGGCGCCGTTGCCGGGGACACTATTTTGGCGATTTTGAGAACGACCCAAGTCGGGGATCTAATCATTTGCTTTCAAGTTTAGAGTTTATTTTATTTTATTTTATTTTATTTCTTTTAGTTTGATTTTCACTTAGTTGCTTAATTGTGCCTTTAGTTAGTATTTGTCTTTTTATCTTTTTATTTTTTTTGTGCCTTCATTTGTTAGGTAAATTAATTTTCTTTTTTTTTTTTAATTTTCTTTTAGTTTATGCGCCACACCCGTTCTGCGGACCACCAGAGTTTCAGCCACTTGAAGATCCAGAGCGTGTGTTCGATCGACATTCGAACGAGTCCGACACGGAGCTTGAGACCGAGGAAGATTCTTACGACAGCGAATCCACTCACGCCACAGATTCTACAATGGCCGACGAACAACCACCAGCGAGGAGAGTGATTGCCGACTACGCCAAGCCCACTGCTGCCGGAGCTAGGTCTAGTATTGCACGTCCACCAATCACTGCCAATAATTGGCAAATACCTCCCCAAATTATTTCCATGGTCACAAACACTGTTCAGTTCCACGGGTTGCCTGCTGAAGACCCTAACTCTCATCTGGCTCGCTTCGCGAGGATATGTGACACATTTCAGGTGAACGGTGTTTCTGAGGACGCATGCAAGTTGCGCCTCTTTCCATTTTCTCTTACTGACCGCGCTCACAGCTGGCTTGAGTCCCTGCCTACGGGATCCATCACTACGTGGGCTGATATGCAAGACAAGTTCTTGTGTAAGTACTTTCCCCCTTCGAAGACCGCTCGTCTGAGGAGCATGATTCATTCATTTCAGCAGAAGTCGGGAGAGACTTTCTACGAGACCTGGGAGCGTTTCAAGGAGCTAGTGCACAAGTGTCCACATCATGGTTTGGAGGACTGGGCGTTGATTGAGAGTTTTACAATGGAGTTACTCCAGCAACGAGGACATGCTGGATACTACTGCCGGTGGTAATCTGATGACCACCAAGACCGTTGAGGAGTGTAACACGATGTTCGAGGACCTAGCCATGAGTAGTTATGAGTATCCTGATTCCAGAGCCCCGGTTGCTGCTCAGCGAGGAGTGCACCAAGTTGATTCTAGCACTGCTTTAGCCGCCCAGGTTGAGGCATTAGCTAAGATGGTAGCAGACCTACAGAAGAAGAAGCAGGTCTGTGAGATATGTCGGGGTGGTCATGATACTATTGATTGTCCTATTTCTACTGATACTTTTCAAGAGCAGGTTGACTTTGTCAGCAATCCTAACCGGATGCAAGGAAATGCCTTCGGTAATTCTTATAATCCCGGTTGGAGAAATCAGCAGAACTGGAGGAGTGGAAACCCACCAGGTTTTCAACCGCGTACCCAGAGTTTATTTCAGAATCAAAGTTCGAGTAGCGGTCAGACTAGTGGCATAGGTCAGGGAGAGAAGAAGCCCACCCTTGAGGAGATGATGATACAGCAGTCGCAGATGTTGACTCAGTTCATGGCGAGGGATGACACTAGGTATAAGGAAGCGCAGGCTAGAGATCAGGCGTATCAGGTTAGGTTCCAGGAGAACGAGGCCATGATCAAGAATCAAGGAGCATTATTGCAGAATATAGAAAGGACCGTAGGGCACTTATCAGATATGTTTCAGGAAAGGCAACCTGGAGGCCTACCTAGTAATGTAGTGAAGAATCCAAATGCGCATGTTAAAGCTGTGACGACAAGGAGTGGTAAGTCGTCTGGTGTGGTTGAGCTTCCTCCAGTGATTGAGGAGGAGGTCGATGAGGAGATAGAGATGGAGGCTCCTACTGGCAAGGTGCAACAGAGGCTGCGCCCAGCAAGTACAGCACAGCCAGAGGAGTCCGTAGAGAAGGTTACTGAGAAGAAGAAGGCGAAGGAGCCATTAGTCCAGTTTGACAGACTTCCATATCCAGGACGATTGGCTCAGCATCGGTCTGAGGAGCAGTATGGAAAGTTCCTTGAGATGTTTAAGCAGCTCAAGGTGAACTTACCTTTTGTGGAGGCATTACAGCACATGCCTAAATATGCTAAGTTTCTGAAGGATCTGCTCACGAATAAGAAGAAATTAGAGCAGATCTCAACTGTGACGTTAAGCGAGGAGTGTTCGGCTGCTGTGCAGAACAAACTACCACAGAAGATGACTGATCCGGGTAGTTTTACTATTCCATGTATCATAGGTGGGTTGTCTGTGAGTAATGCTTTGGCAGATCTAGGTGCTAGCATCAATTTGATGCCATATTCTGTGTTTGCTAAGCTAGACCTAGGCGAGCCTGCGCCGACACGCATGAGCATTCAGTTGGCAGATAGATCGGTGAAGTATCCGCGAGGGATTGTAGAGAACATGCTCGTTAAGGTAGATAAGTTCGTTTTTCCTGTTGATTTTGTGATCTTAGATATGGATGAGGACGAGAAGGTCCCATTGATCTTAGGACGACCTTTCCTTGCCACTGCGAGGGCATTGATTGATGTCCTTGACGGCAAGCTTACCTTACGAGTTGCGGATGAGACGGTTACATTTGACGTGAACAAATCCATGAAAAACACACACGATCAGGATGACACCTTATACTTCATAGATACCATTTGGACACAGGTGACTACGAGTTTTCGAGAGTTTATTAGATCAGATCAGACAGACTCACAGATCCTGGTTAGGGAGAACCAGGAAATCGAGTTGACTGCTTTTGCCTTTGAGCATGATCTGGTAGATCGTGAGAGTCCGCTTCTCAAGGAGGCTAACGTGTGTGAGGTGATCATGAGAGAGGAACTGATAGAGAAGCCGTCGATCGAGACTCCCCCATCCTTAGAGCTTAAGGAATTGCCATCTCACCTGGAGTATGCATTTCTGGATGAGGGATCTCAGTTACCTGTCATCATTTCTGCTGGATTGACAAAGGAGGAGAAGAAGAGATTGGTGGATGTGCTAAAGGCACACAAACAAGCAATTGCGTGGAAGCTGATGGATATTAAGGGTATCAACCCTTCCTTTTGCACGCATAAGATACTCATGGAAGATGAGTATAAGCCTGTTAGACAGAGTCAAAGGAGATTAAATCCTAACATGCAGGAGGTAGTTAAGAAGGAAGTAATTAAGTTATTAGATGCGGGATTGATCTACCTATCTCTGACTCGAAGTGGGTGAGTCCCGTGCAGGTTGTTCCAAAGAAAGGGGGGATGACAGTGGTGACTAATGAGAAGAATGAGTTAATTCCGACGAGGACAGTCACCGGGTGGCGAGTTTGCATTGATTATCGCAAACTGAATGATGCCACGAGGAAGGACCATTTTCCGCTTCCCTTTATCGATCAGATGTTGGAGCGTTTGTCAGGGCAACAGTTTTACTGTTTCCTTGATGGCTTTTCAGGTTATTTCCAGATCCCCATCGCTCCGGAGGATCAGGAAAAGACGACCTTTACATGCCCGTATGGTACCTTTGCGTATCGCCGCATGCCATTTGGGTTATGTAACGCTAGCTACTTTTCAGCGGTGTATGGTAGCTATATTCCAGGACATGATCGAGGACTCCATGGAGGTTTCATGGATGACTTTTCTGTGTTTGGGAGCTCCTTTGATTCTTGTTTGGAGCGTTTGGAGAGGATGTTGGCTCGATGTGAAGAGACCAACCTCATGCTGAACTGGGAGAAGTGCCACTTCATGGTGAAGGAGGGCATTGTTTTAGGGCACAAGATTTCACACGCGGGGCTTGAGGTTGATAAGGCGAAAATTGAGACTATTAGCAAGCTTCCGCTACCCACATCGGTGAAATCTATTAGGAGTTTCTTAGGCCACGCTGGTTTTTATCGACGTTTCATTAGAGATTTCTCTAAGATTGCGAGGCCGATGACGCAACTCCTAGAGAAAGATGTGCCATTTGTGTTTTCTGAAGAGTGTAAGAGTGCTTTTGAGCTTCTAAAGGAGAAGTTGGTGAATGCTCCGATTATGGTCGCCCCAGATTGGAGTTTACCTTTTGAGTTGATGTGCGACGCGAGTGACTATGCCATAGGAGCGGTCTTAGGTCAGCGTAGGGATAAACATTTTCACCCGATCTATTACGCGAGTAAGACGCTCACAGATGCGCAAGAGCATTACACCACGACTGAGAAGGAGTTGTTAGCAGTAGTCTTTGCATTCGATAAGTTTAGATCCTACCTCGTCCTTTCTAAGACTATTGTTTACACAGATCATGCTGCCCTTAAGTATTTGTTTAGTAAGCAGAACGCTAAGCCACGATTGATACGATGGATTTTGCTGCTTCAGGAGTTCGACATTGAGATTAGAGATAAGAAAGGTGCAGAGAATGTAGCAGCGGACCATTTGTCACGTTTAGAGGACTCCGGGCGTGAGGAGATTAAGGAGGAAATGATTGATGATAACTTTCCTCATGAGACACTAATGTTTGTGAAAGCACAGGAAGAGGGTTTTCCATGGTTTGCAGATCTAGCTAATTACTTAGCGACAGGGGTTCTGATGAGAGGCATGACACATCAGCAAAAGAAGAAATTCTTTGCAGATGTTAAGCATTACATTTGGGATGACCCCTACCTCTTCCGCATTGGAGCAGATCAAATTGTACGTAGGTGCGTACACGGTGATGAAGCAAGGAGGATTTTGAGGCATTGCCACTCAGGACCAACAGGTGGCCACTATGGAGCGAGTTTGACAGCGAAGAAGGTATTCGACGCTGGGTTTTATTGGCCGTCGATCTTTAAGGACGCGTATGAGTTTGTGAGGAGTTGTGACGCGTGTCAGAGAGTAGGAAATATCTCATCCCGGAATGAGATGCCACAGACCGCCATTCAGGCATGTGAGGTTTTGATTTGTGGGGCATCGATTTCATGGGCCCGTTTCCGCCATCTCGCGGGAACAAGTACATCCTAGTAGCCGTAGACTATGTTTCCAAGTGGGTGGAGGCTCAAGCCTTACCTACGAATGATGCTAGGGTTGTTGTGAGATTCATTAAGCAGTTGTTTTCCCGCTTTGGTACCCCCAAAGCCCTGATTAGTGATCGAGGGACCCACTTCTGCAATGCGCAGATGGAGAAAGCCTTGCAACGCTATGGGGTCACCCATCGGCTTGCAACGGCTTATCATCCACAGACTAGTGGGCAAGTTGAGGTAAGTAACCGGGGTATCAAGCGGATTCTGGAGAAAACAGTCGGATCAAATCGCAAGGATTGGGCTGATAAGTTAGATGACGCACTCTGGGCTTTCCGCACGGCATATAAGACACCGACCGGTTCTACACCGTTTCGGATGATTTATGGGAAAGCGTGTCATCTACCAGTGGAGTTGGAGCATCGTGCATACTGGGCATTGCGGACAGTAAATTTAGATATGTCCACGGCTGGAGCGAATCGATTTCACCAGTTGCACGAGTTGGAGGAATTGAGAGATCATGCGTACGCACATTCTACACGATACAAGGAACGTACGAAAGAATTACATGATCGCCATCTGAAAGGTAATAAAGAATTCAAGTGTGGGGATCAGGTGTTGCTGTACAATTCACGATTGAAATTGTTTCCGGGAAAATTAAAGTCCCGATGGTCGGGACCATACACTGTGCGCGAAGTATTTCCTTACGGAACAATTGAAATCGAGGAAAAGGATGGGGAGACGTTTAAGGTAAACGGCCATCGTTTGAAGCATTACATTAGCGGGCCGATAATTGAGAACGAGGAAGAAGTGGTCGACCTCGCCCCTGTAGGAACCTGATTGAGAGGTTCGAGTCTGGCTGATGACTCGTAAATAAACCAAGCGCTTCCGGGAGGCAACCCGAGGGTTTGTTTTTCTTTTTATTTTAGTTTACTATTTATTTTTATTTCTTTGTACCGGATGCTTTTGTGTTTGTCTTTGATTTCAGGTTATTGCTCGGAGCTGAATGATCATCTGCTTAAGGTTCTTAGTCAAGTTCAAGCGTGAGGATGACACATACATTTTCAGTAGATTTTCTGTCAGTGCACCTTACATATCAGGGGAGTTTCAGTTTTCCCATTTCTTGCACTCTTATTATTTTAATTGCTTATATCTATTTGTTCGAACATTAGGGACAATGTTCTGTTTAAGTGTGGGGATGGGGGTAGTTGGCAAAACTGAAATATTTTACATTTTGATTTGATAATAATTAATCCCTGAAATTCAAAAAAAAAAAAAAACAAAAAAAAAACAAAAAAAAAAAAAAAAAAAAAAAATCAAAAAAAAAAATCAAAAAAAAAAAAAAAAAAAAAAGACACTAAGTACAACTCATCCACACATATAAAACACGACTTGCACGAATCATGGTGTGATGTCGATTAGCGCTAACTAGTTAAACTTGGAGCATGGTCAACTGTTCAAGTCACATGATTAAGTTAACTTAACAAGCGGTTTTCAAAATAAAATGCTATAGACGTCTAATTAAGTGAGGCAAATAGAGAGATAATAAACATGCAATTGTCCACAACTTAGACCTTGATTACCTCCGTTTTCATGTGAGATTGAGCCTTTAATTCTTGATTATTTGCATTCTACATGCATTTCTTTGTTTGAGCGTTTATGTCACACGATCACGTGCATTTTAGAACTTGTCTAGGTTATACGCGTTGAGACCCTGAACTTTGAACTTGCACAGAAATGATAGAGGCACCTAGGATTCAGCCTTGTGTTTAGCCTGTGATTACCCTACCCTGAATTTATCCGCTAGTTAGCCATGTTGAGCCGTTTATTTACCATTTCCTTTGTTTATACCCATGTTAAGCCTAGCCTTTGTTTATTTAAGCCCTTTTTTTTGTGTTAACCCGTGTGTTTTAGAAATCCGGCTAAGTTAGTATTTAAATAGTGTGATCTAATTGTTATGTTTGATTAGTTTATCTAAGTTAAAAAAAGAGAGAGAAAAAAAGAATGAGAAAAAAAAATTGAAAAAAAAAGAGAAAAAAAAAAAGAAAAAAAAAGACCAAAAAAAATGTCTATTAGTAGTTTGTTAAAGGATTCAAGTTTGGTCCTTTGTTTTGTTTATTATTTGCATTTTATGTTCGTGTTTAGGCTAGCGAAGTCGGATTTCTTTAACACCTTAGCCTTGTTTTTTTTTCCCTTGTTTATCCCTACCTTTCACCCTAGCCACGTTACAACCCATGTAAGACCTACTAGATTTGTGCAAAGTTCAATTGTTAGTTGGTGTAGATGTGATACCTTTACAAGCTTATGATAATGTCGTGTCGTGATGATTATGAGAGTACCACAGATATAAACTAGTACATCTTATACTAGTGCACTAAACAAACCGAGAGGAGAGAACATTGTGAGACGTTGTGGATTATTGTGTGTTTGTGAGTCTTTAAATGAACTAAATTTAGTTAGCGCGTCTATTTTTCAAAATTGGTATCATGGTTGTTGTTAAGTTATAATTCGATTGATTGTGACTAAATAATTGATTGTGCCTTTAAGGAAAACGGGTTACGCTAATTTGGTGTTGCAATTATGTATCTAAACGTGTTGATTTTAGATGTGTTGTGGGTTGAGTTTGCTTAGGGGCAAGCAAAGTTCAAGTGTGAGGATATTTGATATTGTCTAAATTATACATGTTAAATATAAATAATCCTTACACTTTAGTAAGTTTTAAGTGGTTTTGATATAATTTCGTTCACATTTGGTTCAAATTCATATTTTATAAGTTTTAAGATATCACAAACTCTAAAAATATAATTTCTAATAAAACTTGAGACCAATACATTATACTCTAAATATATATATCTCATGCTAATTTGTATAATATATTTAAGCTATTTGTCTAAAACAAACAATAAATAACAACGTAATATAAAAAAGAACAAATTAACAAAAACAAAACAAAAAAAAAAGAAAGAAAGAAAATGTTCATATATGGACTGCTAGCCCACGTAATATAAAAAATTTGTTTCATATGTGAAATTGAAATGAGGCTTTTCAAGGGAAGCCCATGTGAAGATTAGAAGAAAAAGAAGGGAAGGGCAGAAGGGAACGGCAGAAGGGAACGGCAGAAAGGAGAAGAAGAAAAAAAAATATATTTCATTGTCTTGAACTGGGAGTTTGGAACACGATTAGATTGGCAATCTTAGAGCAAAGAGCAAGATCGGGGAGCAAAGATTGACACATTCAAGCATTGAAGATCGTTCGGTTTCACTTTGTTCTTGATTATTTTCTTTGTTTCATCAATTATTTTGCTTATGTTTCTCAAGTTTAAAACTTTATTATTGTTCTTGATGATTTTGAACATTATGAGTAACTAATTTTCTTTAGTACTACCTAGGTTGGGTTGAACACTATTCGTGTTTTGATTAAATATTTGGTTTTGATCTCGTATATTTGTTTATTAATCTTAGAACTTGATTATTTTTTTTCAACTAAATATGAATATGTGTATTGTTTATTGCTTGAAAGTTGTCGCTATGCTCGTGTATGTTTAATCTTGATTGATTGCGTGACATCTAGATTAGGTTTACACGTTAAAATTAATTACTTTGTGTTTTTAATTTTAAACTTTGATTAGAGATAATCTTAGGAGCATTGGCTTTGATTTGAAAGTATTATTCAATGTGCTACCTTATCTAGAACCTAGGGGTGATAGATATTGCTTAAAACCTCCTACCCGTTGCTTGTTAGGTTTAGATTTCGCGAGAGCGTGTTTTGCCTTTCATTCGTGGTGTTAGTGTTTTAGGGTATTTAATTGGATTTAATTAAGTTGTCCTTTGTCTTGGGGTTAGAAAACATAATCTTAAAGATAACGTGGTAGAAAACCTAGGGGTGATCTTCCATTAGACATTTTAATAAACCTATCTTGAGCTTCACACGTGTCTCTAGTTTTCTTAGGGAGTAGCAACATACCTAGTTAACCCTAAATTCGTATTTTTGGAGATAGTCATACGAGTCATTGCCTTTGTGTCATTACATGTTAGTTGGATTCCTACCTAGGTAGTTATTTAACATATTTGATCTTATTCAAGTTTCCAAGTTTGAATTCTTAGTTGATTATCTCTTCTGTCGTGTTTTCATTAATTAATTTTAGTCAAATTGTTTGTTTTGTTTATTAATATTAATAACTTAAAATATTAAAATTAATTAGGTTAGAAGTCGACAAAGGTTTATTATCGAGAGCCGCCATTAGTGTCCACGGATTCGATATCCGGACTTACCTAAACTTTACTATATCACGGTCGGTACACTTGCCGTTTGTGTGAAGTTTAGTTGGGAATTCCAATTTTTAAAACTAAATTGTGAAAATCGTTTCTGCAATAAATTAATATATATATTTTTCACACATCAACATTCGTATCTCCTAAATGATTCTAATTCATCAAAACAGAGGTGATTCCCTTACTTTTTTGATTCTCTATTCGTTTCAATAAATGGTTTCCAATCATATGTTTCATGAAATTTCATCCTCTGGATTGGGGTGATTATCTTATCTTGATGATTGACTTCAATTATTTTCTTTGGAACTTGCATTTCACAAATGACACGATCTCACCAAAATAGGATTGAAACCCGTACTTTGGTGACAAATGTCAATATTCGATTGTTTTCTTGTAATTATGAAATTCAATCATCAAGATAGGCGTGAATTCCATACCTTGATGATAATTTCATCTTCATGGATTGTATTTTCTTAAATGAAACAATCTCATCAAAGTAGGAGTGAATTCTGGATTCTGATGAAGAAGTTCATTCTGTTATATTTTGTTTTTGTAAAACTTCACCGTAATGATAGGAGTGATTTCCCTTACCTTAATGGTGAGTTACCTCGTCTTATTTCTGTGAATTCTCAACAATTAGTTGGGATCGAACTTTTGATTTGGTAAGTTAGGGGTCATACCTTAGGAATACACCATCAAGTTAGGAGTGAAAACCATACCTTGATGACTATTCTCATTTCTTGATCTCCCACTTACCAAGATGGTAATCAAGTGACGAGAAACATGTAGTAACTCGAAGGGTGAAACAATGTTAGTGTTTCGACCTATCAAGCCAAAGCATGATCTCTGAACTTGAAAGGAGACCTGATCGCTCCAGGCTAATTTTGTTTTCGAGCTTGGAGCATTTAAAATTCTTAAATCGATTTCCTTTCCCTTTATACTCATGTTTTGATTTGATCTAGTTATATGGAACCATTTATTCCTTACTTATCAACTTTCATTTTGAGATATCATCAACACATGATTGCGTGATGGCAGTCTTCTTAAACAATCTTTCTGCTAAATAAAGACATTATCAACCTGTGATTATGTCTTTCTAGTCATACGAATGTTCTCGACTGTACTTATGGGTTTGATGAACCGCGTATGCAAACTGTACTTGGAAATTGCTACCTTGCAAAATATCTTTACAAATGCATTTCTTATTAGTTGCGTCACTCCTTGCGTCGTTTCTTTTCCTTAAACTTGGAAATCTCTAAAATTCCATCTTGATCAACAAGACTCGTTATTACTTACATTGTGACGTGGAGGTTCATAAATTTTTGTAACTTGTAGTCATGGGTTTGGCATAAAAGAGAGGACATAGCTTGGTATGTGTCCAAGTGTCTCGTCTTCTTTAATGCCCAATCCAAATATCCGTATCCTTATGAGCCTCCTGTTTAACTATTCCTTGCTAAAATGTCTCTTACTTAAAATGTTATGATGACAATTGATGCGTTAAAGACCGATTGACTAGTTTCATATTGTTTCATGTGGGATAACGGGTAAAGAAATTTACTTGTAACTATCTCAAATACTCGTATATCGTGGTATGTCGTTAAACATCGATCGTTAATGATCGATTCGTCTTCCTGCTATTAGCAATGTTTCTAATCATCGTTGTGAACTCATTCCAAAATCTTCGCATATCGTATTATTCTTAGATCGACGGTTTGATCAAAGGAACAATACATATTCACAAGTTATGTGTTAAGATCGTTTCATTATATATAGTGACGTTTGGGATTCTTAAATTCCGACGATCAACCTTTCTTACAATTGTTGGCCTTTTATTGATTTCAAGACATCACGTTACTACGAAATTATATTCTAGAAGTTATGGCTTATAAGTCTTAAATACCATGGTAACTAGACATCATTTTCCAACGTTAAATCTCAAAGCATCTCGCATTTCACTGGAAGAGTTCAAGTTGGCATATATTATGTCAAGAATCTTGTAAGATTCCATAAAATGAAGCGCTTAATCTGTAATCAAACTTCAAACGTTGTTCGTTGTACACTAACTTTGCATCATAATTCCTTGTTCCATCTAAGTTCATTTTAATTTCGGGAAGAAATTTTTTTTTAATTTCGGGACGAAATTCTTTTAAGTTGGGGAGACTGTAACATCTCGTATTTTTGTTAACTTAAAAGTTAACCTTGTTAATTCTTGTAAGGACCTTTTATGGCAATTCTGTAACTTTATGGAATTAATATGCTTGATAATTAATTTCGGGATTAACAAATTAATTAAATAGTAGAAATAATATTTATTATGTTAAAACATTGGTGATAAAAATCTTAAAAATAATTGTTATTATAATAATAATAATGATATTATTACTACTATTATCAATAATAATATTAATAACAATAATGTCAATGATAATAATAATCATAATAATAATAATGATAATAATAATAATAAGCTTGATTAGTGTTTAATCTTGTAATAAATGAAAACAAATAAGTTATATTAGTTAAAAACTTGTAAATAATAAGTTTTGTCATAAAATAATAACATTTAAACTGAAGGGGGCTAAAGTGTAATTTATTAAAAACTAAAACCTAAACTTTGGATTTTAAAATACAAACTTTAAAACTACAGGGACCAATTATGTCATTGTTGAAAGTTTAACCCAAACCACCCCCTACCCCGTTTTTCCGGCCAGGAGTCGGCCAAACTCCGGCGCGGCTCCGGCCACCATCAAAAACACTATTTCAACCCGTTTTTGATTCAAAAACCGGTCCCAAACCATTCTAGAAAACGTTTTGAACCTTAATGTGCACATTAATTTGAGATTAAATCGGTTAAGGGTGTCGAATGAGTTTGATAACCGTCGATCATCAACCTCAAAACGTTCGACAATTAAAACCGAATAATAACTAAATTAAATGGATGCCAATCGAACGTTAAACTAATCCTAAACTCCTGTCAAACTCAATTCACCCGAAACACACTCCAATCTCTTATTTGATCTTCTTCTTCTTCGCGACCTGCAACTACCCGAAGACCTCATCTCGAGCTCTTTTTCTTGCAATTTACAGAGGGCTTCTCATCTCTATGTCCATTAGAAGCTTCCTGAAGAATGAATTCGATTATCATCCTCGATTGCTATCTGAATCATCTCCCCTCAGTCGCGACCTTTCTCGGTTTTGTACTCGTGAATTCGCAACCATTTCTGGTGAGTCAAAACACCCTCACACTCGGTTAATCAAGGGGAATAAAAGCCCTTTGTTTACTTGGATTAACATCAATGAATTGATGTTCAATTGGGTTGATTTTGAATCTAGGGTTCATACGATTTTGGGGGTTTTCCTTTGGTCGTGTTTAAAACAATTAAAGACCAAGTGAAACCAAGGCCACGACCCTGGTTCATTGGTTAAGACTTTGCACATTCAACATGAGGTCCCGGTTTCGAACCCGGGCACCCTCATGCATTTTTTAAGCCTTTTAAGCCTAATTTAAATTATAGGAAAATTTTAAAAATGACTTTTACAAACTTCTAATATTTTTAATCATCTAAATATTTTCTGTAAATTATTCTTGTAAAACAGTTTAACATTTTATTATAAAATTTATTTATAAATGTTATAACTAAATATATTTATTTATAAAAAAATGATTTATAAACTTATTAGATTTTTAAGACACCATATTATTTTTGTAATTTATTTAAATAAAATATCTTAATATTTTATTAAATGATTTAGATAAATAATATATTTAGTTTATTTTCTTATAAAATGGATTTTTAAATAGCGGTTTAAATCACTAAATTATTTGTTCGACAATAACTATATACATTTATAAATGATGATTATTATTCCAACTTATAACTAAATTTTATTACAAATAATATTTCCTTTGTGTTTCTATATACAAAAAAAATATACACTTAGTATATTTTAGTTACTTTCTATTAAAACACATAAATGATAAAGTTTGTATTAAATATTTAACGTACTTACAAAAATCCCCAAATTCCACCTAAAATCCTAGTTCGTGTTAAAACAATAAACTTATTATTAAAGCTTTAACCTTGTGAATGCATATATAATTTAGGTACCTTGTGAAGGATTATTTTGGAACGTCACTTATTATTTTATTTTAGTCACCAATTACATACTTATTGCCATGTGAGTTTCCTTGCCCCTTTTTATGTTATTTCACACCGTTTTGGGGTGAAACATGTTACATTATTCAACATACACTTATAAACGTTTAAATCTTATAAAAGCACATGCAATTCATACTTTTATTTGTCATGGTTATTTATGTTATTGTAAGTCTTATATGAGTTACATATATTGTTTACAATCATTAACTATTGCTAGCCTGGCGACGTTTTAGATCTTTGGGCCTGACAAGTCTATTTGGTGCTAAAGTCGATGTATTGCCGACTCCTAGGAGCCGTATGCTTGTGCACTAGGGAACCAAGTACACTTAGCCAATCATATAAACTTATAATCTAGTCGAGATTTGATTGTACTATATGTGTTCTATAAACTTGCTAACTCATAACCTATGACATGAATTGCTACTTGATACCCATGGGATATTATGTATGTGAAACCCTTGGAAACTCACCAACTTTATAGTTGACCCATTATTTTTAACATGTTTCAGGAAATGCCAAGTTTGAAGTCATCATTTGAAGTTTGCATAAATCTAGGATTTGGACCTAGATTAAAGAATGAAAAGCTTTGGATTACTTTTTTTTTATGTTTTGACTTATTTCATGTTGAAACTTACGGTTGTAATTGCATTTGAAACTTATAATAATATATTTACATTTAAGGTTAGCATTATGTGGCTGTGAACAATCCTAACCCTCACATCTCGATGATAGATGATGAAACATGCCTGAAACATGGCTATTTGCATCCCACATCGGTTGGGAAGGAGAACTAAAGTCTCTTTATAAGGGGCTGGATACCTTCCCCAATGTGACGCGTTTTAAAACCGTGAGGTTGCGGCCAAAGCGGACAATATCACGTTGCGATTTCCTTGGGTTGTTACAGTTGGTATCAGAGTCAGGGCCGGGCCGTTGTGCTAGCGAGGATGCTGGGCTCCCTTAGGGGGGTGGATGAAACATGCCTGAAACATGGCTATTTGCATCCCACATCGGTTGGGAAGGAGAACTAAAGTCTCTTTATAAGGGGCTGGATACCTTCCCCAATGTGACGTGTTTTAAAACCGTGAGGCTGCGGCCAAAGCGGACAATATCATGTTGCGATTTCCTTGGGTTGTTACAATTTCGGTTATAACTTCACTATCTTTAAAGGGTTTATTCAAATTCAAACAAAAAACATCTATACTATATATAAAGCATATGAGAGGGGTATTTTAAGATATCATAAAATTAAGAACACTTACTATATTTAATGCATAATATACAACCACTTTTAAGGGTAAAATAGTATTTAAAACATTATTCACACATTACCCTTATAATTAGTTACACAATAACCTTACACTTACTAATATTTGCATAAAATTTTATATTATCTACCCATACATCAAAAAAACTTAATATGTTTTAAGATTTCAGCTTTATCTTTTAATCTATCATATTAAAAAACGTTTTGAGACTACAACTTAACCTGTTTTTACTTTTAAACTTTTTGCTGAAACGATCTGTATTTTGTGAGGTACAATAAGTTAATGCGTATATACAAATCGTCATGCATAACTCATTTATCAGTTGTTTTAAATTTTAGCTTAGAAAAAACATAATAAACTTTTGTAAAACTACTACAATAATAACAAAACATTAAATGCATGTGTCCAATGTAAAATGTCGTCCCGTTGCATTGCGCGGGCACTCTTCTAGTTTAGATCAATGTGTGCTAAAGAAATTGAAAAAAAGCCGTGGAGGAGAGGGTGGTGATGGAGCTGTTTAGGTTTTGAAGGTGATAGAGACGAATCTTTACAAATTCTAAAACTATGATGGTGAATGTATAAAACCTCAAAAGTGTGTTGGAGTTGCCGACCAACTACTTTAATATGTATTATATTATAATGTTTTGTCCGGTACAACTTTTATTTAATAAACTGAATTTCTTAAGTTCATATTTTTACACATATATTAATTGAGGAAGGGAGGAACAGTAATAGTATTACTTTTTTACTTTTAATTAAACTGTTTAAATGTGATAATAATAATAATTAAATATGATTGAAAATTGAATTGAATTGTAAAATAATAATAACTAGTTAAGATCCAACACGCGCGTTGCGCGTGTGATAAACTTTGTTTAAACTTTTTTTGACCAGCTAATGCGTTACCGAATTTTCAAAACTAAGGCGTTAGGTTGTTTTTCGGCCTGCGTTTCGCGGCGAAGCTCAAACATGACGGTTAGGTGATCAAAAGACTATAATTTAAGGCTCAGAAACAATTACGCATTGTGGCTGCAAATAATGTATCTGCCACGCCATAACAATGGTCATGTTTTATTTCATCATCATCGCCTATCATTCGGTTCAAAACAAACAGGTTATTCCAAACAGTTGTCCAAACAAAAGAAAACCATTTTCCTGCAAAAGTTTAATTTGTAGTTCTGCCATTGTTATCAGAAGACATCTCCTTCACCCCCAAATCTATTAAAAGCCAAAATCAAACTAAACTTGAAGAACAACCCCAAAGTACCAATCAACACGCCAATTTGTATGAATTTTCACAAACAAAGACGAACCTAGCACTGCTATAAATGTATAATACAGAAACAAAACCAACAATATAAAGACTCGAACATATGTGGCTTCCATTCTAATGTCGGGCTCAGAGTGTCTACGGATGAAAGGCGGGTTATAGGTAACAACCTGCCATCCTTCAACCCTTCGATGTCTAACAAATGTCCTCAGCCAATGTTTATTCAGACTGCTAAACTCATCACTGCCCACAAATCGCATCAAACAAACAACCAAATCAAATCATGATCATCTTTGATTTTTTTAAACATCAGAAGCAAAAGAGTTGTTGCATGTTGTGTATCAGGAAGAAAACACATTACCGGAGTGCAAAAGCACTGCTGCCATGGCTAAGCTTTTAGGGCCTCACCAGAGCACCATCGGACACAGTGACGATGAAACCAACCAAAGATTCGCGAGCAGCCGTCACTATAGGCAAAAGCCCCAAATCAAAACCCAAAACAATCGCCACATGCAACCATCGCCACCTGCAGGGCGACAGAGAGATAGAAAGCGTGATGCGATCTCAGCATAGCCAACGGCGACCGGCCCACCCCAACCCAAGGCGGAGAAGCAACATAGCTATCGAAACTGTAACACCCTCAATCTCATAACATTATTATATAATAAGAAGGGTGCTACTAGTTGGGTTATAATAATAATTCAGAGACTACAAACGCAGTGGAATTTTATATATATTAAAACTGTTTACATCGTTAAAAATATTTACAAGACTTTAACCGACATTCAAAACTTTGTTAAAATTCAAGTACTCCATTCTCAAAACCCAACATTTGTGGCCAGTATCATACACCATAACCGGAAGCTAACTCTGTGGGGGACCATCACGAGCACCTCTATTACTACCTGGCATGCATAAGAAAACAAACACAAAATCAGATAAACTGGTGAGTTCTAACATATACCACATTTCAATAACATTAGCTCATCAACTGTTACCACACCGAATGATTCACACACACATTCATCAGTCCATTTATTTATCCCAGTATTGATATGCATATCGAATACCCACAAGGTATTTATGGACATCTTTTATCGATTTTAATTTGGTGGGTGAAACCTCCACCTCGCGTGTTGACGGGTCAAACCTCCGTCTATAGTTTGGTGGGTCAAACCTCCACCTCGCGCGTTGACGGGTCAAACCTCCGTCTATAATTGGCGTTGACGGGTCAAACCTCCGTCTATAGTTGGTGGGTCAAACCTCCACCTCGCCATTCACCATAATTTACCACTTTCAACTCATTTTCACATCTTTGTTTATTTATATGCATGCCAGTGCCCGATTTTGTCAAAACAACATTTATCAAATGACAGTAACACATAAAAAGGGCAATTAGAACTCACCTTAATGTTTCCAACAAGTGGTTATCAATCCAAATATGCTAGGGCAGCTAAAACTTCTCTTTCTCAAAGCAAATCTAAAACAATAACCCTAACTTAGTCAAATTTCCCCTAGCTGACAACTTCACACGACTAAGGCTATGCGACTGGACTCATTCGTGCGACTGAACATGCGACTGAGCTTAGTCGTACGAATGGACCATACGACAGAGGTGCGAATGAGCTATAAAGGGTTTGTGCGAATGACCTCCATTCGTGCGATTGGTTCATGCGACTGAACTTCAGTCGCACGTTTGAACAATGCGGTTGACTCAGTCGCACGAATGGGTCATGCGACTGGGCTCATTCGCCTGGAACGGATCAGCAGCTGTGTTCTTGACATATTTGATCCAAAAACTCGAGTTTTAACCATTTGGATTATACCATATTCATAATAGAACCTGTACACCTCATTTACAACCATTTCGGGTCCTTATTTCATCAAATATCACAAAACTAGGATCTGAACCCTCACTTTTCAACTTTAACAGAAAGATTAAATGAAAACCCAGATTCAAAACATGTTTTTGGATCAATTTTAACCACATACACAGCTCAACATATTCAAGAATCGATCCGTACCAAGCAAAACTTACCAAAACGGAGCTAGTTTGATCAATTGGGCAAGAACAGGGTGTTTGGGTTCGAGAGGAACAAGGGAAGGAGGTTACAGCAGATAAAATCTGCTTGTTAACACCCTTAACCGCCCTACTTATCCTATATGCCTATTTTTAGCCGACATACTCAATCGCACGACTGGCTTATTCGCACGACTCAATCGTACGACTGAGCCCATACGCCCGTCATTCATGCGATTGAGCTTCATTCGCACGTATGGCATGCGACTGAACACTAAATCTAATTAAATATATAATATTGAACTTTTGGATGTTACAGTTACTGTCACCAACACATTCACAATCCGAAAACCCTAAAAGGGCATCGGAAAGATATAAAGAGATGGGAGCAACAAAGGTGCTCGCACGACCACCGTCAACACTGTAAATGGGCAGAACACCGCTACCTGCCCCATCTCAACCACAAAGGGGAGACAGAGCGGCAACAGCCTCCATAACCACCGCCGATATCGGAGCACAGAAACGTGAGTAAACATGCCGACCACCGACACAACGCCAACTGAGGTTACATGCAGCCACCAACGGCCGCGCCATCACCCCCGCCGACAACAACAGGCGGACACCCACCGACGAACCCAACCGGCCACCGCCATCTACATCTCCACCGGTGGATATTAATAGCCAAAAAAGAACGGCTCAGATCGAGAGGATAAAAGGAACGGCCCAGATGGACCTTTTTACTGTTCATCGCATTGCAAAATTCATAGTAGGTAATAATGAAATAAATTTGTTTATTGAATTATTGGTAAACTTTAATACGTGTCTTTGACCATATTAACTTTTTTTTGACCAGCAAAGAAATATTATATTAAAACTAGCCAGGAGCTAGAGAAGTACAATAGCAGGAAAGAAAACGATTACAAATTGAAAGACAACCAAGAACCCCAATCTAAGTCCTCCCTCTTGCCCCTATTTTTTACCCAAAGAAAGGATGTTGCTTTGACCTCCTGCACTACCGAATTAACTACCGTAAGCTTGTCTTCGAAATTCCTGCGATTTCTCTCCTTCCAAATAATGTAGACTGTCGAGTATACTATTGCAAGGAGAGTGTCTTTAAGACTTGCGCTCACTGATAGCTTGTTAACTTCCTTGATAAGCTCCAAGGGGCATGGTGCGCTGAGGGGGGGGGGGGGAAGGTGACACCATCTCCTAATTACAGCCCAAATCCTGTTGGCAATCGGACAGTGAAAGAAAATATGATTAACAGATTCCGACCACCAACCGCATTGGGCGCAGGAAGGAAGTATTGAGCTCCCCTTTTTCACCAAAATATTTTTTGCAGGAAGCTTCCCTTCATATGCTCTCCATATAGTAATATTCACCTTGAGGGGACCTGCTTTAACCAAGCAAAGCCATTAGGGCCATTAGGAAGAAGGACCGAATCCACCAGGTCCCTAATAGACTTTGTGCTGAAACCCATATTATCTCCAACCTCCCAAGTCCAGTTATCCTTGTCTCATGAAGTTTAACATGGCTTAGCAACTGCATGAGATCCTTTAGTTCCTTAGCTTCCTGATCCGACTTTGGCTCAGACTTCCAGTTCTAGTTATATATGCCTTGGGTTCGATTCATCTCCAGCAGATCACTAATGAAGCATTCCTTATTCTTTTCTAGTCGATATAAGTTAGGGAAAGCATCTTTTAATCTACCCTTTTAGCCTAATCATCAATCCAAAAGAGAGTTGATTTCCCATTACCAATTTTACAGGAGAGCATTGCGAAGAAGTCAAGGCCACATGAAGCCAGATCCTCAACAACCGTTAAGATACGTCCCCAAGTGCCCGCAATAGACTTCCTTATTGGAAATGGTTTCGGGTCTCTATTACCCCCATGAATGCTCTTATCACCTTGACCCATAAGGAGTCCAGTTCTGTTTTGAACCTCCAAAGCCACTTAGTCAATAAGGCTAAGTTCAGCGCCCTTAGACTACTAACTCCCCAACCTCCTTGTGATTTTGCGGCTAGAACTTTGACCCATTTAACCCATGCAATTTTACCTTTACCATCCTTAGCACCCCATATAAAGTTCTTTCTAAGTCTCTCCATGGCATGAATGATGTTGATTGGGGCTTTAAAGAGGGAGAGAAAGAAGAGTGGGATGCTGCCCAACACAGATTTTGTGAGAATTAGCCGGCCATCAATGGATAAGGATTCGCATTTCCATGAAGAGAGTCTGCTTCGCAGACTATCAATAACGGGATCCCAGTGCGACACCCTACTTAGGCTTGCACCAACCGGCAACCCAAGATATGGGAAAGGGACTGCCCCCACTTTGCACCGCAATCTTTTGGCGAAAAGGGAGGTAATTCTCTGGTCAACACCGATCCATAGAGACTGCTTTTGCTGAGATTAATTTTCAGCCCAGATGCAAGGTTGAAGCATCTTATAACACGAACCAAATTGTCAACGTTTGTACCGGACCACTCGCCAACGAAGATGGCATCGTCAGCGAAGAACATGTGCGATAGAGAGACGTCCCCATGAGGTAGTCGTAAACCATGGAAAGCGCCCTTCAGGACCGCAGTGTTCATGAACATATTCAAGGCTTCCATGACTATGTTAAATAAAAATAGGGCAAGAGGGTCACCTTGCCTCACACCTCTCGACATAGGAAATTCCTTAGTTGGAGATCCGTTCACTAACACCGAGACACGACCTGAAGAAAGACATTATTTGATCCAACATCTCCATTTAGGCGGGAATCCCATAAGCTCAAGGATGTGAATTAGAAATTCCCAATTCACAGAGTCAAAAGCCTTTTCAAAGTCAGCTTTAAACAACATAGCTTGTCTCTTACTGCTTTTGACCCATGATAAGGATTCATTGAGCAGTAAAACCCCATCCACAATGTTTCTACCTTTAATAAATGTTGTTTGATTGTAGCTAATAACCGAATCAATCACCTTTTTTAACCTATTGGCGAGAACCTTAGCCAAAACTTTATACACTACACCAATAAGTGAGATGGGCCTATAGTCAGCCCACGTTAATGGATCAGCAACCTTTGGCACAAGAGTCACAAAAGATGAATTATTCCCTTTGAATAGTAGACCATTGAGATGAAAATGCTGGAGGGCAGACACAAAGTCAGCCTCAAGAATATTCCAGAATTTTTTGATAAATTCAAAGGAGAATCCATCTGGCCCGGTGCCTTATCTCCCGAGCAACTCAAGACCGCCTCTTTAATTTCCGAAGTAGTGAAGGGAGCAATAAGATCCTGGCATTGAACCAAATTTAGCTTCTTAAAGACACCGTCCCTAAGCTTTGGTCTGGATTTCCTTGACTCCTTGAACTTATGTATGAAGAAATCAAAAGCATTTTGTTTTATTGTCTCCGGCGTGGTGGTCCAAACTCCCTCAACAGCAACACCATTAATTCTATTTTTTGCAATGTTTGATTTAATTATTCCATGGAAGAACTTGGAATTTTCGTCACCTTCTACCGCCCATTTAACCCTTGATTTCTGCTTCAAATCCATAGCTTTTGCCCTATCCATGTCCTTGATCCATTTCCTGTTATACAGCAGAGCCTCAGATTCACATTCTTTGAGAGATCTCGATTCAGCCAAACGCTCTAAGCACAGGATCTCATCGCACCTTCTAAGATACTCTCCTTCTAATTTCATCCTGGACCCAGTTCTCCAATATTTAATTGCCTGCTTGAGGGCTCTGAGTTTATTTGACAAAGTAGATATCGGATCAGTACCCGCAGACCCTTTCGAGTTAAAGGAGGTAATTGCATCATTGATCATCGAGTCAAACCCATCTAAGTACATCCAAGAGTTGAACAGTTTGAAGGAATCGGACCAAAGTCCGAATCAACGGTTTTGAGAACTATCGGAGAGTGATCCGATAAGTGCCTAGGGAGCGTATACGCATGGGCATGCGGAAATAGAGAAAGGAACTAGGAGCAGACCAGGAATCGGTCAATCTTGCTGAGCCTGGACTCGTTTGCAGACATGAAGGTGTATCTGGAGCCTCCCAGATGATACTCATGTAAGCCAGCCTTATCAATGAAGCTATTAAACCCAGCAGCCGCTGATGCGTTAAATTCCGAGTTGAAGCATTCATCCTTACTTCTTACTACATTAAAATCGCCCATGAATAACCACACCCCCTGCATGGAGAGCTTCAGATTCAGTAGCTCACTCCAAAGCGCCTCTTTGTCTTGGAGATCATGGGGACCATACACGTTGACAACAAACATATCCATAGGGAGGGAAGACAATCTACCCTTTATTAGAAGAAATCTCTGACCTTTTATCACATCCGATTTGATGAACAGAGATGGGTCCCAAATACTGAGAAGTCCTCCCGATCTTCCATTTGCATCAACACCATCAAAATCAAACTTAGTTTTATTCCAATAGCTACAAACATTTATCTTACCAAAATCCTCTATTTGTGTTTCTTGTATAGCAATGAAAGAGACTTTTTGGTCCAATTTAATTCTCCTAATCCACGCACCTTTTCAATCGCCCCAGCACCTCGAATGTTGACGGATGCAAAATTCATTGATACATACTGTGTACACCTTCACCCAATATTACTTCCTTAATCAGGTCCTATGTGCTTCCATTTGAAGACCGAGGATTTCACAACCAATACGGTTTTTTCCACTTCCAGCTCGATGTTCCTGTCAGAGATGCGCCCCCATCATATGAGACACATCTCTGAGAGCCACGCGACTGAGCTCCCGCAATTGCCGGTTGACCTGAATGAGCTGAGAGGATCGAGGCGCCATTTGGGGGAGATTGTGAGTGAAAGGAGCTTCCGGCATTCTGCGGAATAGTGTTTAGATCAGGTAAATCCGTATTCATCGCCTGCAGTTCTGGGCTGGACTCTTGGGCTGGAGATTGGGGCCCATCATTTTGAAAGCATCCGATTTGACCACATTAACTATATTTTAAAAACCAAATTCAACATAGCCTATGCACATAGTACAAGTTAATATGCAATGATAAATTTGGTAATTTTTTCAAACTTTTAGGATACTTCTAATTAGAGTTTCAATTATTACTTTTTCTACCATACACATTTAGCTATATTACATTTTATACTCTATATTTATATATTTGTTTTTAGCACATTCATTTTTTTTCTTTAATAACTTTAAAAGTTAGTATTTTATAAAATTCTGTATATATCATTGCGATATATTTATTTTTGTTTATGTTTCTGTTTAATTTCCATTTATAATGAAAACATACAAACTGTCAAAACTTATTAAACTTTTTGATTTTTTTAGTTCATTTTCTATTGCTTCCTACAACTCTAAAAATATGATGTTTTATATCCTAGTTTGCATGTGCTCATCTTTTGATGATTTTTCCCGTTGTGACGTGTTTTTTTATCAACGTTTTGACATAATTTTTTAACATTTTTTTCGTGAAGTTAAAATTTATTCGACGATCTTGCTGCAATGGACAAGTTCACGTCGATTTTGTTCTTTTATATAAAGTTATGTATATTATTAACAAGTCATTCGACGAGCGAGTTCTTGACTACGTTTCGACATTCCTTTTTTTATCGTCTTATGCCTGCCGCAATGGGGTATTTAGCCTATTTTATATAAAGTTACGGATGTTATTGACATCTCCTTGAATGTGTAATTTCGAGGTAATATCACGACGTTAGTTTTTTTCATAGCTTTATGCCCCGCCGCAACGCGGGGTCTAAATACTAGTTAAGTTCCTAAAATTTAATGTTTTGCCTAGTACAACTTTTACTTAATAAACGAATTTCTTACGTTCGTATTTTTAGATACGAGCCGTTAATTTGACCTACTTAAGTTTCTAAAGTTTAGGGTTTAGCCCAGTACATTTTGTATTCAAAAACAAAATTCTTATATTTGTATTTTTAAGTACTGGTCGGTATGACTCGGATCAAATATAAAATGCTTTCGGATGTTTGTCAACGTAAGTTTTGTTAAGAAGTTAGTCGAGTCAAACGTAAAACGTTTTGATTCGACAGTGTAAATCCAATTTACTCAACGTTTCAACGTAATTTAGTTTGGAAACGAATTGGAACGATTGTAATCTATGTGTTTTTGTATAGCTTTGACTTGGTCTACGTTTTTGACATATTTGTTTGGAAAATAGGCCGGTCAAGTATAATATGTTTTTGTCCAACGGTATAAATTCGAGTTAATTTAGGTTTCGATGTCGGAAACAAGTCAGTACGATTGTAATCTATGTGTTTTTTTACGTACTCTTTGACTTGTTTTACGATTCGGTATAATTTTCTGACCAGGAAGCAACCGGCGGACTCTCCATAGGCTACTAACCAGCACCACGCCACCGAAGCCGGGCAACCCAAAGGCCACCGACAATGGTGGCGACGACGACAGATCGGCATTGCCCAGATTCGACGGCGGTGGCGGTGGAAGTTGCATGGCACACATAGCCACAGACGACCATCAGATGAGATGTCCCATCAACGGCAACATAATCACGCTTCCACGGTGGCCACGGTTGTAATACCCCTAACTTAATAGTTATAAATATGCGAATTTCGAAGTTTTTCTTTCATATATTGTTGAACGAATAAGTAACGAACAAAATGACTATTTAAAATTTTAAGTTTTTAGACTAATTTTTAAGAGACCATTTAAGTATATTTAAATATAATAATATATTATATTTTAACGTGCTCTGTTTTTAACCAAACTTAGGTCGACTCGTAGAGAAAAATAAGCTCGTTCCAATGACGTATTCAAAATTTTATAGAACGTTACATTTTAAAAGTTATAAGAGAAAAACGAGTTAAGCAGCTAATTTAGTTATAATAATAAAATAATTAAAATAAAATAATCATAAAATTTTGAAGTGCTTGTGTGCATGTGACGTAAAGTATGGTGATGTGTGTGAATGTATGAATTATGGTGTATGTGTAAATAGTGCAAGTATGAAACGTGTATAGGTGCGACGTGTAGGTATGTGGTCAAGATTAGTGTAAGTATTTGTAAAATATGTATATTATATTTAAAAGTTACAAAAGAATCTGTGCATAGGAAAGTATTTATAAGTGGTAACATTCATAATTATAGGTGCATTTTCAATCATCTCATACCCCGCACTCAGGTATGTATCTGTAGTTATAAATTTAAGATTTAGTATATAATTAGTATGCAGTTTGTAATCTTTAAGTTCTAATTATATATTTAAGACTTAATATATTATTAAGAGTAGGATTTAGAATCATAATCGTTGTAGGTATTGGGTAGCCTAACCTTGATTAAGCATGGACTGATCAACCATACTTAAACAAGGTAAATGTTATCCAAAACTAATCATGATTATTACTAGGAAATACTTTGTTAGTTGCTAAGACTTGCTCCAATTCTAATCAGGAACACAACTTTGAAACTGTCTATCTGTCTCAATGATACTTAAAGACCAAGGTGAGTTATCATGACTGTTTTCAAAACTGTGATAATATACTCGTTCTGTCTGTACTGGTAATAATTATAATGCTTACATATATGCACAGATCGGTAGGGGTATACAGGATCCTGATATATTTAATGGGGTGTGTTAAACTTGCTGAAAAGAGGATAGAGTTTCTCGTATGCATCAGGCACATATTCATACCTATTTGACGGCAGGGAGGGTCTGACAAACCCGCCGCCGGTGGTTGTGGTAAAACTAGAGAAGGCACTGTGCCTATGGACCCAAATATCACAACCCATATTATATGCATGTCAAAGTTAATTTTATAAATTGTATATCATGAACTCACCAGCATTAGCTGACGTCTTTTTGAGTATATGTATCACAGGTAACCCTTAAGGAAATGCTTAAAATGTGCTTAAAGATAAAGAATCTAGAAGACCAAGAAGTTTTGTTTTAGTTTTTTTTAAATACTGTTGTAAAATAGTAGTGTAACAAGTTGATGATGTTACAGTTTGAAATAAAACATATGTTAGCTTCGCTGTAAGTTGTATCAATTGTTTACGCCCGCCCGGGTCACGGGTGGGGTGTCACAGTTGGTATCAGAGCCTGAGGTTTTAGCGAATTAGGTATTATAGAAATACCTAAGCTTTAACCAGTAGAGTTCTATAAGAATAATGTCAGATTCAGGTTATACCAAATAACAAGGTAGAAAAACTACTTATATGTTCCTTAGATAACATAAGATGAAATCTGTTATTTTATGTCTATCTATTTCTAGAATATATGTGATATAAATAATTCTGTGTTACATAATTATAATGTTATATATTTATTTAGCAGGATAGTAACTCGTGTATAATTATATTACCATATTAAGATACAATGTCTGAACATAGAAATGGACAAGAATTTAGACACGAACAAGTTAACAGCAGAAGAGGGGAAGGTTCTCATAGGACTCGAACTTCCTCCCAAAGTGCTAGATCTCGATCCAGTATGAATCCAATTCTGAATGATGAAGCTATCCATAACATAGCAATGGAAGTTGCAAAAATATTAACAAATGTTCAAACTATTAATGATGTTAAATCAGAAGAACGATTGGAAGAAAGTTCATATGCTTCCACGCCTGTACAAGAAAGAGAAAGAATGGAAGAAGTCAAATCAAAGGAGTGCACTTATAAACATTTCATGTCTTGCAAACCTCTGTCATTTGATTGTAGAAAAGGAGTCGTAGAAGCCCAAGACTGGCTAAACCGGATTGAGTCAGTATTGGATGTTTGTGACTGTAATAATCATAACAAAGTACGTTTTGTTGTACATATGTTTGAAGGTGAAGCCCTTCACTGGTGGAACATGTAGTCCGAACTGAGGGTAAAGAAAAGGTCAAGAAAATGAACTGGGAGGAATTTTTTCATAAGTTTCTTACTAAATTCCGTCCTCCTAGTGAAACTGAACAGCTGAGGTGGAGTTCTTCCAGTTGAAACTAGGAAACAAGACATACCGAGAGTATGTTACTCGTTTTAATGAAATATCTCGATTGGTTCCTCATCTAGCCACAACTGAGGAACAACTGATCAATAGGTTTATCTGGGGTTTGCCATCTGAAATGAGGGTGTTCATCAAATCCAGATCCCCCAAAACTTACTCAGAGACAATTGAAGCTGGCGCTATCATGGCTGCCGAGATGTTGCGGCGACAAGCTGAATCTCCTGCTCCAAAAAGAAAATGGGATGAAGGAAAGGGTGACACCAGGAATAATAACTTCAAGAAACCTAGAGAAATGCCTCAATGTAGATTTTGCAAGAAAAATCATTCAGGACCATGCCGCACACAACCATGTCCTAATTGCAAAAGAACTGGACATCTTCTTCAAGAATGCAAGGAGAAGAGAAAATGTTTTGAATGTGGAGATGCAGGACATTTGAAACCTAATTGCCCAAAACTTCAAAATGATAACAATCTGCAACCAAACAAACCTAAAGGGCGTGCATTTGTGTTGACCACAGAGGAAGCCCGTAATACTCCAGATGTGATTACTGGTACGTATCTTGTCAATGATATATATGCACGAGTATTATTTGATTCTGGTGCCAATAGAAGTTTAGTATCAGATACCTTTAGGCACTATTTGAATCAAGAATCACAAAAGTTAGATCATACCTTTATAGTAGAAATGGCTGATGGGAGTCAAAAGGAAATCAACAATATTATTAAAAATGTATCATAAATTCGAATGGCCATCCATTTCCTATTGATTTAATGCCTATGGAACTAGGAGAATTTGATGTAGTTATAGGAATGGATTGGTTAGTCCTACATCGCGCAGAAATAGTGTGTGATAAAAAGATCGTTCGACTCCAGTTACCCAACGGCAAACGGTTAACCATATTAGGAGATCGCGCTAAAAAGACTAAAAATCTCATCACGATAGCAAAAGCACAAAAAGATATAAGAAAAGGGTGTATTGCATTTTTGGCCTATTGTGTAAACACCATAGAGAATAAGAAGATCGAAGACGTGCCAGTAGTACGAGAATACCTTGAGGTATTTCCGGATGAGCTCCCAGGACATCCACCTGATAGACAAATGGAGTTTCGTATTGACTTAATACCTAGGACAACACCAATTGCCAAGTCTCCGTACCGACTAGCTCCACAGAAATGCAAGAACTCAAGAAACAACTAGAAGAATTACTTCAAAAAGGGTTTATTCAGCCAAGCTCTTCACCTTGGGGAGCACCCATCCTGTTCGTTAAGAAGAAAGATGGGACAATGCGTATGTGCATCGATTATAGAGACTTGAATAAAGTCACTATAAAGAATAAGTACCCTTTACCAAGGATCGATGGTCTATTTGATCAATTTTAAGGAGCAAGTTATTTTTCATAAATAGACTTGCGATCTGGATATCATCAGGTAAAGGTCACGCCAGAAGATATACCTAAGACTGCTTTCAGGACTAGGTACGACTATTATGAGTTTTTGGTAATGGCGTTTGGGCTTACAATGCACCTGCAATATTCATGGACCTTATGAATAAAGTTTGTAAACCGTATCTCGATAAGTTCGTGATCGTATTTATCGATGACATCCTGATCTACTCTAAGAACGAGGCAGATCATGAACAACACCTCAGAGCAATTCTTGAATTGCTTAAGAAAGAAAAACTTTATGCAAAGTTTTCCAAGTGTGAGTTTTGGATACGTGAAGTTCAATTCCTAGGCCACGTAATCAATGAACAAGGAATACAAGTTGATCCTGTGAAGGTCGAGGCTATCAAGAAATGGGAAGTGCCGAAGAATCCTACTGAAATTAGAAGATTTCTTGGGTTAGCAGGATACCATAGAAGATTTATTCAAGACTTCTTCAAGATTGCTATGCCATTAACAACGTTAACCCAGAAAGCCTCTAAGTTTAATTGGGGATCTAAACAAGAAGAAGCCTTTAACATGTTGAAACAGAAGTTGTGCAGCGCCCTAATACTATCACTTCCTGAAGGAGTTGAAGATTTTACAGTCTATTGTGATGCGTCTCATTATGGTATGGGTTGTGTACTCATGCAAAGAGGCAAAGTAATTGCTTACGCTTCTCGACAGTTGAAGACTCATGAACGAAACTACACGACCCATGATTTAGAACTTGATGTTGTAGTATTCGCACTAAAAATTTGGAGACATTATCTCTACGGTGCAAAATGTACTATTTACACCGACCATAAAAGTTTGAAACACATATTCGAGCAGAAAGAACTTAATATGCGTCAAAGACGTTGGATGGAGTTATTAAGTGATTACGACTGTGAGATTCAATATCATCCGGTAAGGCTAATGTAGTAGCCGATGCATTAAGTAGAAAGGAGAAGCCCCAACCTATAAGAATTCATGCATCTAGAATAGATGTTAAAACTAGTCTCTTAAATCAAATTAAGAATGTACAACAAGAAGCTCTAAGGGAGAACCAAGTGAAAGAAAGAATGATTGGGAGACTAAAGTTGTTGACAACAGGAAGCGATAATATCTTGAGATTTAACAATAGGTATGGGTTCCTAGTTTTGGAGGACTACAAGATATAATCTTAGATGGAGCCCATAAGTCTAAGTATTCTATCCATCCCGGTAGTGACAAGATGTACAAAGATCTAAGGAATGACTATTGGTGGCCAGGAATGAAATGATCTATAGCTCGATATGTAGAAAAATGTCTTACCTGCCTTAAAGTGAAAGCAGAACATCAAAAGCCATCAGGTTATTTACAGCAGCCGGAGATTCCGGAATGGAAATGGGAGAAAATCACTATGGATTTCGTTACAAAACTTCCAAGGTCACGTCATGGCTATGATACTATCTGGGTAATTGTAGACAGACTGACTAAATCTGCACACTTTCTACCGATTCGTGAGGATTATAAGATGAACAAGCTCGCCCAGATTTACATCAAAGAAGTAGTCTCGCGGCATGGAGTGCCTATATCAATCATATCAGACAGGGATAACCGTTTCACTTTTAGGTTTTGGCAAAGTTTCCAACATGAATTGGGAACCAAGCTTAACTTAAGCACTACCTATCACCCACAAACAGATGGGTAGAGTGAACGGACTATTCAGACGTTAGAAGATATGCTTCGTGCATGTGTGATTGATTTTGGCGGTAGTTGGGATAATCATCTGCCACTTATCGAATTCGCTTACAATAATAGTTATCACGCCAGTATCAAAGCAGCACCTTTTGAAACTTTATATGGGAGAAAGTGCCGAACACCTATCTGCTTGACAGAAGTAGGCGAAAATCAATTGTCAGGACCAGAAATCATTATCGAAACAACGGAGAAGATTCAACAGATCAAAGAAAGAATGAAAAGTGCTCAAGATAGACAGAAAAGTTATGCAGATCAGAGACGTAAACCCTTAGAATTTCAAATAGGGGATAAAGTGATGTTGAAGGCATCACCTCTAAAGGGAGTGATCCGATTTGGAAAGAAAGAAAAACTCAAACCCCGATACATTGGGCCACCCGATATAACGGCGAAAGTAGGACCGGTAGCATGTCGATTAAAGCTCCCGAGCAACTGGCAGGTGTACATGATACTTTTCATGTGTCAAATTTAAGAAAATGCCTAATAGAAGAAGCACAACAATTGCCACTGGAAGACGTGCACATCGACGAAAAACTCAACTTCATTGAAGAACCACTACAGATCGAAGATTGAAAGATTAAAAAGTTACGTAGAAAAGAGATTCCACTCGTCAAGGTCAAGTGGAATGTACGTCATGAACCCGAGTACACATGGGAATTAGAAGATGAAATGAAAGAAAAATACCCCCAGCTCTTTAAGTAAAGCTAAATTTCGAGGATGAAATTTCTGTAAGGAGGGGAGAATGTAATACCTCTAACTTAATAGTCATAAATATGTGAATTTCGAAGTTTTTCTTTCATATATTATTGAACGAGTAAGTAACGAACAAAATGACTATTTAAAATTTTAAGTTTTTAGACTAATTTTAGCGTCGTAAGAGACCATTTAAGTATATTTAAATATAATAATATATTATATTTAAACGTGCTCTGTTTTTAGCGAAACTTAGGTCGACTCGTAAAGAAAAATAAGCTCGTTCCAATGACGTATTTAAAATTTTATAGCACGTTACATTTTAAAAGTTATAAGAGAAAACGAGTTAAGCAGCTAAATTAATTATAATAATAAAATAATCAAAATAAAATAATCATAAAATTTTGAAGTGCTTGTGTGCATGTGACGTAAAGTATGGTGATTGTGTATGTGAATGTATGAATTATGGTGTATGTGTAAATAGTGCAAGTATGAAACGTGTATAGGTGCAACGTGTAGGTATGTGGTCAAGATTAATGTAAGTATTTGTAAAATATGTATTATATTTAAAGTCTCAAACCAACGTACAAGAAGCAAGTTTCAAAAGAATCTGTGCATAGAAAAGTATTTGTAAGTGGTAACATTCATAATCATAGGTTCATTTTCAATCATCTCATACCCCGCACTCAGGTATGTATCTGTAGTTACAAATTTAAGATTTAGAATATAATTATCTTTAAGTTCTAATTATATGTTTAAGACTTAATATATTATTAAGAGTAGGATTTAGAATCATAATCGTTGTAGGTATTGGGTAGCCTAACCTTGATTAAGCATGAACTGATCAACCATGCTTAAACAAGGTAAATGTTATCCAAAACTAATCATGATTATTACCAGAAAGTACTTTGTTAGTTGCTAAGACTTGCCCCAATTCTAATCAGGAACACAACTTTGAAACTGTCTATCTGTCTCAATAATACTTAAAGACCAATGTGAGTTATCATGACTGTTTTCAAAACTGTGATAATATACTCGTTCTGTCTGTACTGGTAATAATTATAATGCTTACATATATACACGGGTCGGTAGGGGTATACAGGATCCTGATATATTTAACGGGGTGTGTCAAACTGGCTGAAAAGAGGATATGGTTCCTCGTATGCATCAGGCACATACTCATACCTATTTGACAGCCGGGAGAGTCTGACAAACCCACCGTCGGTGGTTGTGGTAAAACCAGGGAAGGCACTGTGCCTATGGACCCAAATATCACAACCCGTATTGTATGCATGTCAAAGTTAATTTTATAAATTGTATATCATGAGCTCACCAGCATTAGCTGATGTCTTTTTGAGTATATGTTGTAGGATTCTATATACCCAAGACACGTAGAATATTGATGCGGTTAGTACGTTATGATCCAAGTCGGGTTATACCCAATAACAAGCTTAGCAAACACCAATTAATATTTAATTGATGATATGATCATGCAATTAATACACCAAATTTAGAAAATGGGTTTTCTTAATAAGTTGCATATGAGATGGAACAAATTATAAGGATAATTTGTTGATGAGTTTATTGTTAATTTTGTTATTTAAAAGGGTTTAAATAATACTAATAACATATGAGTGTACTTTAATTAAATTGTTTAATTAAAGAAGACATATGTCACAATTTTAAATAAGTCTAGTAGATGACTTGTTAATATGTGACATATGACTACTTTTAATATGTTGTGTTGTTAGTTTAAGGGGGAAAGTTATTATTTGAAACCATTTTGGCCGCCCCCTTGATATTATTGGTCCTCTTGGTTTCTTGAGAACACACACATATTAACTAGCCATTCACTCATCTTTCTCACTCTCCAATACATGCAACTTAGAACTAAAAACTGATCTCTCTCTCTCTCTCATCTTGCTCTCGGCCCAGCAGCAGCAATTTTGGAGGTTTTGGGTGTTCTTGGTGGTGTATCTTCCTAACAAGAAGGTGCTTTGCAAGGAGGCTTGGGGTATACAAGCTTGAGGACTTCTAATCTTGAAGTCTTGGCCGAATTTCAGCATCCAAACATCCATCTTCTGTCATTTTTGCTGCTGGAACAAGGTAGTTTGGCAGCCTCATATGGTTGTCACATTATGTTGTTATTTGTGTTTACATAGCTTGCTCATTCACATATTAAAGATCCTTTTGTTTTGGGTTTGTTTACATCATAAAACATCATCTAAAACTTGAAAATTTCAGCTTATAAACAAAGTTATAATGCTAAACTTCCGCTGCGTTTTTTAAAAAGTTTAAATGGTTAAACTTGTTTTTGTGTTCTATCAAACCCAACAATGGCATCTAGAGCCGGTTATGTGGATAGCTAGCTAGTATGGTCTTTTAAAAATTTTTTTATGGACTTTAAAACCCCTTTAGGGGCTGCTATGTTTTGTATGATTGAATCCCTAAACTTTCAAGGTCATATCACACATGCTAGTGATTAAACCTTGAAAGATATATTATGATATGTATATTGTTTGGACAATGTTTAAAACCTGAAATTTCAGTTTATGTTGGCTGAAATTTTGTAGTTTTAAGTGGGGTTTCATTATATGTTTGGATGATATGATCATTGGTTGTTAGTGTGCATAACCTAGCATTTGGCCTTGTGTTTTTTGGATGTATGCAATGGTTGTTTTGGTTTATTCAATGGGGTTGTATATTAATTTATTTGTGCTTTGTATAAAAGATGTAATTTATTTATTATTGGGTTGTAATAAATAGATTAGGTGTATTTTTCAATTTACTAGATATCATGTATTAGGACTTTATATCTTGTAATATGAAGACATATGCCTTGGAAGCACAAAGGAAAGACACAAGAGAAACATGGAGCATTTTGGATGCGGTTTCAAGTGGGAGGCTTTGGAAGCTTTTTATTTGTTTTTGTTATGACCTTAGAAAAGACCAAATGACAACACTTATGATGGCAAACAAGTGTTGTCAACATAATAGCTATGGTTATGCACATATGGTTGTTTATGTTTATGCTTGTTTGAATGTTTGTTATTTGATTGTATGGTTGATATTTTGACATGCATTACAAACTAATTAACAAAGTTAACAAGCTATAAAAAATGATGGTTCTTAATCATTAAAAGGTAATAAAAGGTTATTAAAATGATTTAATGATTTTAAAGATTAAAATAGGTTTAATCAAAGGACTATAGGGTATCTTGTATTTGAAAGCATGCAAATACAAGTACATAGAGTTTTCTAAACTAGAATTATGAAACCTCTAAATATTCAAAAACAAGATCAACACCGTCCTTTTACACAACACTTAAGTCACTTGGGAACTCTTAGTGGGATAAAGGTCACCTAACCATTTTGAGGGAACTTATGACTTAAGGTGAGAATGCCATATTCATGGGATAAAGGTCACCTAACCACTCATTTTGGCAAACTCACACGTGTGTGTAAGTAGGATGTCTTGATTTGCAAACCATGTTAAATGGATCACCTACAATATGATTTCCAAATGGTGTTGATGGGATTAACATGCCGACTTTACATAAGATGTTTAAAGTCGATCCCATACCTCTAGAAGTTGTAAATGGTTGCAACCATCAATCTTGACCACCTTATTAATTTAAATCGTGGGATAAAGGTCACCTAACCACAATTTAAATGTAATGTTGGGTTCTAGATTTTAATGTAAAAATGACCTTAAAAGGCATTAATTATTAAAAATAGCAATATCGAAAATACTAAAATAGATCTTTGTTAAATTTTGTAGATGGCCACCGATAATGACAATCATGATAACTCATCCGCATCCACCCAATCATTATGAGCGATCCTCCAAAAGGAACGTCTAAATCATAACAATTTCATTGATTGGTATCGAAACTTGAGAATCGTTCTCAAGCAAGAGAGAATATCATATGTTTTAGACGACCCTATCCCCGATCAACCTACTGAGGATGATGAGGAGGCCTACAACGATTGGCTGAAGTACACTGAGGACTCCGTCCAAGTGTCTTGTCTCATGCTAGCGAGCATGACTCCGGATCTCCAAAAGGAGTATGAACATCACGGAGCTTACGACATGATAACCCAGCTGAAGGAAACGTTCCAACAGCAAGCAAGGGTTGAGCGCTTCGAAACGGTTCGAGCACTCTATGCATGTCGTATGGACGACCCAATCTGTTTCATCTTATGTACTTAAGATGAAAAGTCATATTGACCGCCTCGAGAGGCTTAATTGTCCCGTCTCGAAGGAATTGGCCACGGATTTGATCCTAAATGGCCTTACCAAGAAGTTCGAGACATTCGTGTTGAACTACAACATGAATGCATAGGACAAAAGCATTGGTGAGCTTCACTCAATGCTCAAAACGGTCGAGGCGGCCATGGGTAAAAGGATTTTACCCGTTCTCACCATCAATGAAGGTTGGAACAATAAAAGGCCTCATCACGCACCCAAGGCAAAAGTTGCCAAGGGTAAGGGACCCGTTTGGGGGAAAGGGAAGGGGGTGGCAAGGGTGCCACCCAAACCACAAGAGAAAAAGCAAAAGGTTGCTACTAATGACCCATGCTTCAAGTGTGGGGAGATTGGACATTAGGCAAGGAATTGTCTTGTCCATCTCCAAGAGTTGAAAGCAAAGAGGGATGTCGGGCAGACCTCAGGTACAATATACATGATTCATATTGATCTTAATGTTACAACTTCTAACACATGGGTATTAGATACCAGATGTGGAACTCATATTTGCAATTTGTTACAGGGGTTCATAAGAAGTAGGGACTTCAATCAAGGGGATGTTAGCCTCTTCATGGGCAATGGAACTAAAGTCTTAGTTGAAGCTCGTGGGGACTACATCCTAAAACTTCTAAGTGGCTTGGATGTTATTTTGAAGAATGTTTTGTATGCTCCTAGTTTGACTAGAAACATTATTTCTGTATCCCAATTAAGACATTATGATTATGTATTATCCTTTATTGAAAATGATATTCATGTTTCTTTAAATGATATGTTCTATTTTAAAGCTATTCCCATCAATGGTATTTATGAATTGGTTCATGAAAATACTTTAAATAGTTCATTGTACCAAACTATCACCAAGAAACTCAAATTGGATTTGAGTGATACCTATCTTTGGCATTGTCGTCTTGGTCATATAAACAAGAAACGTATACAAACACTTCAAAAGAATGGTATTTTAAAAACAAATGAATGTGATTCATTTGATGTTTATGAATCTTGTTTACAAGGAAAAATGACTAAGGCACCCTTTAGTGGAACTAACGAAAGGGCAAAAGATTTATTGGGAATCATACATTCGGATGTATGTGGTCCTTTTAAGCCAATGGCTAGGAATGGTGAAAGATACTTCATTACCTTTACCGATGATTATAGTCGCTATGGGTATGTGTACTTATTAAGGCACAAAGATGAAGCTTTTAAAACGTTCAAAATCTTCAAGAATGAAGTAGAAAATCAACTCAACAAGTCGATTAAAGTTCTCCGTACCGATAGAGGAGATGAATACCTAAGTGATGCCTTTCAAGATCATCTTAGGAGTTGTGGGATTGTCTCACAACTCACTCCACCTGGAACACCACAACATAATGGTGTGTCTGAGAGGAGGAATCGAACGTTATTGGATATGGTCCGATCTATGATGGCTAGAAGCACATTGCCTCTATCATTTTGGGGTTTCGCTTTGTTCTCCGCGGCCCGTATTCTAAATATGGCCCTAACCAAAAAGGTGGAAAGGAGACCTTTTGAGATACGGCATGGAAGAGTTCCATCCCTATCATACTTAAGGGTCTGGGGTTGTGAGGCTTATGTTAAGACTCCCACCCCAAACAAATTGGAAGTCCGATCCACCAAGTGTATCTTTATTGGATATCCTAGAGATTCTATGGGATATTATTTCTATGATCCACTGGAACAAAATGTATTTGTTGCCAGAAAGGGTGAATTCTTAGAAGCAAAGTTCCTTATGGAAGGAGCTAGCAGTAGAACAGTGGATCTTGAAGAGGATCAAGAACCACAACCCGATGCACGTTTGGTTGAAACTAGCACTCAACATGAGGATGTTGAGGATGATCAAGGGTTGATCAATACACACAAGATGTTCGCAGAAGTGGTAGAACTAGTAATCCACCTGAAAAATACGGATTTTTCATGGATGGATGCTATGTGGTAGATTCAGATGAACCAACCATATACCATAATGCAGTGTCCAAATCGGATTGTGACAAATGGCTTGAAGCCATGAACGTTGAGATGCAATCCATGTATGACAATCAAGTTTGGGAACTTGTTGAACCACCTCTTAACTCCAAGATAGTTGGAAGGAAGTAGGTTTTCAAGAAGAAAACCGATATGCATGGAAACTTGGATACTTATAAGGCTAGACTTGTAGCAAAGGGTTTCACTCAAACTCAAGGGGTTGATTATGATGAAACTTTCTCACCTGTTGCGATGCTAAAGTCTATAAGGATATTGTTTGCCATAGCTGCTCACTATGATTATGAGATTTGGCAAATGGATGTCAAGACCGCTTTCCTAAATGGATATCAAGACCGCTTTCCTAAATGGATATCTTGAGGAAGATGTCTATATGGTTCAGCCTGAAGGTTTTGTCGATCCAAAACATCCTAATAAAGTTGCAAGTTAAAGAAATCAATCTATGGATTGAAACAAGCATTGAGAAGTTGGAATCACCATTTTGATGAGGAGGTAAAGAAATTTGGCTTCATCAAAAATGCTAATGAGGCTTGTGTGTATAAGAAGGCTAGTGGGAGCACAATAACTTTCCTAGTATTGTATGTTGATGACATACTACTATTTGGAAATGACATTCCAACCTTGGAAGGTGTAAAAACCTAGCTTGGAAGTTGTTTTTTCCATCAAGGATCTTGGTGAAGCTGCCTATATTCTGGGAATAAAGATCTATAGGGATAGATCAAGGCGGTTGATTGGTTTAAATCAAAGTGCATACATTGACAAAATCTTAAAAAGGTTCAAGATGGAGAACTCTAAGAAAGGTACAGTACCTATTCAAAGAGGAACGATATTGAGTACAACTCAATGTCCTAGCTCAAAGGATGAGCAAGATAAAATGAAGGTAATCCCATACGCATCTGCTATTGGATCCATCATGTATGCGATGATATGCACTCGACCGAACGTGTCATGCGCCTTAAGCATGACAAGCCGATACCAGCAAAATCCTGGAAACAGTCATTGGATGGCTGTTAAGAACATACTTAAGTACCTAAGGAGGACAAGAGATATGTTCCTAATCTATGGATCTGGTGATGAGGAACTCGTTGTAAAAGGTTACACGGATGCGAGTTTCCAAACCGATCGTGACAATTCACGGTCACAATCGGGATACATTTTCATTCTGAATGGAGGAGCGGTCTCTTGAAAGAGCTCCAAGCAGGATGTGGTGGCTCTATCAACTACAGAATCAGAATACGTCGCCGCCTCATGGGCAGCTCAAGAAGCTGCATGGTTGAAGAAATTCATTGCCGATCTAGGGGTTGCCCCTTCCATTCAGGACCCCCTAGAGATCTTTTGTGATAACGAGGGTGCGATTGCTCAAATCAAGGAACCCCGTGCTCATCAAAAGACTAGGCACATTGAGCGGAGATTCAACTACATAAGAGATGAAGTTGAAAAGGGAAAGATATGTATTCGCAAAGTTCATACGGATCAAAACATTGCGGATCCTCTCACGAAGCTCCTTGAAAAGGCAAAGCATGAAGGTCATACTTGTGCCATGGGACTTCGATATTCTAGTGATTGTATTTGATCTGTAAATTTGTATTTGGATATGTGGAACTCTTTATTATTTGAATAAAATTATTTGGTTATAATGTTTCAATTAATGTTCCAATTTAGCATGTTTAATCCATGAGTAAATTGTTTACTCTAAATGTTTGTAGTCCTTCATACTTGTGGGAACAAGTGTGAGGGTAAGATTATTATGAACTTGGATTGGTTGATATTCATAAGGATGAATATAGAGCAATGGGTTGCTACCAAGGTTCATAGATATTTGTGGGATACAAATATTGGACTAACCCGCATCTCAAATTTTACTACATGGAATCTTATTGATTGATCATAAGTAAATTTGAGTAAAGACGAATATCATTTGGTATCCTCCGACCTGAGATACATATTGGGTTTTGATATTCACCAAGTATTATACCTTGAGCTAATTTTTCATTGTCCTGAAATAGTGGACAGTACATAAGGGTATGTTCAGGTATGACACGAGGTGTTTGTGAGAAACGTATGTAGTCAAGATGGAATTTGTTCCTCTTATTCGTTGAGAGTTAGATGTCTAAGGCCTGATAAGTTAAATCAACAAGGAATGATCATTCTATGTTCTTAGATTTAACATGACATCTGTAACAAAAGGATAGATGATTGATTCACCTAAATCATTTCAAGTAGGGTACTTGAATGAGATGATGTTATTGAATGGCCATAAGTCATGCGTATTAAGGGTAGTAAACCGTTGTTAGGCGGTATTTACTGCTTGCATTAATCTTCTATGAATCTTGGGTAAGTGGGAGATTATAGGATTCTATATGCCCAAGACACGTAGAATACTGATGCGGTTAGTACGTTATGATCCAAGTCGGGTTATACCCAATAACAAGCTTAGCAAACACCAATTAATATTTAATTGATGATATGATCATGCAATTAATACACCAAATTTAAAAATTGGGTTTTCTTAATAAGTTGCATATGAGATGGAACAAATTATAAGGATAATTTGTTGATGAGTTTATTGTTAATTTTGTTATTTAAAAGGGTTTAAATAACACTAATAACATATGAGTGTACTTTAATTAAATTGTTTAATTAAAGAAGACATATATCATAATTTTAAATAAGTCTAGTAGATGACTTGTTAATGTGTGACATATGACTAGTTTTAATATGTTGTGTTATTAGTTTAAGGGGGAAGTTATTATTTGAAACCATTTTAGCCGCCCCCCTTGATATTATTGGTCCTCTTGGTTTCTTGAGAACACACACATATTAACTAGCCATTCACTCATCTTTCTCACTCTCCAATACATGCAACTTAGAACTAAAAACTCCTCTCTCTCTCTCTCTCTCATCTTGCTCTCGGCCCAGCAGCAGCAATTTTGGAGGTTTTGGGTGTTCTTGGTGGTGTATCTTCCTAACAAGAAGGTGCTTTGCAAGGAGGCTTGGGGTATACAAGCTTGAGGACTTCTAATCTTGAAGTCTTGGCCGAATTTCAGCATCCAAACATCCATCTTCTGTCATTTTTGCTGCTGGAACAAAGTAGTTTGGCAGCCTCATATGGTTGTCGCATTATGTTGTTATTTGTGTTTACATAGCTTGCTCATCCACAAATTAAAAATCCTTTTGTTTTGGGTTTGTTTACATCATAAAACATCATCTAAAACTTGAAAATTTCAGCTTATAAACAAAGTTATAATGCTAAACTTCCGTTGCGTTTTTCAGAAAGTTTAAATGGTTAAACTTGTTTTTGTGTTCTATCAAACCCAAAATATGTATCACAGGTAACCCTTAAGGAAATGCTTAAAAGGTGCTTAAAGATAAAGAATCTAGAAGACCAAGAAGTTTTTATTTTAGTTGTTTTTAAATACTGTTGTAAAATAGTAGTGTAACAAGTTGATGATGTTATAGTTTGCAATAAAACATATGTTAGCTTCCGCTGTAAGTTGTATCAATAGTTGACGCCCGCCGGCTCACGGGTGGGGTGTCACAACAGTCGTCGCTTTGGTGATGGAAGCTATATCGTCACCATCGCTACAGACGACCGTCAGATGAAACGACCGCTGACAACGGCAACAAACAACCGTCCATCGCCGAAAATGGGGTGAATAACCATAACAGTGGCCACAATCAGCGGCGAAGACGGTGGAGGTTGCGGTGGCGATGGAAACCAAAGCTCGGTTCTTGTGCGTGAAGAATGGTGAGAAAACTCCAATTAAAAGGGGAGCACAATATACACACGCATCAAATTGTTGTACATGATGCATAAAAACGATACCTGTATCACCAACTTGTATAGGATGCATAAAAAATGATACCTGCATCACCAACTTGTACACAATGCATCAAGTGTTCAAAAAACACTATTCATTCCCTTCTGTTATTAACATATACTAGTGGCATTCCAAGTCGCGCGTTGCGCGATATATGAAAACAGCTGACAATGGGAGATGTATTCACAGTCAACCGAAGGATCACAAACCAGTGCCACGCCAAAAAATAGTATGATTTCATCATGGCCTTTGACATGGTAAACAAATCAACGTAACTAACCCAAAATAAAACAATACATGTCAATAAGCAAACACAATATGCCATAAAGATAATGTACTAATTTGATCATGGCTCAGAGTGGATATCCGGTTGCGGCTGCATGCTCAAATTGACTGCCAAGCCAGGGCAACCGAAGCCAATTCTTAAATCTCATCACAGCCAACAAAACTAACTATAGTTCCATGGAACACCCAGGTGAACCTAGTTCCGTAGAGAGTCTCAGATGATCAAATCTGCATCATCATCATTGACAACATGATATAAAAGAAGTCTCAGGTGAGCCCGGGCTCAACATCATTGACATGCTGAAACAAATCTCACAATTGCATCACCAATTACAGAGCCTAACAAATATCAAATTTGTTTTAGGATTTCACCACAATAGCGTAAACGAAAGGCAACGCTAGCCAAAGCCTGCCCAAAATCAGAAAGAACTCATATCTATTCACAAAGGCGCATATGCAGCGTAAAGCAAAACCCAACACAATCAGCCAACGGTCAGATGCGACGCCATACGACCACCCGTATAATCGGGGCAAAGCAATGTAAAGATTACAGCCGAACTAAAATAATGAAACATAAACGAAGGTGAATCCACAATCATGAGTTCTAACAACAAAATAACAAACTAAAGTTAACACCGATCATAATCAAGCTGTCATAACGACAAATCATGTTACTGGAGGCTCAGATCTCCGTCATGGTTGCAACATAGGTTACCACGCCAAATCAAAGAGATACATCATAGCCTGAATTGTAAAGAAGAGCCAACAATAGTGCTGGAAAGCCAAGCAAAAGGGATACCAACAACAACAGGTCTCAGGCAAGCAAAATCAACCATCATCGACCTCGACCACAAAAACCCTTGAATACATCGTTAAAAATCGACAAATCGGACCACGATCAGCCACCCTCAAACGAATAAGAGAGAAAGATAGACGGAAACGATTGCACGACAATCCGAGGACGGTGACAGCGACACAAACGCGCCCAAACCACCGCTGTCACACCCCTCTATCTCTCTCTGCATGAGGCGGTTGGTCGGCAAGTCGGAGACGGTGGCAGCGACGCACCTTCTCTCTCTCTCTAAAACAACCGGCGATCATCACCAAGAACGACCTAGACCACCAGTTGACCGAACGACAACCGCCACCTGCTCCACCTCAACCACATAGGGGAGGCGGAGTGGTAACAGAGTCCACCGCCACCACCATAGTGACCATCGGCGAGAAAAAAGCAAAATCGATAAAGCGGTGACCGCCACTGTGACGGTGACAGCGACACAAACACGCCCAAACCACCGCTGTCACACCCCTCTCTCTCTCTCTCTGCATGAGGCGGTTGGTCGGCAAGTCGGAGACGGTGGCGGCGATGCACCTTCTCTCTCTCTAAAACAACCGGCGATCACCGCCAAGAACGACCTAGACCACCAGTTGACCGAACGACAACCGCCACCTGCTCCACCTCAACCACATAGGGGAGGCGGAGCGGCAACAAAGTCCACCGCCACCACCACAGTGACCATCGGCGAGAAAAAAGCGAAATCGATAAAGCAGTGACCGTCACTGTCACCTTTGCCACCGTCGGCGACCACCACCAAACCCAGAATTCCATGTTAAATGAAAGCAAATAACCTTTTTTTCTTTCCATATAAACAAAGGGGAGGATGTAAAGTGCAAACCCCTCAAACCTATGTGGCCAAATAAAAAACACAGGAAATATTACTGCTTCTTTCAACTTCTTTTTAAACATATAGGGAAATAATAATTGTTTAAATGTGATGATAATAATAATAATTAAATATGATTGAAAATTACATTGAATTGTATAATAATAATAATGAAATAAATTTGTTTATTGAATTACAGGGCAACTTTAATACGTCTCTTTAACAAGTTTTTAAAGTTTAATGTTTTGTCCGGTACAACTTTTATTTAATAAACCGAATTTCTAAGATTCGTATTTTTTACACACATTAATTGAGGGAGGGAGGGACCGTAATAGTATTAATTTTTTATTTTTAAATTAAATTGTTTAAATGTGATAATAATAATAATTAAATATGATTGAAAATTGCATTGAATTGTATAATAATAACTATAACTAGTAATTATGGCGCACGCGTTGTCGCGCGTATGCGAGTTTTAATGTAACCCTAAATCGAAATCAAAATGAATGTTCGAAACCACAAAATCAGTAAAATACACAAAGTAAAACACACCAAAACCCCAAATCCATAACACACCAGAACATGCGGAACCCAAAAACTAAATCAAAACCCAACACCATACACAAAACAAACGAAAATCAAAGCCGTAAGAAAGCGACACAGTCCAAAATAGAAAACCGACGAAAATCAAAGCCCTAAAAAGAGCAAACAAATGGAAAACCCAAACCTTAATAGCGAGAATCGTCAGGGTATCGATAACGAAAGAAAGAAAGCAAGAGACCGGAGAAAGACAATGTCAACGAACCCTACAAATCAAAAACACGTGTCCAGATACAAAAAACTCCATCCCAAATTCTCGAGCCCACACACAAAACAAACCATATTAAAACACAAACAAAAAAAAATAAAAAATAAACACACAAACAAAATAAACAAAGAAAATTTTAAACACAAAAAAGGGGAAAATCTCCACCGACCAAACCTATTAATTAGAATAGTAATGAAATAAATTTGTTTATTGAATTATTGGTAAACTTTAATATCTCTCTTTGACCACGTTAAATTTCTAAAGTTTAATGTTTTGCCTAGTACAACTTTTATTTAATAAATGAATTTCTTACGTTCGTATTTTTAGATACGAGCTGTTAATTTGACCCACTTAAGTTTCTAAAGTTTAGGGTTTAGCCCAGTATATTTTGTATTCAAAAAACTAAATTCTTATATTTGTATTTTTAAGTACGGGTCGGTATGACTCGGATCAAATATAAAATGCTTTCGGATGTTTGTCAACGTAAGTTTTGTTAAGAAGTTAGTTGAGTCAAACGTAAAACGTTTTGATTCGACAGTGTAAATTCAATTTACTCAACGTTTCAACGTAATTTAGTTTGGAAACGAATTGGAACGACTGTAATCTATGCTTTTTTATAGCTTTGACTTGGTCTACGTTTTTGACATATTTTGTTTGGAAAATAGGCCGGTCAAGTATAATATGTTTTTGTCCAATGGTATAAATTCGAGTTAATTTAGGTTTCGACGTCGGAAACAAGTCAGTACGATTGTAATCTATGTGTTTTTTTACGTACTCTTTGACTTGTTTTACGATTCGATATAATTTTATTTGAAAAATAGCCAAGTTAAATATAATACGTTTTGATTCAACGGTATAATTATAGTTACTTTATGCTTTGACGTGAATTACTCTAGAGACAAGTTGGGTTGATTGTTTGACTATACTTTAATTCAAATGTATTGGTCTATGTTTTGACTATAGTGTGTTTTTGTTCGACGGTATAAATTCGAGTTACTTTACGATTCGACGCCAATTTAGAACCGGAAACAAGTCGTGTTGATTGTTAGCCTGTAGTTAATCAATCCGCATATGATGCCGGCGCAACGCGCGACCGATAAATAACTAGTTAATTAAATAAATAGGTGATAATTTCAGTAATTTATAGATATTATCTATTATTTTTATTAATCGGGAATTCTGCACACACCGCAGTTTCCTGTAAAAAACCGACTCAAACGGTCACGGTTAGGCCTCCCCGTGACCGTTCAATAAGGTGTGAGACCTAACTGTCACGGTGAGGCCTAACCGTGACAGTTAGATCTGCGGATCCGTCAACAATGATTGGGTATGTAATTAATGGGGAATTGATTGTGTGCAGTTAGGGTTTTGGGGGCTATATGTCACGGTTTGGCCAAACCGTGACATATTGCCTATATTTTTTATACATTTTTTTTCATATCACTTTGTTTTTATTTTAATTTTATCACTCGTTTAACCTAATCGTAACTCACAAGTTTGTGTTTCGTGTTTATTAATAATTTATCTTATTACAAGTATTTATTTATTATTAATGTGACGGCTTTGTGTTTAATTTGTTTACGAGTTTGTAAAAACCGGTTGTCATTATACAGACATATTGTATATATTTTCTAAATTTGAGTAATCACACTAGTTTGTTTTTATTTTTATTTTATCACACGGTTAACCTAATCATAACATACGTGTTTGTGTTTTGTGTTTATTATTAAATTATCATATTACAAGTAATTTTTGTGTTTAATTATTTATTAAACAAGTTGGTTTTTATTTTATCACATGGTTAACCTAATCGTAAAAATCAGTTGTTATCAAACATATACAATTAACATTATCAACATTACAAATATAAAACAAACAAACAAAGAAACACAACCAAACAAACACAACCAAATATACAAGTCATCATAACTGAAACTGCACATATATATATATATACAACGAGTTTTTACATACAAAAAGAAATAAAATACAAACAAAATACCTATCTAATCCATCATCCCCGGAGTCGTCGGCCCCGCGGATCAAGGCCGCGGTGTACATCGGCTGTCCGACCTCCACCTCCGTGTAGAGGCCGCTGACGACGGCAAACCGCCGAAGTGACATGCGGTGGAGGTGCCCGAACAACCGGAAAGAAACCTCCGCGGGCGCACGACCGTCCGCTACGTCGTCTTCGTCCAGCTCCGCAAGTCCCTGCTCACGTGGACGGAATGTGAAGGTGCAGTAGAACTCCACGGTCAGCTCTCGATGGGCATCGTCGCTCATCCGGAACAGCTGCTCCCACGGGCCGTCCTCGCTGATAATCTCAAAAAAACGGTCCCGCTGTCCAACGAGCTGTAAGAAGTCCCCCGACAGGACGGTCCCCGGTGCCGGCACTCGTGCTCTCAGGGTCCTGAACCGCTCGTACGGCGTAGTCCCCTGCTCGAACTGTAAAAACTGGCAGTCATCAATGCCGGGGATAAAAACATCGTCGGCATCCATATCTGCGAAAAAAACGTATTTATCATTATTTACAATGTTTATAAAATTAATGGTTGACGGTTAATTATTATTATTATATTATTGGTATTATTACTATTATTATTATTATTATTATGTATACTATTATTATTATTGGTATTATTATTATGTATACTATTATTATTATTAGTATTATTATTACTATTACTATAATTATTATTACTATTATAATTATTACTATTATTATTATTATTTATTATTATTACTATTAGTATTATTACTATTATTATTATTATTATTATTATTATTATTATTATTATTATTATTATTATTACTACTAGTAATACTATTATAACTATTATTATTATTATTATTTAACTATTATTATTATTATTATTATTATTTATTATTACTATTACTATTATAACTATTATTATTATTATTATTTACTATTTCTATTATTTTATTTCTATTATTACTATTACTATTATAACTATTATTATTATTATTTACTATTATTATTATTACTATTATTACTATTATTATTACTATTACTATTATAACTATTATTATTATAATACTTATTAAAGCCTTATGTCGGTGGCTACAGTGCCACCGACCTCCTCACCTCTATCTGTTCTTATCAAATCACAAACCCATACAGTATCTCTATCTCCTCTTTTTGGGTCACCGCAGGCGAAAGCCACCGACCTCCTCACCTTTATCTATTCTCATCAAATCACAAACCCACATAGTATCTCTATCTCCTCTTTTTGGGTCACCGCAGGCGTGGGAGAAATCAAATAGGACCTCAACGGAAGTCGGACCTCCGACCGGTGATGAGACCCATTATTTGCAGGAGGAGATGGGACGGTGGAGGTGAATGTGGATGGTGCTGGTTGTGGCGGCAGGTGGGTGGAGGTGAATTTGGAGAGAGAAAGTAGAGAGAGAGGCGGTGGCGGCAGGTGGGTGGTCGTTTCCGGCCGCCTTTGTCGCCAACGGATCAATGTCGGCCCTTAGATCGCGACACCGGTGGTGGCAGATGAGCGGTCGTTTCCTCCGCGGGGTTGAGGATCTCCGGTGATGAGATTGGTAAGGATGGTGATGTGTGAGCTTCATGGAGGTTAGGTTTAGCTGATGCTTATTTTAAAAGGATGTTTTTAATTGTTTTTTGGTTTGCTTATTTGTCGACATTAGGGTTTTAGAAGCAATGTTGTTACTGTTGATGAGGGAAGTTGGGAGCTTTAAGATGGATTCAAGTTTCGATTATGCTCAACTATCTAATTGATCTGCCATTGATGGTCATATTTGGGGTTGAACTTCATTATATTATATACACTAGCTTATGGTTGATTATTGTATACATGTAAAGAAATTACTCCAACGAGGGTTAAAATTCAACTGTTGCCTGCATAAGTTAATCTTTTTTTATCTAGAAGGGTGTTTGGGATCGCGAATTAGAACTGTTTATCTGCATATTGCTTTTTGGTTAGGAACAAGGTGTTTTAAGGGTGTTTGGAGAATCGATCTAAATAGAACGATGAATGATTTGTTTAGCAATTAGCATGTCAACAAGTTGTGTATGATTAACACAGGACCCGAAACCTCACCTGTTATAAGGTACACAGTTTGGGTAAAGCATGGGTATTTCAATCGGTTCTAATCGGGTCCTAATTGCAGTTAATGTATTCTTTTTGTTGGGCGTAGGATCTTATACGTGCAAGACTAAATATAGAGGAGTTGTACTTGTACCATCATGAAATTTATCGATCATTATTGGTTTTCCTTTCCCTGTCCAGAAGAGAGTTTTAGATCCAACCAAAGCTTAATCAGTTTCTGCTGTGGAATGAAGAAACATATTTGACGGTGAGCAGTTACCTTCGGAAGTTGCTAAACTGATGCTACAAAAGACCAACCAAGATAAACAAAATATACTTGGGGTGAGTTTACTTCTGCTGTGTTTTTTTGCCTTTTGGATAAGAATAAAAGTAGTGCTTCTTAGTTTAATCCTTTTATAAATTTGACGCGTTGATTGACAGTTATAAAATGATTAACATTGACAGTGAGTCGTTGAAGGCAATACATACGTTATTTTTGACCATTTCTTACAATTTTAGATCATTTACATGCATTTTTGTTGAATATTTTACTGTGTAGATAGTGGACGGAGGTCACCTTTTTAAAAATAAATATTCAGAGCTGTTTTATGCTTTTAAAACGGTTCAACACCTGAGACCGAACATTATAGACCGGGACCTCTCTTTAGTTTTTTACATTAGTCTTTGTGTACCGAACAATATATTTTGGATAAAATCTGTTGGTTTTTATCTTGTGATTCGTTTTTATCACTTTATTCTTATTCTTTTATATGAAATGCAATTGCCTTTTAGAACAACTTAGATGAGCATTTCATGCTTATGCACTTTCTTGATGTTGGAAGGTTAGCTTTACAGTTTTACTACAACTTTTGGTTATATCTACATGTAATATTACATAATGAGATGTGGATATCCGTAAAACATCTTTCATTTAACGAAAAATGTTTGCAGTTTGCAAGTTTGGGGGAGTTTCTGTAAGAGGTCAAGGATATCAATCAAGGAGAGCGGGAGAAAGGTTCTCAAGCACTTTTAGAAGTGATTCTGACCTGTCTTCTAAAGGACAACAAGGCAATTTTAAGTTACACATGCTTTATTCGTTTGTTGTTTTATTTTCTGTAAAAGTTATACTTACAATTATGGCCAATGGTTTTCTTTTACTCATACTATATGTATTACTTATTCTGTTAAGAATTATAATTTTTTTTCTTCCTATAATCCTATTCATGTGTTAACTTATTTGTTCCCCCCTTCAGGACATATTTTCAGCTTCTTTTCAGCTGGCTGCTTCTGTTATTGTTGGCTTCTTTTCAGCTGGCTGTTTCTATTATTGTTATTGAAAATTGCAGTAAGGCACTTGAACTGTTAGTTTGTCATTTTCTCAACCGCTGTATTTTGGATATTGTGTTAAAAGTGAGCTTAAAGAATCATATCATGCTATTATATTTGAAATCTTCCAGTGTGCTCCACAAATGCTTATTGCTGTTGTATACAACTTTGGATTATGATTTATGGTTAAAGGTTTAATTTGTTTTTATGTTATTTCACATCATTTATATGATATGCTAATTGTCATTAATCTTAGTTCTTACGATTAACTGGAAATGTATGGAAAAAGGAGAATGTATAAACTTGATATTGTTTGTTTTATGATTTTCTTAGGAAAATGGAGCACTTGTGTCATATGCCCATGGGAAGCAAGTGGTCGTAAATGCGGCAGAGCGAGGTAATTCTTTTCCACCTTTAACTGATGATCTTTGATGACTTCTGGTAAATAAAAATTTAAAACTAAATGTAACTTTAATACTAACAATTTTATTATGTCAATTTATAAGATTACTTAACACTTGCGTCCGTTAAACATTCAAAAAGAACCCCGCGGCAACGCGCGGGTTCATTTCCTAGTTATTATTATTTACTATTTCTATTATTTTATTTCTATTATTACTATTATTATTACTATTAGTATTATTAATATTACTATTACTATTATTATTATAACTATTATTATTACTATTATTTATTATTATTTCTAATAATAATAAACCGTCGACAAACTACGCTACACATACGGGAAAACCTATCAAATCTATAAGGGAAAACCTAATAAAATCTATTTGGGAAAACCTATCAAATCTATAAGGGAAAACCTATCAAATCTAATTGGGAAAACCTATCAAATCTATTTGGGAAAACCTATCAAATCTATTTGGGAAAAACAATCAAATCTATTTGGGAAAACCTATCAAATCTATTTAGGAAAACCTATCAAATCTATGTTTACCTCTATGGATTAAAGTAGAAAATTACGTACCGAAAACGATAATGTAGCGGCGGTAGTGGTGCGACGGCGGTGTTGCAGCGGCGGTGGTGGTGCGCAGATGGTGAGTGGCGGTGGTGGTGGAAGATGGTGAGCGGCGGTGGTGGTGGTGGAAGATGGTGAGTGGCGGTGGTGGTGGTGGAAGATGGTGGATTCACGGTGGTGGTGGTGGAAGATGGTTGAGCGGCGGTGGTGGTGGTGGTGGAAGGTGGTGGTGAGCGGCGGCGGTGTCACGGGGAGGGCTCGCGGTGACGGTTTGGAGGCGGTGGAGGTGAAACGTTGAGAGGATTGTGGTTGTGAAGTGGTTGTGGTTGTGTGGATTGTGTGGTGAAATGGGGGTGTGCGAACGGTTGAAGACGAAACCAGTAAGCACGAGGTCACGGTTTGGCCTCCACGTGACCTCTTACAGACAGGAGGTCACGGTTTAGCCTCCACGTGACCTCTTACACACACGGTGCTCGAGAGGTAGGTGCACTAATCGAGGGGAAATCAGATTCAAAAAAATATCTCAAGAGGTCACGGTTTGGCCTCCACGTGACCTCTTCCCTTTTTTTTGTATAATTGTTATTATTATTATTGTTATTATTATTATTATTATTATTATTATTATTACTATTATTATTAATATTATTATTATTATTATTATTATTATTATTATTATTATTATTATTATTATTATTATCATTATTATTAACCGTAACCTTTTAGTTTCTGAATACACAAAATAATACTATTAATATTATTATTATTATTAACTTTAAAATTATTACTATTAAACTTTTTATTTATATTAGAGTATATTATTATTATTATTGTTATTATTATTATTTATCATTATTGTTATTATTATTAGAGTTTATTTTGTAGTTTCTGGATATATACAAAATATTATTATTATTATATTATTATTATTATTATTAACTTTAAAATTATTACTATTAAACTTTTTATTTATATTAGAGTATATTATTATTATTGTTATTATTATTATTTATCATTATTGTTATTATTATTAGAGTTTATTTTGTAGTTTCTAGATATATACAAAATATTATTATTATTATTATTATTATTATTATTATTAACTTTAAAATTATTACTATTAAATTTTTTATTTATATTAGAGTACATTATTATTATTGTTGTTATTATTATTATTTATCATTATTGTTATTATTATTAGAGTTTATTTTGTAGTTTCTGGATATATATAAAATATTATTATTATTAATATTATTATTATTATTAACTTTAAAATTATTACTATTAAACTTTTTACTTATATTAGAATATATTATTATTATTATTGTTATTATTATTATTTATCATTATTGTTATTATTATTAGAGTTTATTTTATAGTTTTTGGATATATACAAAATATTATTATTATTAATATTATTATTATTAATACTATTATTATTATTAACTTTAAAATTATTACTATTAAACTTTTTATTTATATTAGAGTATATTATTATTATTATTGTTATTATTATTTATCATTATTTTTATTATTATTAGAGTTTGTTTTGTAGTTTCTGGATATACAAAATAATACGATTATAATTATTATTATCAACTTTAAAATTATTACTATTAAATTTTATTATTATTATTATTGTTATTATTATTATTTATCATTATTGTTATTATTATTAGAATTTATTATGTATGTTTGAACATTGGTTTATAAAATATAAGGTGCATATATGTCGATATGTTCCCGATAAGATTGTTTAGGTTATCATTAAAACGTTACGGTTTGTTCACGTACGCATGTTTGTATGTACGTTTACGAAGTGTATTTGTTTTTATTGTATATCTATGTTGATGTGTGTGTATGTTCATGAAAAAATATCCGATTCGATATACGTAAATGATCATAAACGGTTAATGTGTAGGATTAGGGAACTTTAAAAGGTCACGGTTAGACCAAACCGTGACCTCTTTTGTCAACAAGCTGTCACGGTTCGCCCACCACGTGACACTTTGTGTCAACAAGCTGTGATGTATTGAAGTCCGCTATTCTTTGTTGCTCCTTAATATTTGGACGACCACGTCGGTCATGACGCACCTCAGGTTCTTTAAGTTTTGACTTGCTCTTAAGCAAAGAGTCAAATACTTTCTTAAACAATTTTTTCTTTACTTGAGGGTTGGGAGACGACATAACCTTTTGTTTCAAGTCATCAAATTTCACATCGTAGTCGGGTTCAGGCGGCGCGACGTACGCTGGCTCGAAATCAAGCTTCCTCCAGTGTGGATCTACCGCATCGAGTGGAATACTTGTGACTGGATTTAAAGGTTAAATTATTAGTGAAAAATATGCAATCGTGTGACAACAGTAAAAAAATGTATTAAAAAAAATATAACCTTCTCGGATGTGTATCTCCAAACGACAAGCACATGGCAAGCCCATGGACGTGAACAACTGGTGTCCACATGAACCCCCAGACTCCTGAATCATTTCCATTTTCGTCAACTCTGATTCAAGGAGGCTAAGGCAAAAAATGGATACTTTATAATGCAACTTTGAGAACAATGACAATCGATGGTCTTTTTTAATTTTCACACGGGACACCTCGAATGTTTTACAAATTTCAATCTCCTGGCCGCGCACGAGGTCACAAACATATCCGACAAGTGTGTGCAACGTATTATTGGTCCCTGTGAGGTAACTCTTGAAGTTGGCATGTTGGCCCTCAACCCTATTAGTTGTAAACTCACCAAAGTTAAGGCGATCGTACATCCAACAAGTAATAATTTTCTCTTTGTACGGCACCAACCAATTATTCCAAATATATTCCCATACCTCTGAAAGAAATAACAAAATTTATAAAATGAACAAATAAATTATTAGAGTAAAAATAACTATGAAATTCTTACCACGTTTACCATCTTCAGTTAACTTTTCTTCCATCTTCCTGCAATTGCAATCGTGCAATGCCTCTGTGGGAGACGAACACAAGGTCTTCCATCAGTATGGAAAATCCTTCCACATGCCGGTTTTGAATATCATATTCCACCGTCTTTTGATATTCTCCCTAACGTGCCACCTGCATAGGTTTTTAGTAGCACTCGGGAACACGGTGTCACACGCGCTCATCAGGGCCAGGTCACTGTCTGTGACAATAACGCGGGGCTCCACACACCCATCGAGCATATCTCTGATCCGCTCCAGTACCTGTCACACCCTCAAATTCCGGGTCTGGAATTTATCACGGAGGGGTGAACAAACAGGATCGAACACAGTAGTTACACGTGAGATGCAAGTATCTATATGATGGATTTTAGATAATCATTACAATAATGTTCAGAGTAATATTATGCGTAGCGGATATAAATATAGATTGTTTCATGACAACATGTCTTAATCATATTTCAGATAATTATCAATAGGTATCTTGAGCTCGTATATGATCCTACGTGCATATCCATAAGCTCCTAGTAGATACCTGAGAATACATGTAAACCAAGTGTCAACACAGGGTTGGTGAGTTCATAGGTAAGTAAAACATAATGATAAATCATCAATTATCCTCAATTAGGATTTACTGTAAAAGTGTGAGTTTAATTTACTCACCGGTATATGAATAGCCTGTCGGAACCCTTTTTATTAAGGTGAACCCGCTATCCCACATACCCACTATGTACAAGCCCAACAAGTCCTTCACATAGGATTTGTCCATGTACCATAGTTTAATATCATTTTCATGTGTATATTATATTATCATAATAACTTCAAATCAGAGGGAGCAAATCCTCCTTTACATTAATCCTCCTTTACATTTATCCTTATATGGGTTGTAAATGGAACTATAATGGCAAACTTAATATAGTGTACATCTGCCTTCTCACACCAGAACAAGTTATCCCGAATGACAATAAGATCCTTATGCATCTGATAAGGACCACATGTCCAAACCTTTGTGGGGATAAGTCACTCCCCGATAGTACTATTCAAAAGATCCCTGCTAGTTTATAGTCCAGTTTACAGAGAAGGATTTTCATAATAACCATATGTAATCATAAATGTGATCAAATTATTATTTAACATAATACACAAAAATAATTTGTAATTTCAATTACAACATGTATTCCAGCCCCAAAATATTTGAATGATTAAAAAGGGGAATAGTTGTGAACTCACCTCAGTTCTTGTGTGGTGTTGACAAGCTAGTAAATTCCTGCTAAGAATTATATTTCACGTAAGCAAACATATACAAATCCAAAACCTAATTAAGTTAGATCTTGAACCTGGTGTTCAATTAATCTAGGGTTTGGTTTTCTAGGATTTGTTATAAACATATAATTAAATCATTTAGTTATTTTGTTAATTCTTTAATAACTAAAGATTTACATTTCATAATATTTAATTTGTTAAATAATGATTTTTAACATATCATTATATTCCAAATAAATCTTAGACGTTATTTAAATATGAATTTATATTTAATTTTGTAAGATTTTATAAATAGACACAAATTATCTAAACATTATATTTATATGATAATGTTTTTATAACTGAACATAGATTATGTATAAATAATGAATAATAACATATTATTAAATTATAACATATTTACATGATAAAACATAATATAATTTATCTAATTATTAATTACGTTCAATAATTAATAATCATAACATAATAGATTATGTTCAATAAATAATATAAATTATCTAATTATTAATTATGTTATCCATATTTATATTATGTATAAACATTATTTATGATTATGTGTAATAATCTATGTTATTATTTTATTTAAAATCTATTTATGATTTTCAGTAAATCATGTTTTATTTAGTATGATTTAATTTATAAAATCATGTTTTATCCATAATTACAGATAATATAACGTCTAATAATAAATTAGTAATTTACATTATTACTTAGAGTCCATTTTTATAAAAATTGACTATTTATAACATTTATAAATAATATTTTATAACATTAATAAATAAATAAATAAATAAATAAGGTTTTTAAAGAAATAGTTTTCCAGAAAATAATTATATAACTTCTAAATTGAACAAAGTTTATAAAAATTATTTTTATAATTTCTAATAATTTTTCTGTATTTTTAAAAGGCCAAAAGAGCTTTAAAAAATAAATGTTGGTGGCCGGGTTCGAACCCGCGACCACACACCCACACAGCCCACACCGTAACCAGTGAACCAAAGGCACAAGCCGCGATAGAAACCCTTCCCAAATTTCCTTTAAACAGATTAAACCCCATTTCCCCAAACCGATGAACCCTAATCGGTCTTGGATCAAATTGATCCCCAATCGATTATGATAATGAAATTAACTATAGGGCTTTTAATCCCTGCATAAAAACGAGTTTGTTGATATGTTCAATTACCTGTTTCGTTGTTCAAATCGTCCAGATAAATCGAAGAACAGGTCACGGCCTGGGGAGGATTCAAACGATGATCAATCGTGGATGAAAATGAAATTAACTTCACAGATTGTCTCCAATAACCCTAATGATCAATAGCCCTCTGGAAATTTGGGTTTATAACGGTTCTAATTGGGATTTCGAAAGAGTTGCAGGTCCGAACAAAGATGACGATCAATGGTGGTGTTGCGTTGTGTTTTGTGTGAAATTGAACTTGATAACAGTTTATAAATAATCAAAAGATTGTGAGTGCTCAATCAGTTCGATAATTTTTATTGTTTAGTGCATTTTGGTAGTGGTGGTCGGCCGAAATAATTCGGTTTAGTGGTAATCGCACCTAATCAACTCGATTATTCAAATTGGTGTGGCCCATGTGTTCGAGACACTCACGCGAAAGTGTCGGCATCGTTTGATTGGATTAAAACCGGCCTAATTTGGCCTTTGGGAGACGCTGGAGGGCCGCCGGAGAAGGTGGCCGGCGGTGGTCGGGAAATCGGGCGGCGGGTTGGGTGTTTAAACGAAATTACACAATTGATCCCTGGGGTTTACAACAGTTATCATTTTATGTTAAAAGTTTTAAATTTAAGTTTCAGGATTTACACAAACACCCCCTGAACTATATTAATTCCGAATTTAATAAATTTTTATAAATTATTATTATTAATAACAATATTATTATTATCATTATTTTTGTTATTATTATTTTTAACAATATTATTATTGTTATTGTTATTATTATTATTATTATTGTTATTTATATTTTTATTTTTAATAATATTATTATTAAATAATAATAAAAATATAAAAACAAATTTGTATAAACACAAATACTAGATTTGCATATATATAAATCATGAAATTTTCCGAGTTGTCACAGTACCCATGTGAAGTTGTCCTGCCGTTCCCTCGATATAAATGCATGCGCAATACAAAACGACTTCGACATCGACGTAACGCCAATAACCTGAACAAACGGAGTGTTGTACATGTTGGTCTTGTACGTCGTGTCTATCAACATCACGTGCGGGAATGCGCGCCACATTTTATACGAAGTAGGATGACAAAAGAAAACATCTTCCACGGCCTTAGTAGTTGCATTCGTTCGTGTTTCATACACGAACTCTTTAGATTGTAGCAGGTTTTGAAGTTCCTGCATTGGTGTCATGCCTTTTCTCCCCTCAGCCCTAAACTTCGACGTTAGATTGTATATGTCTTGAACAACACAGACGCTGTGGGGAAAGTGCTCCCTTACGGCTGAATGGATATGTCGTGGCCGCACGTGCTGCCTGTGTAACTTCTCGACAAGATCAATTTCTTCGGCAGTCATCTTCCTAAGATGCGCGTGGCCCTCCTCGTACACAACAGGATCGTGGTTATGCGTATCGTTTCTCACCTCTAACATCCAACTGTCACTCTTTCCTACGTACTTCCCTATGAGTTTAAAGGGACATCACTTCTTTATGCTCCCAGTACGTCTACTTGTGCCAGTGAATTTAGGTTCACCACTACGATTGCATAATAGTTCCACATCCTTTTTTCGTGACCGACCCACCACAATGACGCACCCATGCTCGTGTCCTCTCATTTTAGCCCAGCTCTCCAAGTCCTCACGAGAATCAAAATACTGAAAAAATGATAAAGCTAGACATAAAAAACAATATATAAAACAAATAAAAAATAAAATAAACAAAAGAATAAAAACTCTTCGTACTTTATCGGTTTTATAAAAACCGTAGCATTTCGAATCCGATCCTCGTCCTCATCATGCTCCGCGGTGTCCCCATGGTTTTCTTTGAGGTGAACCGAACCGTCACTCTCATCTGTGTCATACCCATTAAAAGTATCCGACACATGTGTAATTTCTAATTCTGACTGGTACGGGGGATGTCCGTAATCCAGCTCTGTTTATGAGTGGTACGTGTTCGGGGCATGCCCATAAGAATTGCAAGAGGGATATCTGCACCCTTCACCGTAACCAGTCTGTCCAAATAAAGAGTTGTACGCCTCTTGCGCAAATGTGTTCGACGGGTTGGTTTCCTCCTCCCCCACGGAGGGTGACTCCCGTATACGTAATATTCCTAAAAAAGATAATGGTTAGATATTTCAAATAATAAGTTATAATAAAACATATACTAGTTCAACCTGGTTCGAATCTTCGATATGTGGCACCTCATTCAAATCTGGAAGCTTCGGCTTTTGATAATGATCTCCCGAACCCGACATTGTTTTCGAATTAACGTGTTTTTTGGAATGACGAAGGCTGAAAAAACTCGAATGTTGGATGAATGAAAGCTCAAATGAAAAAAATTTCGAATGAGATGATTCGATGCGGAGTGTTGAAAGAGGAATGGTATTTAAGGTGAAAATCTGGTGCACAAACCGTCATGGTTTGGCTTCCACGTGACGGTTCGTGACGCGATTCCCGGCCTTCTGTCAAAATCACGTCTACCTCGTACCTTAAACTGAGACCTCGTACCCTAGAGGTCACGGTTAGGCCAAACCGTGACGGTTTGGTGACCGCTTTTCAACTTTATCAGGCCATTTTGTCGTTTTGTTGTCACGAGGTCACGGGTAGTACCACCTCAAACCGTGACAGCAAGGCCTTGCGGCCACGGTTAGGGGCCAAAATATGACCGCAAGCCCTAACCGTGACCGTTTGTACCGGCCTACCACCAAAAACTACAGCGGTGTCCCCAACACCACCCTTATTAATAGTATTGGTTTAGATCATCATACTTTTCTGTATTACACTTCAGTCATTAAAAGCTCTTTTTCTTAGAAACCTTTATTATATTTTGCGTTTACCCCTATATTTTATTTAAGTTATTTTTTAACTAATTTGTTTTGTTTTCCCTAAACTTTAATAAAGTTTACATAAAACCTCTTAACTATTATAAGCTTATTTTTTTCTTTCAAAACCTACCCTAAGTTTTTCTCTTTTTTAAATCTAACAATGCAATTTTTTTCTTTAACAATCCTTATATCTTGTTTATTTTTATCTACATTTTTAACTCATGTGGAGCGCGATTACTTACCCATTACTAATTTACTTTGCTACCTTCAAACTTTAATAAAGTTTTCATATTGTCTTTGAACTTTAGTGAAGTTAAATTTTTTAACCGGTTTACATTACAATATTTTTTAACCTTTATGTGTTGATTGATTTTAGAGTAAATTTCGATTTTAGTCCCTGAGGTTTAACCATTTAATCATTTCGGTCCAAAAGGAATATTTGATCATATCATGTCCTGTGGTTTCATTTTTGTAACGGTTTTGGTTCCTGATAGTAACTCTGTTAAATTTTACAGTTAAATGTGAGGGTATCTTGATCATTTTACATTTGAAGTACTAGTTATGTAAATTATACTAGATTAGAATAATTGTTATAATTTTTTTATCATAATTGTTATTTTATTACCTTTCTTCCTCACTTCACCTCCAGCCACATCACATTCTCATTCTCATGAGGCTTATAAACCCTCAAGCTATGTGAGACGTAGTGATAAAGAAAACACGAAGCGTAGAACAAGAGCCTCGGGATGTTGAGCTCATCGGCAACATCCACTGTCCACGGGAAGAACATATCGGAGAAGATGCAATCAGGTGAAAGATCACGAATCAATTGTTCCGTTGGTGATTGAAGCATCATCATACCTTTGTATACTTTTGTTGTTGTTTCTGATGTGGGGGCGGAGTTGAGGCTTTTGATTCCGGCGGGTAATCCGACCTCCGACGAGGGGAAGTTGAGGGTGACGACGGAGATGGGATGGCCAATGGCAGCGTCGCGGTGGACGGAGGATTGGAAGATGGTCGCCTGCGCCACAACTTCACTATTCATCTCCAATGACGGCTTCATCTCTCCTCCGATCTTCACCCTTCTCCCTAACCCCACAACCCCCAAACCCTAGACCCACCACCATAAAATTCCCCACAATCAAAGCCACAGTCTCCTCTGACAAACCCCTTGAAATACCCCCCATCAAACACCGCCACCGAATTCCCCCAAACCCTAGGCGGTGGCGCAGGCGCAGGAGGTGGCACAGACGGTGAAGGTGGCGCAGGGAGTGGTGGTTTGTTAGATTATATTCAAGTTTTCTTTTTTATTTTTTGTTATTTTAAAAAATTATAAAATTATCCTAATCTAATAAAATTACATAACTAGTAATCTAAATGTAAAATGACCAAGGTACCCTTATATTTAACTGTAAAAACTAACAGAGTTAGTGCCAGGGATCAAAATCGTTACAAAAATGAAACCACATGGCATGATATGATCAAAGATTCCTTTTTGGACTGAAATTGTTAAATAATTAAATCTCAGGGACCAAAACTGAAATTTACTCTTGATTTTACTTACGTTTTTAACCAGTAGCAGAGCACGATTAATTCCCACTATTTCTACATATATAGGATAATAATTATGTTAAATTGAACACTCGTATCTAATTATACTCTTACTTACGTTTTTAACCAGTAGCACGATTAGCACGATTAATTCCACTATTTCTACATATATAGGATAATAATTATGTTAAAATTGAACACTCGTATCAATTAATTAAAATAAATTTAATAAAGCACGTAAATATTCTCACCTTAGATGATTATATGATATTATAATGAACCAAGTCATGTCAAATGTTGAAGCATCCCAGAACGATGCATGCAGCTACACGGGCGAAGCTTCATGGGGCGGGGCCCCACCCTCCCCCTTTTTTTCGTCATTAGTGTAAATTTCGGCTGTAAATTTTCGGTCCGGTAGTGGAAATTTTTTAATAGAATATAGAGTCGTTTCCATAAAATAGTTTACTTTCACGCCCGCCCATTTAAGTTTTCGTTCAAGCTCCGACACTTTACAGCTATGCATCTTTTCAAAAACTCTACTTTAGTAAATCATATATTTTGTTATTTAGGTCTCAATTATCACTTGAAGTCTTGAAATAGGCTCAAACACACCTAAAATTTAAAGAGGACCTTTGAATTGGGCTTTTTGAATATTGGATTAAAGAATGTTAGAAGTTGGGCTTGAGCCTTTAATAAAGTTTAAGACTATAAGGGGCCTCAATGATTTTTCATTTTTGTTTAATATTTAGAAAAATATAGTAGACTGAATTTGAGTGGGTGCCCCGCGCATGGGACTTTATTGGGCCCTTAGTCATCTAGAGGTGCAATCAAACCTGAGTCCAGAACCATAACCGAACTTGACCTGGTTTTTACCCGGTAGTTCGTCAACCTGGATCCAATCCGATTCAACTTGTAGGATTCAAACTGATTTATCCTTTTCACACCCCAACCCAGGTTCTACCCAACCCGAATTGGTTCAAACCCGCTTTTAAATCCAACGTTTTCTTTGTTACTATTTTGCCCTCTTGAAACCGGTGTGGATCCCCCGGACCTGAAACCTGGTCAAACCCGGCTTGAATTTCTTTAACCACAGACCAACCTCGTTTCAAAATTGAACCCAGTTTGTACACCCCTACCGTCATCCACTCATGCTCATCAGTCATAAGTTCAATTCGTTTATTTATCACTATTTGTTTATAGTATAATTAAAAATTTTATATATAGTATGAATATATTTTTTTATACAACATAACATACAGTATTCATTTACTTTTATCATAATTATATTTGTAGTTATAAGAATACTTATTATGTAATTAAAGAAAATTTAATCAAATGAAAATTACTATGTTTATAAAAATAACATCCTCAAGTATAACTACTTTAGCTAATTTAGCTAAGTTTGATATACAAAACTCGAGCTAATAGCTGAAATTTAGAGTATTTAAAAATCTCAAACTTTAAACTTCCTATATACTTTTAAATTTCAACCACATCTTCCTATTCTAATAAAAAGGTATCTGGGATGACACGTGTCAACACCACAATCATTCTCACCAAAATTTTCCCTCCTCTTTCTCCTATTAAATAATTACCTTAATTACTAATAATACTATTTAACATTTTTTTAGATTTAATAAATTAATAAAGAGATCTATTTATTAATGTTATTTCTAAATAAACAATTTTTTTATAAAATAATAAATTTATTTAAAGCATACGACTTTTTTAAAAATACAAAATATTTAAAATTGATATTTTTAAAAAGTTATTTTTTTAAAACCAAAAATAATTAAATTTAAGAGTTATAATAAAAAAATTTTAAAAATGACATTTTTATACGGTTTGTTTAGAACAGAACGTTTATTTATTTTTTGAAAAAAAATAAAGTTTTAAAAAGTTGATATTTTGTAACTTACAGTCATTTCTAATACATAATTTCAGTGATATTATATCTTAAAATATTATTTATAATTAATAATTTTATTATATTAATTTTTTATTTATTCAAACCGTGTAACACACGGGTTACTATAGCTAGTTCCTCCTATAAACCCTATCACTTTGACTAATTTATTTTCTTATAAACATTCAAAAACGATGATAAACCAGAGAATGAAATCTCTCTCTCATAAATCAAAATGGAATTTGGTAAATTTATCCTTAAATTAAATGGTATATTATCCTTAAGTACATATGATATCTACTCAAAATATTAATCCTATAGGATTCCTTAACCTCTTATATATACCACAACCACCACCACATCAACCACCGTCACCACACCACCACCACCAGCACCACCACCACCACCACCAGCACCACCACCACCACCACCACCGTCACCGGAAAATCTCAACACCATGAAGAATTTTCTCTCATTAACAGCACCACTTCGCCGGAATATTCTTCTGCTGCTGCTGTTTCTCCTCCCTTTGTTTATCGCCGCCGTTACCACCACCACCACTTCGCCGGAATCTTCCATCTTACCCCTCGCCGCTACCACCATCACCACCGCACCACCACCACCAGGTCCACCACCATCATCTCCACCTCAAAACACCCACATAATCTCTTCTTCAGAACCCAAAGACTCCAACTTCACTTTCCACCATCACCGTCGATTGATGAAATCGACGGTGTAGCGAAAAGATTAATCCCTGCGGGACCAAACCCACTTCACAATGGATGATTTCAGGTTCTTTTTCATTGAATTGCATCGGTTTCGTGATGCTTTTTTTTCGTTAATCTTTTTATGTTGATTGTTGAATTGATGATCCAATGTGTGAAATTAGTTTGTTTTTCGGTCTTAATTTTACTGTTTCTTGTTATGGGTGTCATTAGAGAATTAATATTTACGTTATTGAAGCAGAAAACAGAGGGTTGTGGCGTTGATGGTGGATCATTAAAATGTTGAAGATAGATGAAGATTTTGATGATTTCTTTTTAACTTGCAATATTTTCTAGTATTGAGTAATTGTTGATTTGAGTATACTATATTTGATTATTAAGGTTATTATTATGATACCCAAGAATTCTTAACTTGATCAGTGCATTCACGACACAGTTCCTATTTTTCATATTTATTCATATAATTATATTAAAAATTATTTTTTTTTCTTTTTAATTAAATAATATTTTTATATTTTATTTTTTTCCCTGCGATAATAATAACCACTTAAAATATATTAAAATCATTATATGGTTTTGAATAATATTTCTTAAAAATACAAATTCAACAGTAGATTTTTCTTATCTTTCACTACCAACCACTTATAATCATACCATACATATAGAGAATATACTCACATCAATTTAGGGAATGGGCTATGAATGCTGTTATATTAGTAGTTTGATAATTAGTGTGTATATTAGTTAAATTTATCATCCACACCATATGTAATAACGCGTGTTTGACTTAGCTTCACTTTTCGTATGGTTCAAGGATGAGTCATGTCGTTTCGCGAGCCTTACCTTACATTTATATAGAAAGCTATTGTCACGATTAAAACTTTAAATTTATGTAGAAAGTGTTGTCACGACTATGATCAATCAACAATCTTACGGGTTGTTTGCATGCTTGTTGTCATTGTACACACCACAACAAAATTATTTATCAAAAAATAAATTAATTTTACTTATTTATCAAATCTTTAACATTACTTGTTAAACTTTTGCTCTTATTTAACACTAATTTGATTAATGTCATAAAAAAATAATTATCCTCAATCTCTTGCTTCCTCGGATAATCCTAATTAAAAAAATGGTTACTTAATTGCAGGTATTCAAATAACATGTTAGTGTTAGTCTTTCATAATATATGACAAATCAGTGTTACTTAAGAGTTGGATAAATACATTCAGACATAGAGAGCGCCATTAACATTTCCAACCATTAGAAGTAAGTTCGAGGGTCCTCAATGTACGCATCAAAACCTTGCATAAAAATGATAACTATTCTATTACACATCGATTTGTAAAAAAACAAATCTAAACAATACTTAACATGTGAATTGTCAAAACATGTTATTAATTTAAGTTATCTAATAAGTAAAAGTTTAAACTCCACGCATAAATTTCTATAGGAAATATATCAAGGGCATTTAAGGTTACTCATTAAAACTACTAGTATATTTTTTCCCTAAAATAACGTACTTAAAATAATCAATTTAAGTTGTCCAATCCAAAACTCCGATTTTAACTCTCAACTGTATAAATTAAGATATTGAATAAAGATTCTCAATCACTCCTAAAATAGATGACTTTTATATTAAAAAGTTTAATGTGTCAAATTCAAAAGCGAGCTCCTGTAAGCATAAGACTGGCATCTATAACTTAAGAAATATCCGGCTTGATTATTTAATTTGCTTATTAACTTTAGTCGAAATTGGTTCATTTTAAGCTCTATGTCTAAATCTCGAGCTCGTGATTAAATTTTTTAGTTTGTCATCACCTACTTCATTATTTATTATATATTTTAATTATATACGGCATAATTATTTGTTATACATTAACAATTATATTTTATGTAATATAACATGATATATTATTTAATTGATTTTATTGTAAATATATATATATTGAAATGGGAACGTACAAATGAATAGTTATAAGTAATGAACGAATTTTTAATAAAACATACTAATAAATGAATCATAACTTTAATACTAATAAATGATTATAAAAATTGCTATGACAACAGATAATTAGGTATGTAATTATAGATATGAAGATAAATAAAAACAACTATTATTAAAATACATTAACAACTTTAATGAAGTATTAAAATCTTCCTTTGCTTGATATTCAAATGTATTGTTTACCTTTTAGGATTATAAAATATATTTAAAATTTAATGCAATAAAAACAATAATGAAATAATCTCACTGTTGTCAAACAAGCCATTATAATCATATAAAATAGTGAAAACAATATAGCATTTCAATGTATTATAAAAAAGTTATGGGAAATTGAATTGGTTTTCTTTTTTACAAAGAGGTATTCTAATTATTATTTTTTTAAGGTTAACTCATAACATACTGAATTTTTTATTAATTGACGTTAATACTTACCGTATGACTAGAACCCTTAAACACTTAAGTTTTACACTTTAATTCAATACGTGATATGGTTAAGCTTAATACACTCTGACAAATAAAGAATTCAAATTGGTATATAAATGATTGTACATTTGTCCATAAGAAATTTAAGAATTCACATTGGTCATGCAAAAAAGAAAAAGTTGGTTGAAAGACAATGGTTGTTTTTCGTCTCAAAACAATGCATGGTCTCACATAGATGAAAGTCGATCAATGGACTAATACTAGACCAGCACATAATCATATTTTAAATAAAAAACATTTTAAATAATTAAAAGAATAATATTAATTATTAAAGATTAAAATGATATTAACTACACTTATTGTATTTCATTTATTAGTTTTCAGTTGCTCTCATATCATGACTCTCAATATGACTTTTGATATCTCTAGTTCTTATTATTTTTTTGTATATATGTGTACTCCAGGAACTCTTGAAATATAAAAAATAATACAGTTGCTTTGTTTTTATGGTAAAAACAATCTTATTTGAATTGAGAATTGAATGGGTGTCATAGAATAACTTAAATCATCTTTATTACCAACACATCACTATTACCACCACCTATTATAGAGCATGGCGAATGCTTCATATAAAATCAAAAAACTTTTGAAAATTTATTATCAACAAAATGGCAATCATACAATTGACTTTTATTGTGAAACAAGACAAAAACAAGAGAGTAACTAATTCGAATCATTCAATCGTAATATCAAACATATACATCATATAATATCATTATATCAAAATATTATATGAAACCATAAAGCCAATAAACATGATGTTGTAGGGGTGTTTAAAATCGGATATCCTAAAATTTCGGATAATTAATTTCACTACCCGATTTTGTATCCGAAATTTCGATACAGATTCGAATATCTGAACGGATATCCGAATTCTAAAAAATTTGTATTATTAAATAATCTTTACAAAAAAAAATAATATTTCTTATTAAAAACTGTTTCGGATATCTGAATATCCAAAAATCCTCAAAACATTATCCAAATCCGAATTCGAATCCGAAATTAAGAATATTTCAGATTCGGATTTTAAGATATTTCGAATTTATTTCGGATTCGGATATTTTTAAACACCGCTTAGTATGTTGAACCTACATCATCATGTATACGCTTTGACTATTAGCCTTTGACAAACATTTACAAACCGAAAATTAAACTTGATAAATTAAAATTAGCTAAAAAAATCAAATTTAGCACCCATATATAATAATATATGTCACGATTAGTCTTGTGGTTTAATGGCATGTGAGTGATGTTTATGTTCGACAATTTTAACATCTAGATTTAAATCTGATTCAAGAGGTTTTTTCGCAGTTGTAGGTTTAAACTTTAATGATGTTTCTAGGTGAGTTAGGTTTGAAACATCAAAATCAATATAAACAATTAACATCATGTTTAATAAAGCTCACCCGGGTATTGGTAGTAGTTCCAAATGTCGTTAAAAAAATGTACAAGCATGATCAATTAAAATATTAATGATAAGATTATCCTTACAATTTACATATAAAGTCATTGAGTTTTAAATCAATTGGTTTGAGATAATATATTTTATGATTTATCAAAATGGATGTCTCATTTAGTGTAATATGTTTTAAGTTGGTCAGGGGTGTTACCACGGTAAACATTTGGTGGTGGGTTTTCTCTGAAATTATGACGAGCCGGGTTACAAGTGTTATTCGTGTTAGCGGACGTGAATAGCCTTTAACTAATGAATTTACCCGAACGACCGAGCTTTAAAATATTACTCATTAAAAAAAATCTTACATATAAGACTTTTATAGTTATAATAACTCAATGATGAAGCTCCTATATATACTCCCTTCACCATCACCTTCTCTCCCAACAAAATATTAACAAAATGAACAACTTTCTCTCATCACCACCACCACCATCACCACCACCACCAATTCGCCGGAATATTCTTCTATTGCTGTTACTCCTCCCTCTCTTTATCACCGCCACCGCCACCAACTCGCCGGAAACTCACCTCCACCACCATAACCACCACCATGATCAGCATTGCACCACCACCGCCACCACCATCTTCAACCCAAACCATCACCATCTCCGGCCACCCCTCCCACCACTACCACCGCAGCACCACCTGCAACCGCCACCGAACGAAGAAATCGACCCAAGATACGGTGTAGCGAAACGATTAGTCCCTTCTGGACCAAACCCACTTCACAATTAACAGTTTCAGGTTCTTTATCACCCCCAATTTCATCAAATCGCAACAATTTATCATCCCCTGTTTTTTTCCCCAAATCTTTTATCTCAAATTCCTGAAACCCATGATCAATGATTCTACAATTAGTGTTTTTCGGTCTTAATTTCGTTAATTGTTGTTATGAATGTAATCATAGGATTGCTATTTCCATTTTTGTTCTTGAATTTGAATTCCGATGTTGAATCAGAAAAACAGAGGGCTACGACATTGATGGTGAATCTGCAACATGTTGGTGTGGAAGCAGCAAAAACAAGAATGGAAATAGTCTAAAGATGGATAGATGGTAGAAAACAGTTGTACTTACGGCAATAATAGTTGTACTTTAATATCTTTATAGGTTGAATTTGGTATCAAGAGAAGTCCATGAGTTGCATTAAATTTACAGGCTTTTTCTCATGAGGAAGATGGTGGCTTAATTCAATACGGGGTTGTGTTTATTTGTGTGGTGGGGGTTAAAATAGTAATTTTGCGTGTTCAATAGCTTAATGTTTGACTTTGTTAATGTGAATAGTTATTGTGTATTTACATGTTAGGCCGATTAATGAATGAATTTATGAATGGATGATTTTTCAAAATGAAAATAATCAACTTTTTAATTTGTGAATCTAATTTGTATGGATTGTGTTTTATAAATGTTAGAAACCGTTAAATCTTATCATACTTTTACGAAGAAAGTAAATCGTTTAGTTTAATTGGTTTGACATGCACGGTTTGAATTAATAAATGATTTGAATTGAAATTTGGAACCATCGGCTTAAACTTTGGTGTTTACATAATGTTTTTATTACATGTTTATATTATGGAGTTACGCGTATATATTATGATTTTTATTAACCATATTTGTTATTATTTAAAAGTTAATATAAACTAATAAGCTTGTAAAATTATTAAGCAGTAAAATTGAACCATTAATCGTCAAACCAGCTTGTCTAGCCAACTCGCTCGACCTAGTGAATTTGGTTTGACGTTCGGAAAATCGTAGGTGGTAACCCAACCCATATACTTTTACAAAAACTAGTCAAACTGAATTATGAACACTCTTAAATGCCTCCATTTTACAAGTCATCCATTGTTAAGACTCATTTATTCTGTTTACAACATAATGAAAGTTCAACTAACAAATCCCGTATATATAAAAAGTTTACACTGCTATTTGAATTACATGATCTTAAAACATGTTCGGTTATAATTAATGTATTTAATATTCATAAACCTCAACCCGCCAACCATCGCCTAAATTTTAACTTGACTTCTATTCGTTTGTATTTTCGTACGTTCATGATGTAACGTCAATAAATGAAAAATAGTTAAAAGATTTATTGGAAGGGCATGAAACCCATGATATGTGTCCGTATGTTTTCGTTTCTTTATAATGAAATAAATGTGATATTTAATTTTGATGACATCATTATTAAAATCATCATTGGTGGATGTTATGACATCTTGATTCTATTTCTACGTCACATGTTTTCTGCTTGAAAAATAAAAATAAAAAACTAGGTTACCCTAGGTTATTTTAAAACATATATAATGTACTAGGTTATTAGTCTGTTACATGAGTTAAAAATTATAAATATATATTTCAAATATGTAAACAAAAACATTTAAACTCTATCGTTTTTATTTTAAATCGATTATATAAAAATAAGAATTTGTTATCATAAGGTTTAAGGGTTATATAAGGTTTGAGATGATTGATATTGTAGATTCAAAATTCCTAAAATGATTGGTGGTGATTGAGGTAGTTAAAACAAATAAAAACTTCACACTTGTTAAAAAAAGTTAAAATAAAAAAATTTTCAAGTAAGAAATATAGCACGATTTGTGAAAATTTTGTTAAAAGAAGTTTAGGCGGGAAAGTTTTTATGAGGTGAAATCTGAAGATGACATATGTCACTACATGTAATCATTTTTTAGTATAGATTTAACATCAACAAGGATAAACACGATCTACAAACCTGAATCTATAAGAGCATTCAGAGCTCGTTCCACATATATATGTGAGTGAGTACCCTATATTATGAGGGATGGTTGTAAGTGATCGTGAGTGAAAAAGATAGAAAATTTATGAGGATTGTACCGTGTTTCTTCATATTTGGGAAAATACGGTACGACCCCCATAAATTTTTTAGTATTTTTGAAAGCGGTTATGAGTGAATGAAAAAGAAAATATAATGATAAATAAATGAAAAAAATATTATTTAATTAAAAAGAAAAAAGAAAAAAATAGTGATTTTTAATGTAATTACAAGGATATGAATGAGGAATGGATTGTGTATGCTCTAACATATATTAAGCTATATAAGATAGATTATACACACATGATATGATTAAAAATATAAAAGTATTATTATTATTATTATAAATTGTAATATACAATGTTGTATCGTATAATACAACTTTAGGGTACACGTAACATATAATGTGACACAACAACGAACTTAAACTTATAGTGATGAATTCTTTTTCCACTTATTTAGAGAAAGCTAAATACGTTACGCACAAGTTAAATTTGTTATACTTAAACTAAACTTTTACTATAAGAAATGGTGTACAGTTAAAGTCGAAGTTCCCATAACAATTGTTAAGTGCCATGCTAATTTTCTATTTTCTTCTAGATGGAAATGCAATAATATTCGATATCCAATTATCCAAATTAGCAAGTTGGGTTACCAGCCCAAATGGCCAAATGGTTCGAGATCGAAGAGTCGTCTTGTTTTCCTTATGTTTCTCGTGTGACATTTTAAAAGTCTAAAATATTATTTGTTGGCCGATAATAATTCATACTATCATTTGACCGTTAACACTCTCAACTTTCACTTTTATTACTAACAACAGTCTCAGTAAGTGATGGATCTATAATACAATTTCAGGGGTAACGTAATTTTTTTTACCATACATGCAGTGTTGGAACAAGAAATTATTTCCTATGGGGGTCACTATTTTTTATAATTAGCTTCTAACATAACAACATAAAAAATTTTAGGTCGTTCGATCGAATCGGGTCGGAATAGACGTAATTAAATTGCATTGAATTGTTAACAAAAATAAATACCAAAAGAAATAAAAAAAATACATTTTATAGTGTTCCGTACGCATCTTATGATCCTTCGCCCTGGTTTTGATACAAATTGCCAAGGTTTTTAAATAGGAAACAATAAACATCAATTATTTCATTTTCTTGTTTCTTTTTCTTTGCATAAAAGAATGAATAAAATGTGTATCACCATTGAAAAAAGGTCTTGTTTTGTTATAATATACTAGTATTAAACACATTGCGTTGCAACGGGAAGTGCAAAACCATGCCAAATAACACTAATTGCACACCATCGTCAGTGACTACCAACATTGAAAAAACTAATAAAATGAAAAAAATAAATCGAATGAAAAGTAGATGTAAAAACATTAAAACATACACTTACGCAAGTGGTACATAAATATATAAAACAACAAGTAAATCGATTTATGACCAACGTGTTATGACGTGGCTGTGAAACTGGGAAAAATAACCGAAAAACATTAAACTACACACGCACGTTACGACATGTTAACTCGTAAAATTTAGACCGAACGTATAACAAAAATTTATAAAATATGAAAAGTATAGGGGATCAAAGTCGAAGTAAAAATTTATTAAGGCTAAATTGTGAAAGATGTAAGGGTATTGTATTAAAATAAAAATATTAAATGTTAAAAAAAGTGGATACAACCCATAAAGCAAATAATACAACTTACAATGCATACAAAACTTTATAATTAGTATATATATAATTTTTATTTTTTGACTTATTATTGTATTGGGTTGGGTAATGTGTATATTGAGTTTTAATGTTAATTGTTAATGGACAATGGTAACGGTTATTAGTTTTTTTTTTAGGATGTATTGTTTTTTTATAAATAATTCGACTTTTATTTATAAAATTTAAAGCTTTCTATAAATTGTTGAGTTAAAAAAAATTAGGGGTAACATAATTTCTTCTCAGGGGTAACGTAAAATCGTAACCTGCTTTTTTTATTTTTAAATAAACCATAAATTTTTTTACACTACCCGTAATAAGTTGAGGGTAGCGGAGGCTAACCCTCAACATACATATATCCACCCCTGGTCTCAGTGACATAATTTTTAATTTTTACATTTGATTTGGACTAAATTCGGTTCGCAACTATAATTTTGAACGAAATGAAGAAACATACAAGTTAAATTGATACTAATAGATACAAATCGAGCGTAAAAATTTAAAATTATGTCACATGGATTGTCGTTGGTTATAAAATTGAAACTTAAGAGTGTTACGGCTAAATTAATAGTATGAATTATTATCGGCTAATAGGTAATAGTTTCGATTATTAAAATTTGTCAATTTTGCATTGTAGTATTGTATAAATTTAGTTTTGTATCATGCTTATACAGTTATAAATACATATAAATTATATATTATTTGGTTAATTATGTTAGAATTATTATTAATAATATTTATTATGTTATACATATTATTAAATAAAAATTGTTATTTTATCTATCTATATAATATCAAAGTCTTGGCTACATAGACTTTTGGTTTTTGTGTTTTAGCCATAAAAGTTTTGTGGTTTTTATATTTGGTCAATTTTTGATTTTCAAGTTATTTAGTAATTAAAAATTATTCTTAATACCATTTATATAAATTGCATCATAAAATACGTAAAAACTTGCGTTAATTAGACACGTTTGTTAAGTTTACTTTGTTATATTGACGTCATTTCTTTCTTTCGTTTGTTTGATGTCTTCGAGTTCAAAGTCGAAGTGATAGCCGTTAGTATGTTTTTGGTATTTGGGGTTTTCTTATTCAAGTACGTGGTGCATTTACCTGTGCATCGGGTGCGGGATCATTTCTAGTTTATATTAATATTAAACTCATTTAAGCTCACAAGCGTAATCAAGCTCAGTAAATGATTCTTGGGTTCGTGCTCGTTTATCAAATGGACTCCCAGACTCAAGCTTGGTTGAACTCGGTTTGATTCAAGCTTTTAAAGCTGATTTCAAATAAGTCGAACAGTTTAACTCATTTACATTAGGGTTTATAATACTGCTAAAAAAGCATTGGATTGATCTTACTCTCCTTACACATGTTGCCATTTTCTCATGCTACGTTTTTAGTTTGGGCATGTGCATTTTTCTTGAGAAATGTAATCGGGATAAAAGTCTAAACTAATGATATATTAGTCGTCACTTGTGAAGAGATTCATGTTAAAATTAGACTCATGTATAACAAATATAAGATATAGAACACAAGTTAATGCAAATTTGTGAGCTTATACCATTGTCATATCAAGCCAAGCAAAATGGGCTGTACATCTGCGTGGCAGCCGAGGTCTTCATGGCAGCAACATTGACCGGTAGGTGGTTGGGATGGCGGTGGCCGTGACAGTCGGAAACATCCAGTTGGCGGTGGTGACGATGATTGTTGTGCTCGTGATAAAGGCAATGGTGACGGTGGAGGACGTGCAGTACCCGTCACCAGGTGACGGTAAAGATCGTTGTTGGTTGTATTGAATTGGCCCACTTAGATTTGTTCTAAACTTTGGAATGTTCTAAGAAGTTAAGAGCTGTTTGATTGCGCTGACTGAGTAAGATCTGACTGAGTAAGAAGCTGACTCAGTAAGAGGTTCTGACTGGGTATGCATCTGACCGAAACTTGACTGTTTGATTCAGTATCTGACTAGAACCAAATCGATTCGGTAGTTACGTAACTATATTTCCTTTGACGGAAAAAAACCCGTATATTTTCAAATCAACTAGAATCAAAATTAACTACCATTCTTTAAATATTTCTAATGTTTATGATTAATATCATCGTAAAATAAAATCTAAAATGCAAAATGAGACGATTTCGAGCGTGATACGAACCAACTCGGTACGAAACCCACTCATCTAAACCACCTATAAAACCCACTTTTCATCTCTGTTTCGGAAGGAGAGGTGCTCGCCGGTAGAACACGCTTCAAACTGCAAATCTGCAAAGGCCTTCAATTGAATCCTTGAAACATCTTCACGTGCACAATCCTTCAAAATCTCGAACGATCAGATTCTTCGGTTCGTCTGATTCTTCCAATCGGATCCAACTCCATATGAACTCTTCATTTCAATAGCCACCAAAAGCAGCAACTTTCTCCGATGATACGAGCTACCGTGATCCTTCTACTTTCATCGATTTTCTTCCGATCGTCACGAATCGAGGATATGTAGCCCAGAAATCCTCCAAAAACGAAACGAATCGAGGAGTCGCGAGGTGCAACAGTAACTGACGGGAGGACGATGAAGAAGGGAGGGCGATGAAGAGGACCGGGCTGTTTTTGTGACTCTTGAAGATGTACGACGGGAGGGCGATGAAGAAGATGAAGAAGATGAAGAAGGGAGGGCGATGAAGAAGGGACCGACGGAAGGACGATGAAGAAGGCACGGGAGGGCGATGAAGAAAAAGACCCGGTCGGTGATTATATTGGAGAGGACCGGGTCAGCCTTCTCCGACCGGGTCAGTGGCTTCTGAATGCATAACAAACGGGCTGACCGGGCTGACCGAGTCAGCCAGTCAGGGTCAGCCCCGGTCAGCCATTATCAAACACCCTTAAGACGTCTTAAGTTAACTAGTTAGTTTTAAAAAGTGATCCATTTTATTTAGTTCTGTTATTAATGGTTAAAGTCAACCTATTTAACTACTAAAGTTGTTCAAAACAATTCAATAATGAGTCGTGATTGTCAGGGTAATTATCAGCTTATCACCAATATTATCTCATTTCTTGTAGTTGTTTACATTACTAGAAACACCAGTATATAGCAATGTCTTCGATGCAAAAGAATGAAGGTACAATTGTTGCACCACAGGTGTGTACGGTTAATGAGGCTTGTGACAAAAGTTTCATTTAGGAATCGGCATGAATACGAGGGGTCTACGTAATATGCATAAATACAAGGGGTCTATACGTGATATGCATAAATACAAGGGGTCTATACGTGATATGCACAAACATCAGGGGTGTCATTGTGGTTTAGTTTTTTTGAACAGCAATAACTATCCGAGATGTTTAAGAGGTAAGGTTTAAACCAACGTCATTTGAGAGACCTTTCAGATATCTTACTACTACATCTTGTGATGGTTCGTTGTGGGTTAGTTATAGCTTAAAAGTGTATCAGAGGCATGGGGGTGAAAGGCAGAAAACACCCCACAACTTCTTGAAAGTTCAAACCAATACTTATTTAGTTTCATGAAACATTGTTATGTACTTATTTTGTCTAACCACTATGAATGTCAAGTCCGAGCTCAACTTGATAGGTCAACAAGTCTTCATTCACATTCACAAGCTCGACTCAAGGAGACGTCATATATGCTCAAAAGACCAAACATGTAAAAGACAAATAATACCGATGATTAAACTAACAAAATAAATAGACCGACGCCCCCATCACAAGCTCAAGCTCAGTTCATTATATGTTTCAAGTCTGGTTTATATGTTCGAGTTTTAAGTCAAGCTTCCAACTCGATAAAAGATTAACTCGAGTTGTTTCATAGAAGCACAACGTGTTTCAAACTAAAATTGATTTGACTCTAAGTAGACAAACCTCATTTCCAGTTTGAAATAAAGAGTACCAATTTAATCAGCTTAACAAACCGCAATTAAGGTGTTCAAATATTGAGGGAATCAGTTTGGATCAAACACAGTTATATGTTCAGAATTGAATAGAATCAGCCCAATCAAACACAGTTCCATTTTTGAGGTTTCATATAATCAAATTGATCCACTATGTTTCCCAATGTTGTAAAAATCGAACTAGTCGGCCGATTAATCGGCGACTAGTCGGTAATTGGTACCTCACTGACTGGATTTTCCCTAATCGGAGCTAAAATATCGCTAGTCGGTCAAACTGGTCAAAATCAGAAAAAAATCGGCCCCTAATCTGCATTTTGCAGAATCCGGTGACTTTCCGGCGGAATTCCGTCAACTTCAAAAATTTCTGGCGAAAATTTCAAAATTCCAGCCAGATTTGTTTATATATATTAACTAAACATATTTATAAAAATTACACATAGAAATGTGTGTGTATATAAAAATGAAAATTATATATAAAAATTCCAAACCGACTAATCCCGATTACACCCGATTAATCGCTAGTCGGTACCCCACCGCCCGATTAGCGCCTAGCGATTTTTACAACACTGCTGATTCCTTCAACGTTCAAAAATATTGATAGAATCAGCTTGATCAAACACAATTTAAATGTTCAAAATTAAATAGAATCAGCCTAATCAAACACAATTCATATTCAAATTTCACATAATCAAATTGAATCACTCTTGTTCCTTGAATGTTCAACAAATATTGATAGAATCAGCTTGATCAAACACAGTTTGGTGTTCAAAATTGAATATAATCAGCCTAATAAAACAGAATTCATATTCAAAGTTTCACAAAATCAAATTGAATCACTCTGGTTCATTGAATGTTCAATAAACACTGATAGAATCAGCTTGATCAAACACAATTTTATGTTCAAAATTGATAGAATCGACTTAATCAAACACAACTCATATTTCAAAAGCTTCACAAAATCAAATTGAATCACTCTCGTTCATTGAATGTTCAACAAATATTGTTAGAATCAGCTGATCAAACACAATTTAGATGTTCAAAATTAAATAGAATTAGCCTAATCAAACACCATTCATATTCAAAGTTTCACATAATCAAATTGACCACTCTGTTTCCGTAAATGTTCAACAAATATTGATAGAATCAGCTCGATCAAACACTTCTGTGTTCAAAATTGAATAGAATCGCCTAATTAAACACAATTCATATTCAAAGTTTTACATGATCCACTTCGGTTCCTTGAATGTTCGACAAACATTAAAAGCATCAGCCTAAAAAGGGCGTACCCGGTGCATGAAGCTCCTGCTTTGCGCAAGGTCCAGAGAGGGGCCGGATCGCAAAGCGATCTAATGTACGCAACCTTTCCTTGCACAATTTTATGCAAGAGGCTGTTTCCACGGCCAGAACCCATGACCTCAAGGTCACAAAGCAGCAACCTAATCAAACACAATTCATATTCAAAGTTTTACATCGATTCCTTAAATGTTCAACAGAATCAAAAACCGACTCGTAAGCACATTCATCGAACCATGAAATTCATATAAATTTATACTAAAACAAGGTCAACAACGATAATCGATCATAACACTAGCGATTCATCAACCAGATCAGTAAAACTAACCTTATTCTCGCATTCAACAAACGCTCCTACCACGACGCCTTCTTAACACCGTGCAAAAGACCTTTAGACGCCAGTTCACGAAACACGATACGAGAGACTCGAAACATCTGATAAACGGAGTGAGCACGACCGGTGAACACACACCGATTCATCACTCGAGTGAACGAGCTGTTTCTCGGCAACGCGGCTAACTTACACCGGTGTTTCTCCCGCACTTCGATCGGAAGATCGGTGTCCTTCGAAAACGCTTTGTAGAGCTTTCGCCTCAGTTCGAACTTCTCTGCGAGTAATCGGCGTTTTTGATCTTGAATGTTTCGTTTATCCGACATCTTGTTGATTAGAGATCTGAAAAATGAAAATCTGCTGTTGGTGACGATTGAAGATGATGAACGATTGAAGGATGCGAATTAGGGTTCAAATGGATTGGGGGAAATCTGAACCCTAGGATTAACCGTAGATGAATTTGATTACAAATATGGTCGAATGTTTTTTTACAAAAAACGTTATTTATATTTGTTAAAAGTTGCATATTTTATTCTTTATTTCTAAAACGCTCACATATCTTTATTTATGCATGCAAAATGTTGCCTGTCACGTCCTTTAAAAAAACGCTCGTGATTATTTATCGTTAAGTTAAGTCACGTAAGTAGCATACGAGGGCATAAACAACTTCCCACACCTTTTTATCTCATGTGATTTGACTTAACGATAAAAAATAACGGTTTTTTGTTAAAAAGAGCATAGCTAGCCACGTTTTGTTTACGTAAAGGATAATGGGTGAGCGTCTTAAAATTAAGGATGAAATATGTAACTTTTAACAAACATAAATGATGTTTTTTTTATAATTGTGTCTTAATTATATCAATCACGTACTGTATCACATAAGATATGATCCCTGATTTCTTTGATAATGTGTTCATTTTATGTCCGTGATTTTTTGTTTATTTTTTCATTTAACGATTCTATAATTTTAGTTTACAAGTTTTGATTTATAAAAATATAAGACCCTAGTTATACTATATGTTTACAAACTTATTAATTTTTATGTTAATTATGTCAAACATTTTTGGATGATTCTATTAAGTTTGTGTTAAAGCTTGACAAACTTTCATTTATGTTTATGAATATTTGTTTGTGCTTGTTTACCTTTGTTTGTGTTCGTTTATGTTCGGTAAGTGTCTATGAACAGTTCATTTCCTTAACGAACGAACAAGAATAATAAATCTTGTTCGGTAAGTGTTCGTGAACAGTTCATGAACAACTTCATTTCCTTAATAAACGAACACGAATAAGACCTTGTTTATATTCGTTTGGTTCGTTCACAGCTCTTCTCGAGTTTGAAGTTTATATATTAAAGTTTACTGTTTTGTAAGTCTAAACAAGTCATATAATTAGAGTAAAATGTCATTTTCGTCCCTAATGTTTTGTTGAATTTGTCATTTCAATTCAAAAACTTTTTTTTGTCATTTCAGTCACTGTAGTTTACCAAATGTTGCTATTTGCATCCACTCAACTAACTCCGTTAAGTTCTCAATTAAAGATGATGGTTATGTAGTCTTTTTCAACGTCGTAATTATCCAATTTTAATAAAATAATCAATTAATATTTAACTAAAACAGAAAAATATATGAAGCGACTAGTGAGACCAGACGTTTCGATTTAAAAGTTTCGATTAACTCTAAATTATGTTATTCAATTGAGGTCTGTTGTGACATTTAAATTGATATTTAATGTTTTGTTCAAAAGTGCACCGTTGTTCGATTGATATCTATTGTTGTCACATTTTGTTTGATTGAGGTCTATTGTTGTCACGTAACATGACAATATCATATCTCAATCAAACAAAGCATGAGAACAGCAGACCTCAATCCCGTAATAGATCTCAATCGAATAAATGTACATGTTAGAACAAAATATGAAGATTAATTGAATTTCAAAAATATACCCCAATCGAACAACATGTGTTAGAGTTAATCGAATATTTTAAATCGAATCGTCCGGTCTCGCTAGTCTCTTCATATGTTTTTAATTTTAATTGAATATTAATTGATTAATTTATTTTGGTTGGATAATTAAAGTTTTAAAAATATTAAAATACCCTCATATTTAACGGAAATCTTAACGGAGTTAGTGTAGTTGATGAAAATGACAATATTTGATAAACTAGAGTGACTGAAATAGCAAAAAAAAGTTTTGGATTGTATCTGTATATATCTCTCTATATAGATGTATCTGTATATGTATGTGTGTGTATATATATATATATATCTATATATATATGTATCTTTATATATCTGTATATGTATGTGTGTATGTATACATTTTACTCTATAATTTATATAGGTTGTATCTAATATTGAATACATGTTAACATCATAGTAATTATTATTATATATAGTTATGATTAATTAAACAAATAATATATATTATTTTGTTACATAAAAAAATATGTGTATAGATACATATAGATGTAAACATATATAAAACAAACAAACAAACAAACATACCCAGTGTATCCCGCTGAAGAGCAGGGTCTGGGAGGGGTAGATGGTGGCAAGTCTTTCCTCTATCTTGAAAGATAGAGAGACCGCTTCCGAAGAGACCCCCGACTCGTTAACAAAGGGAATAACAATAACAATTATAATACAAAGCATACAACACAAAGGTAGATATCACATGAAGAATTAGATAATGCGCACAAAAAAACGGCATGTAACACCCAAAAAGGGTAGATGATGAAAACTACACCTAACGTGTGGGGTCCGGCCATATGTCACCGTATACCCTTCCCTCCCACAAAAGCCACTAAAAGTCCTTAATTTTAATTCTACGCCTCCACTCACTCCTATCCTCGATCATATGCTCAAAAAGATGCAAGTCTATCATATCCCTCCTAATAACCTCGTCCCAGATCAACCTAGGTCTACCTCTACTCCTCCTACCCTCTAAGCTGATGTTCTCTACTGCTCGGACAGGTGCTGCCATCGTTCTCCTCTTCACGTGCCCAAACCATCTTAATCTTCCCTCTCTTATTTTTTCTGTGATACAAGCCACATCTAGCCTCTGGCGAAAGACGTCGTTTCTTATCCGATCCAATCTTGTGTGTCCACACATCCACCTCAGCATTCGCATTGCGATTTCTTTATGGCCCAACAGTCTGTGCCGTATAACATAGCTGGACGTACCGTCACTCTGTATAGTTTTCCCTTTAGTTTTACTGGGAACCTCTTATCACACAAAATCCCTGATGCTTCTCTCCACTTGCACCATCCTGATTGTACACGGTGTGCTACATCGCTGTGTATCTCTCCATCTTCCTGTACGTACGAGCCAAGGTATTTGAACCTAGACGTCCGGGGGACCGCCATGCCCTGGATACTGATTTGGTTGTCCTCTTCGGCCTCACCACTAAAGTTACAATGCATGTGTTCTGTCTTAGAGCGACTTATCCTTAAGCCCCTGCGTTCTAGTGCTGCTCTCCACTGTTCTAATCTCTCGTTAAGCACCGTCTTAGATTCTGATATTAAGACAATATCATCCGCAAACAGCATACACCATGGGACTAGCTCTTGTATAGACTTGGTCATCTCGTCCAACACTACTGTGAAGAGGAATGGGCTCAATGCCGATCCTTGGTGGAGTCCTACTTCCACCGGGAGGAAGTCTGTGTCTCCGACAGGTGCTCGTACACACGTTTTTGCCCCATCATACATATCCTTTATTATTTTGATATACCTCTCTGGTACCTTTCTAAGTCGTAGACTTTCCCAGATAAGTTTCCGCGACACACTGTCATAGGCTTTTTCTAGATCAATGAATACCATATGTAGGTCTCTTTTCTTTTCTCTATATTTCTCCATTATCCTCCTTATGATGTGTATAGCTTCTGTTGTAGAGTGTCCTGGCATAAATCCAAATTGGTTTATCGCTATCTGAGTTTCTCGTCTAATTCTCGTGTCAACAATTCTTTCCCATAGCTTCATCGTGTGACTTAATAGCTTTATTCCCCTGTAATTCGCGCAACATTGGACATCTCCTTTTTTCTTATATATGGGGACATGACACTGCTTCTCCACTGCTCTGGCATCTTTCCTGTCTTAAAGATAGTGTTGAATAAGTCCGTTAGCCATTGTAGGCCCTCATCTCCAAGGCACTTCCACACTTCAATCGGAATGTTGTCTGGCCCCACCGCCTTAGCCCTTCCCATTTTCTTCAAAGCTCTCTTAACTTCATCGACTGTGATGCTTCTACAATAACACGTGTTTTGTTGCTTCGTTTGAGTTGTTTCATCGATCTCCGTTTGTTGATTACGGTTCGTTATGTTGAAAAGGTTATCGAAGTAAGTTTTCCATCTCCCCTTGATGTCTTTCCCCCTCACCAAGACCTTTCCATCCGCGGCCTTTATAAACTTCACCAATCTCAAGTCCTGTCTACTACGTTCCCTTGCCTGGGCAATCTTAAACATGTCATATTCACCCTCTTTCGTCTCTAATCGCTTATACATCCTCTCGTATGCTATGTTCTTTGCCTCTGACACAGACTTTTTCGCCTCTCGTTTAGCCTCTTTGTATTTATCTTTTAGCTCTGCTCGTTCTTCCTCATTATTACAGCGTAAAAGCTCTCTAAAACTTTGTTGCTTAATTCTTATCTTCTCCTGTACATCTTCGTTCCACCACCAGGATTCCTTATGACCGATTGTCCTATTTGTTGTAGTCCCAAGCGTTTCTCTAGCTGCTTGAATGACTCTAGTTGCCATAGCCTCCCACTTTTGGTTGGCGTCTTCCTGTGGCCCACTCAGGTTTAGTGGTATGATTTTATGTCTAAAGATGGTAATCTTTTCGTCTTTGAGTTGTCCCCATCTGATCGTAGGTCTACTTCTCTTAGTTGGTTGGACAATTGCTCTCTTCAGTCGTAGATCTGCCACCAACATATGATGTTGAGTGACTACTGTCTGTCCGGTATTGTCTTGCGGTCCTTCCACGAGCTACGATCTTCTCTCCTCATTAGCAGATAATCTATCTGTGTGTGTCTCCCGCCGCTGCTAAACGTAATTAGATGCGATTCTCTTTTCTTGAAAAACGAATTTATGATGCTTAGTTCATGCGCTAATGCAAAGTCAAGAAGCTCCCTACCGACGTCATTCCTCAGACCATACCCAAAGCCTCCATGCACTAACGGGAAATGATCGTTGTCCTTACCGATATGTCCATTAAAATCTCCTCCTATGAATATTTTTTCTTCTCGAGGTATGTCTCCCATAACGTGATCTAAACTCTCCCAGAACTTCTTTCTTTCCGTATCCCCTAATCCAACTTGCGGTGCATACACACTAACTACATCCACTACTTCGTCTCCTATTACTATCCTTAACAACATAAGTCTATCATCGATTCTTCTAACCTCCACTACATTATCCTGAAGTTCTTTAACAACTAAAAAACCTACTCCATTTTTTGTTCCATCTGACCCTGAATACCATTGTTTATACCCATTACACTCCTTTGCCCTCCCACTCCCCCATCTAGTCTCCTGGAGGCACGCTATCTGAACCTTACGGCTCCTTGACACATCTATTATCTCTAATAATTTACTAGTAAGGGTTCCTACATTCCACGATGCCACTCGTAATTTATAACCCTTATTCCCTGTAGTTGCATTTCTCGTCACCGTACATGATCTCGGGACAACATAATGCCTCCTGTTATCTATTATACCTCACTCACCCAGCGTGACAAGAAACACCTTAAAAAAGAGGATGCCACACTAATAAAGTATAAACAAAAGCAGTCACACACGCAAGGTCAACAAAACACAGACGACACAATTAAAACCAGCAGCAGAAATATATCAAATCACAAGACAATGTGACTGGCACAATCAAATCCCTATTTAAAAGCAGAGTGCTGGTACCCCTAACCCAGCCAATCAGTTCAAGCGAAAAAAAATATAAATAGAGCAGACTAGAAGCAGAGATAAAACCCGAGATGGAACGATCTCACCCAAATTAGACGAACAAGTAGTTATTTAAAATCAGAATGCTGGTACCCCTAACCCAGCCAAACAATCTAAACTAACAGATATAAACTAAAAGTATAGTTAAAGATATAATGAAAGACGAGTAAAAACAGATATGTAAACCCGAGATAGAACGATCTCACCCAATGTACACCCAATTTAGGGTTCTTCGCTTATGCTGCTGGTACTGGTCCGGTAGAGGCGGTGGTAGGTAGGGTTAGAGGAGGTAGCTGCTGTGGTGGCTCCGATGGTGGTGGTGGTCGCCGGTGGTGGCGGTGGTGGCTAGGTGGTGAGGGTGGACACTGGTGGGGGCGGTGGGTGGCTAGGTGGGTGGGGGTGGACAGCGGTGAAGGTGGCTGTGGGTCGCCGGTGGTGGCGGTGGTGGCGGTGGTGGCTAGGTGGGTAGGGGTGGGCAGCGGTGAAGGTGGCTGTGTGTGACGGTGACGGGGTGAGGTGTCCGGTGGTTGGGTGACGGTGAATGCAACGATGGTGGTTGACTGCGGGGGTGGGGGGTGGGTAGGCGGTTGCGGTGATGGTTGTGGTGAACGGTGGTGGTTAGTGAGAGGGAGCAGAGAGCAGAGGGAGAGAGAGATGTTTAGAGAGAGAGAGAGAGCAGAGAGAGAGAGAGGAGTCAAACCTTAAGAAGATTACCGGTGGTGGTGGTTGTGCCCGGTGACCGGTGCCGGTGGTGGTGACCGGAGACTGGGGGCTGGAGGTGGTGGTGGTGACCGGAGAGAGAGCCGTTGATGGAGGAGAGAGAGAGAGAGTCGTAGATGTAAACATATATAAATAAAAAAAAGTTAAATAGCTATAAAGATTAAACGTATTGTTCAGCCCATTAAATCCATAGAAAACCAATAGCACAAAATCCATAGAAAACCAAAGTGGGCCAGGCTCAAAGGAAAATTGTTCAGCCCATTCAATCCACAGGAAACCAATAGCATAAGTAAAAGAAAAGAATATACTTTCTCAACACATTACACATTATCAAGAACCATATGCAAAGTATAGACCAAAACCAAACCTTGCTTCTCCCTTTTAATCTCACTTTCATCATCTTTTTGAGCAATTTTCTCATCCCTACATATTCAATCATGGAGAATTGATCAAACAAATCAGGTAAATGATTAACTTTTGAAATTGTTATACTTGATGTGTTCTACATAAATACTTGGCTCGTAACTATATAAAAAGAGCGATGTGTTTTGAGCAATTTCGAACAAGAATGATTTATAGTTACGTTGTTTTTTGTGTGATGCATCTCGCTTGTTTATAACTTTTGCAATTTTACTGTTTACGATCATTGCTAGCATGAGAATTTTTCAAGTTGAGGATGAAAACAAAGCACAAACTTCACGTGTGATTAAAGACCGTAAGATTTCATCTCGAAGAACACGATCTTTCAAAGGAGGTAAAGTAACAAACTCCTAAGTTGTAAATAAATTATTTTTGCTTCTTTATCGTATGCAACTACGGTTGTAAAAGAACCGACTGACACTTTTTCATGTTAGTTCATTTAAATTTAATTAAACAAATGCACACAAAGAATATACAAGGTTTATTGTAAATTTTTTTTTTGAAGAAAATATATTCATCGATTGTGACACTTTTTCATGTTAGTTCATTTAAATTTAATTAAACAAATGCACACGAAGAATACAAGGTTTATTGTAAATTTTTTTTTGAAGAAAATATATTCATCGATTAGTTAAATAGATAAACAAAGAACACACATGACAAAAGTTAACTAAATAGATAAACAACGCATACATGACAAAACAATTTTATTAAAAATATAGCTTATCATAGTAAATATTAAAGTTAAAATATATACGCAATACTCATTTTATATAGTTATTTATGTTCCTTTTATTTAAATAAAAATACAATACTAATATTATTAAATACACATATATATGTTAATGATAGCTTAAGATATATACACGAATGTCACAAACCAGTTGTCCCTAGTAACACGTTTTGTTAATTTATAGACAGTCGAAAAGGCCGGGATTGGAGCCGAAGACAACTTTCTCATGAAACAAGTCGTGACAACGATAAAATGGAAGGCGAGGAGTTTCGAACTGCTGTTGCAGCCGCTACGTACGCTATACGTTCTATCGAAAACAAAGAACAAGAAATAAAACACGACCCAAATACGCGCACCAAAAGGTTATTTTCAGGTATATATTTTTATAATGAATGATTTTTAAAAAAGAAACATAAAATAAAATATTATGGTTTAAAAGTTTCACAAAAATGGAAATCTAGAAATTGTAGAGGTGCCACCAAGACCAAAAACTAGTGACAATCTTCATGGCGGAGCTAATCAACCTAAGCCAACCGTTGCTAAACCAAAACCGACGAGAAAGTGTCGGTAAAAACTATCGGTTCAGCATCACCCGTCGAGAAAACTCCTAGTTGTGTCGCAAGTAAGCAATCCGGTGAAGAAACCAGCAAAAAGAACTGGAATCGAAACCTGGAAAATCATATATCTGGGAGAAAGCAAAAATGAAGAAAACTGAAGAAAGGTAAGGCTTAAAGCGCTTATATATAATATCAAATTATTACATAAAACACTATTTAAAAATAAGATAAAAATACTAAAACTTATAAACAAAATACTATTTGTCATTCTAATTCTATTTGTTTAAATATTATCGAACTTTTATATAGATAACGTCTTTATATAGTAAATCAACCTATTTTATCTCTCTTTTACAACTCAGGCTTGATTTTCATCAGGTTTATGAAAGTGAGAGCAAGAATATTTGAGTGGGAGAACAAAAAGAAGTCGAAAGCTAAGAAGAAGTTGATAAGAAAAGAGGTCTATTTCTAGATTGTCTTTTTAACGAATTATTATTTTAACATATTGAAAAACACACACTAACCAAGAATTATGTTGTTTCGAACATAACCATTGAATATTGCAGGGCAAAATAGAGTGGAAACGAGCTCGAGCATTACAAGATTTCAAAGGAAAGATGGAGACGATTGAAAATATTTCAAAGGGTGCGAGATTAAAAAATGAGGAAAATCGAAAGAAGGAAGAAATTAGGGTTAAAGAGAAAGCAAAAATGATTAAATCAACAGGGAAGATTCAAAAACCTATGTTTTTATGTTGTTGATGTTAAGCCGTCACCAATATTGATTTGTGTTGCTTGAATTATATGTTAAAGGGATTAATTTTTAATAATAAACTATGACTTGATTTCCTATAATAACTCATTATAGCAATTTACTATCGACGATTCTAAATTTAATTTCATTTTCATGGACAATCCCGAGATAATCATCATGAATTTCAACTAGATTTTCACTTAATTTCGCTCTCAGTGATGATTGTGAGCAAAATAGGGGATACATACCTTCCCTGTAAGTAAAAAAACAAGGTGACGTGTTCTTATGAAGTCGTATGTAAATCGAGTGTAAATCTTGATAATTATGTAAATAAGACTGCTTTAATAGTAAATTAAATTGAAAATTAAAATATCATTTATCAAATTATCAATATGACTTAGTATCGTTCAGTAAGTAATAACTAGTTATTAGAAATCAATACCGTTCATTATTTGTGATCGTGACAGAAAAAAGGTTTGGATAAACATAAAGTTTCCCGTTTTATTTTCTGTAAATAATAAAACAATATCATCAGCTTCTAATACACATTCTTACACGTTACACTACTTTTAAATCTACTATTATGAACTTTAAACTCGAAGTGGTCACCACCAACACTTTAATACAATCACACTACAAACCCTTAATGATATTTACTTAGTGACAAAGATTTGTTAGATAGTTAGGCAATAGTTTGATAGAAAACAAATTAAAGTTGTCCCGACAGTGATAACACACGTGGACTTGGTATTTATGTCGTTTAAATGTTTGAAGAAAGAAATAAATTGTTCGAAAATATCATGGATTTTATTTGAATGTCCTGAATTTTAAACTTATTTTTTAATATTATAAACTTGCAATATATCACCGTTTAATGCAAATTCTGAATAAATATTAATTTTTGTTTTAACATGCTCATGTTTGTCGGGGTGTTTAAAGCCAAACATCCGAAAATTCGGATATCTGAAATATTTATATAATAGAAATCATTATCCGTATTTAAAAATATCTGAATTTTCTGATGCTTTATGTATAGTGATTTCGATATCTGAATCTACTTTATTTTAGTTTATTTTATTTTATCTTTTTGTAACAATTGACATATACAATTAAAAAATAATATAAAAACCAACACATATTGACAAATCCCAACAACAAAATTTAAAAAAAGTTTAACAAATATATTTTTAAGTTTTTAGATAAATTATATATCCAAACATTTTTAAAATCGATATCTAAATCGGAATCCGAACCAAAATTTTCAAATATCTAGTTTTTTCCAATATTTCGTATTTGGAATTTGGATCCGGATATAACTGAACACATCGTAACGCGCGGTTTGTAATACTAGATGCCTGAAAAGTACCAATACCAAAAAATTATGAGTATAAACTAAATATCATACCGATTCAAAACCGATTTACCAGTACAAATGAAAATACCGGAAAATACTAAAAGTAAAATATGAATAACGAATGCCAACACTGCCACCTATGATGTTCAGCCGGTATCGGTTTGATACAGGTACGATGCATGTACTCAGTAAAAAATGTTCATCCCTAGTTTTACATTCTATTCTTATTAAAAACAACTGCTTTTTAAAGTATTACATGCATAAGCAATATTCATTGGGGATTTAAAGAAAAAAATTACTGTAACAAAATATATATCGTGTAACATTATATTCAAGTCGATATTGACGCAAAACATACCTATATCATTATACATTATACACGACTATATACATAATATCATGTCGGGTCATGAATATTTTATGATTTTCTTTTATAATAATTAGAGTAAATTACCATTTGCATCCCTGACGTTTTCCCATTTTAACCACTTGCGTCCCTCCAGTTTCAAAATTGCCATCCGCCCCCTAACGTTTCGTGTTATCTTCATTTGAGCCTATACGTTTCATTTTTATATCCATTTGAGTTCAAATAATTAACACCGTTACTGTTTCTGTTAAAATTATTAATAAAAAGACGAAACTACCCTTCAAATTAAATAATAACAATAAAACACTTGTGGGTCCCATCCATCAACATCATCTCTTCAAACCACCACCACCATAACCACCCCTATCACCACCACCACAACCACCCAGTTATCACCACCAGCACCACCGCAGCCCTTATCACCAGCACCGCCGCAACCCCTATCACCACCACCGCCGCCGCAGCCCCTCTCATCACCACCGCCGCCGCAGCCCCTCTCACCACCACCGCAGTCCCCTCCCCCCACTCTTTTCCCTTTATTAGAGCCACCCATCACCACCACCGTGACTCCCATTACCACCATGACTCCCATCACCACCGCCACGACCACCATCACCACCACAACCACCCCCGTCACCATGTGATTACTAATTTGTATGTAATTACTATTGCTCGATCTTCGTGCCCAATCAAAAGAAATTGAGTAGATACAAGTGTAAATTTGGATCTTCTTCTTCTACTACTTCTGTAGTTAGTGCTGAATCTCGTGGTATATGAATCAAGATTTTGAATTGAACCATGTGCATAGAGCTCAAAATCCTAAGGTTTAGAAGCATGAAATCAAGAACTCAAGAAACTGACCTGCGACAGTTTTTAGGGTAAATCATCTCAAATCTACTTAAATCACAATCCACTCTCCTCTCTACCTCTAATTGTTCCTCCATATGGCTCTCAATTGATCCATCCTCTTCATCTTCATCGTTTTCATGAGCCCTAACCCTAATTAGCCCCTTCATCTATTGAAGGCGATAGAGGCGGTTGCAGATCGATCACGATGGTGACTATGGTGGTGCGGTCGCGGTGGTGGTGGATTAGGGAGGTCCGACGAGGTCGATGGTGGTGGTATTGTCATGGTTTTCCCACTCCACCAGCGACGGTGGCCGAAGGTGACCTAGGTCGCCCCATTGCTTTTTCTCTTTTGATCTGTACAGATCGATGCTCAAGACAGCGGTGGTGGTCGCGGATGGTGACGGTAAGGAGGGTACAGCATCGGTGACGGCTGCGATGTTGGTGCTGTTGGTTATGGTTGTTGTTGGGTTTGGTAATGGTGTTGTTGTTGATAGTCAATGGTGCTGAGATGGTGCTGCAGGTCGCGGTTGTGGCTGTTGTGGGCTGTGATGGTGATGGTTGTCGATGGCTGTGAATGTGGCTGTGATTCTGGCCGTCGATTGTTTGCTGTGGTTCACGGTTGTGCCTTGCGATAGTGGTAGTGATGAACGAGCTGTGATTATTCATCATCTGTTTGGGTAGAGATGAGAGTGAGTGAATGTGTATGTGTTTGGGTAGAGAAGATGGGTGGTCCTACAAAGTTTTTTTTAAAAAAATTATTATTGAGGGGCAATTTAGTCATTTCACACAAAGTTAACTGAACAATTTAACGGAGTTAGTCATTTGGATTCAAACGGGGATAAAAATAAAACGTTAGGGGGCGATTCAAGACTTTGAAACTATAGGGACGCAAGTGGTTAAAATGGGAAAACGTCAGGGATGCAAATGGTAATTTACTCTAATAATTAACACAATCTATTTATCCATTTGTGTTAAAAACACATTTGTTTAATAATTTGTTAGGACTCGTTATTCTGTAATAATTTATATTAATAATTTAAGCATAACACTTTTAACTTTTATTTTTTTTAAACAAGTCTGCTAGCATAACTATTGCATATTTACAATAAATGTCCACTCAGTTTCACTTGGATTATGGTGGGTAAGATGAAAAAATGCGCCTTCATTGTAATTGAAAATTAGGTAACGTGTAAATCAAATCATAAATTAAGGTGTAAGTTTATAACGTGAGTTATTTTAACCATTTCAGTTTAAAAATGAATCTTTGATCATATCATGTCCTGTGGTTTCATTTTCATAACGGTTTTGGTCGCTGACACTAACTCTGTTAGTTTTTACAGTTAAATGTGAGGGCACTTTGGTCATTTTGCATTTGAAGGACTAGTTATGTTAATTATATTAGATTAGGATAATTATTGTAATTTTTTTAAAATAATAAAAAAATTAAACTTAAAATGTAATCCAACCCAAACCCCCCAACACTCCCACCATCCTTAACCCCTAATCGGAACCCTAACCCCCACCACCCCTTGCACCACCACCTGCACCGCACCGCCACCCCACCTCCATCGCCTGTACCACCTCCACCGCTAGCGCCAACACCATCAAAACGCCACCGCCCTAGTTCTTCTTTGGAAGACGAAGAGTATGATCACTCCCTCTTGAATCTTGATCACACATTCACATTCACATTCACATTCATACAGCTCCAGCATCCTCCTATGGAGACCTTCATAATCTTTGCTTCAGACGTCGAATCAATGGCCAAATCGCAAACCTCACCCTCCCTCAACTCCTCCCAACCCTCGTCAAATCCGCTCAATCCGCCGCTCGCCCCAATCTTCAATTCCACCTCGGAGCCGTCAGATTGTCCTCTGATGGCTGCATCTTCTTCGGTGCCAACGTTGAATGTCACACCCCAACCTTGACGGCGGAAACGTCGAGGTGTGAGGGTTAAGATCGTTCACAGCCACATAACGCTATTAATAACCCAAATATATATTATTCATAAGTGTAAATTGTACCATTACAAATATAAGTCTCAAAAAGTAATATCATAACACAAGATGCAACAATCCAATTTATTTCGTTTATTTAGCTAGGTCCATTCCTAGATGTGGAAGCACTTCAAGCTATCAATCAAACTTGTGTATTTCCTGAAACATGTTAAAAATAAAAGGTCAACATAAAGATGTTGGTGAGCATTCTATAGTTTTTGATACATAAGTATATAAAAGATGGCAATTCATGTTGTAAATTAGAGAAACAAAGTAACTAGGGATGTAAGACAGAATGCACAATCAAACCTTGACAAAGTTTTACAAGTCTCAAACGTGTACTTGGATCAACCAAGTTATAAGTATATACGATTAGCTAAGTGTACTTGGATCAACCAAGCAGGCTTGTCAGGCCCATAGATCTATGACGTCGCCAGGCTAGCAATAGTTAATGATTGTACATGTATTCGACATTACATGTTAGCTACCAGATTCAACTAATCACAACACACAAGTAAATTGCCATAAGTTTACAAGAATCAAAAGTGTTTACAAGTGCAATGTTTATAAGGTAACATGTTTCACCCAAAGTGTGAAAATGATAAAATGGGTATAGAAATACTCACTTGGTCAAATAAATATTTATTGGATGATTAATAAGAAAATAATAACGCGCGTCGTTTCAACGTAGTCCTTCACAATGCACCTAAAATATATGTTTTTACGAGATTTAAGTCTCTATTGTAATGATTTTAACGAATCAACGAGGACTAGGGTTCTAAGTGGATTTTGGGGCTTGTCAACTACTTACCTTTAATAATTGAAAATTATCCATGATTTCTTGAAAATTATATATATATATATATATATATATATATATATATATATATATGTTTTATTTCATGATGTGAAAAGAACATTTACAATAACTTGGAAAATGTATAGAACAAAGTTTTATAATTAAAAGAAATAAATACAATTTAAACAATATTATTTGAAACGAACGTTTGGATCAATAATAATTTATCAATTTATACTATTATTTAAAGTCCATTTTATAAGAAATAACCTAAATTAATCTTATTAAAAGATATTTAATTATTTAAATCTTGAAAAATTTACAGAAAATTATGTGATGTTTTTAAAAATGTTTAAGGTTTACAAACATCATTTTTATATTTTTCTAGAATTTTTTTATAATTATTTTAAGGCTGAAAAGCCTTTAAAAAATATGTGGAGGTGCCCGGGTTCGAACCCGGGACCTCCAGGTGGACAGTCAAGTGTGGAACCAGTGAACCAAGGCTCTGAGCCGCGGTTTATCTTGGTTTTAATTTGTTTTAAGCATAAACTAATCAGTTTCCCCCATTCGCATATGAACCCTAATTCCCTTGATCCAAATTGATGTTCAATTCGGTAATGTTAACGGAAATATACATGGGGCTTTGATTCCCCATGTAAATACGCTCATGTTGATGTATCTAATTTACCCGATTGATGTTGAATGAAACAAGAATGAAAGAAGAAGATGCCGCGGCCACGTTCGAGCTTGAATCGTGTGCTATTGATCACCAAACTCCAATTAAACTTGCAGACAGCTTCGGGAGATGACCTGGATCCTAAGCCCTTTATCAATTTCGGTTTATATTTGTCGGGGGTGGGTGTTGATAGAGCTGCAGGTCGCGGCTTAGAAAGAATCAAGTGGGATGTTTCTGTAGGTTGTAAGTGAAATTGAGAATTGTATTCGGTTGATAATAGATATATGATTGTTTATGTTGGATTAATTGAGTTATTAACATCGTTTTAAGCTCGAACGGCTATATGATTAAATGGGTTTCGGTTATGTCTTTGTTTGGCTTTGTAACCGGTGTTTAAACACCATTAATTCATGCATTCAAGGTCGAATCATGTACACGAGGGGTTTTGGAACGGTTTGGATGCTAGAAAAGATCAAATTCTCACGATTTGAAGTGGCCGGAGCTCGGCCGGAGTTTGGCCGGAGCTCCCGCCGGAATTGCGGGGTTAAAATGGGGAGGGGTTTGTGAATTGAAATTTACACATCTGGTCCCTGTGGTTTATACTTTAGTTTATTTAGTTCTAAACTTAAGTTTTTAATTTAAATTATATTACAGTTTTAACCCCTAAAGTTTTATTATTTTATGTAAAAAAAAAACTAAGTAATTCCAAAAAAAACTTATATTTTTACAAGATTAAGAATATGGCTTGTTATTATTATTATTATCTTTGTGTTTTTTTTTTTTTTTTTTTTTTTTTTTTTATTACTATTATGATTATTAATATTATCATTGTTATTATTACTATTATTATGATTATTACTTATTCATTATGTAATAATTACATTATTAACTTTCAAATTAAAGAATTAAAAATAAGGAAAATGGACATAAGTAACACATGCGTTTCATAATTTACAACTGTGGCCCTTATAAGAGTTATAACGACGTTAATCTTTAATTAACAAAAATACATGATGTTACAGTCTCCCCAACTTAAAAGAATTTCGTCCCGAAATTAAGAACAAAACTATATGAACAAGTGCGGGTATCTCTTTTTCATATGCTCCTCGCGTTCCCAAGTGAACTCAGCTCCACGTTTGTTTTCCCAACGAACTTTGACGATCGGTGTGGTAGTTGTCCGGGTCTTCTTCAGGGTTCGGTCCATAATCTCAACAGGCTTCTCAACGAAATACAATGACTCATCTATTTGGATTTCCTCGAGAGGAACATGCAAATTTTCATCAGCCAGATATTTTCTCAAGTTGGAGACATGAAAGACAGGATGAACCCCGCTAAGTTCAGGAGGTAGTTCCAGTTTGTAAGCCACTTTCCCAATTCTTTTCAGAATCTTGAAAGGTCCTACAAAGCGTGGGGCTAACTTACCCTTCTTCCCAAAACGTACAACACCCTTCCATGGAGAGACCTTAAGAAGAACCATGTCGTCGACTTGAAACTCCAATGGTTTGCGTCTTTTATCGGCATAACTCTTTTGGCGACTCCTCGCCACCTCAAGGTTATTTCGAATTTTAGAAACTTTGTCGGTCGTTTCTTGAATAAGTTCAGGACCAGTGATGAGATTTTCCCCAATGTCAGTCCAACAGATCGGTGAACGACATTTACGACCATACAAGGCCTCGAATGGTGCCATCTTGATACTCGAGTGATAACTATTGTTATACGAAAATTCCGCGAGCGGTAAATGCGTATCCCAATCGCCACCAAAGTCAAGGACACATAGTCGTAGCAAATCCTCGAGGGTTTGGATTGTTCGTTCGGTTTGCCCATCAGTTTGAGGATGGTAAGCCGTACTTAAATCCAATTGAGTACCCAAGAGTTCTTGCATAGACGACCAAAGTGCGAAGTGAAACGAGCATCTCGGTCGGATATGATATGCAACGGTACGCCATGACGACTCACAATTTCGTCAATGTAGATGCGGGCAAGTCTTGAAACTTTGTAAGTGTCTCGTATTGGTATGAAGTGTGCCGTTTTGGTCAAACGGTCAACAATCACCCATATACTATCATGGCCACGAGGAGTACGAGGTAACTTGGTTATGAAATCCATGGATATATGTTCCCATTTCCACATAGGGATTTCGGGTTGTTCAAGTAAACCACTTGGTCGTTGATGCTCGGCTTTGACTCTTGCACATGTTAGACACTTGGAAACATAAGACGCAATATCTTTCTTCATTCCAGGCCACCAATATTGACTACGCAAGTCCATATACATCTTATCGGAGCCAGGATGAATAGAATATCGGGTTTGATGAGCTTCGTTCATGATGAAGTGGCGAAGATTATCACGATTAGGGATCCAAAGTCGATTCAAAAAGTACCACAAGCCATTCGGTTTTGTCTCCAGTTGTGACCGAATGTTGGACACCAAATCTTCATCCTTTCCTTCGTCAGTTAATGCCACTTGTTGAGCCTTGCGAATGCATAACTCGAGATCACTATCAATCCTGATATTTTGGAGCATGACAGTAGCCTCGTTAACATCCACATGAATCTCGGTGTCAAATTCCCTTAACGTGTCAAACCATTGTCTTCGATCGCGGATTTCTTGAGGCGAGACAGTCTTGTTGTGGACCTTGCGACTCAGTGCGTCGGCTACAACATTCGCCTTTCCAGGATGATAGCGAATGTCACAGTCGTAGTCGCTAATCAACTCGATCCAACGTCTTTGTCTCATATTGAGATCCTTTTGGTTGAACACGTGTTGGAGACTCTTATGATCGGTGTAGACTATGCATTGCGTCCCATAAAGGTAGTGTCGCCAAATCTTCAGAGCAAAAACTACAGCACCAAGTTCAAGATCATGGGTAGTGTAGTTCACCTCATGAACCTTCAATTGCCTCGATGCATATGCTATGACTTTGCCTCGTTGCATGAGAACACAACCAAGGCCTTGATTAGAGGCATCACAGTACACGGTAAAGTCATCATTTCCATCGGGAAGCGTGAGAATAGGAGCGTTGCACAACTTGCGTTTTAATGTCTCGAAAGCCTCTTCTTGTTCGGGTCCCCAATCAAAGAGTCGATTCTTTTGGGTTAACGCCGTTAATGGTTTAGCAATCTTCGAGAAATTTGCTATGAACCTACGGTAATATCCCGCTAAGCCCAGAAAAGAACGAACTTCGGTTGGGGTTGTGGGAACACACCAATTTTTCACGGCTTCAATTTTTGCAGGATCGACGTGAATTCCTTGGCTGTTCACCACATGCCCTAAGAATTGAACCTCTTCTAACCAGAATTCACACTTGGAAAACTTTGCGTATAATTGCTCCTTCTTCAAAAGTCCAAGAACTTGTCGCAAGTGCGTCTCGTGATCGATTTTCGTCTTGGAATAAATAAGAATGTCATCAATGAACACGATCACAAACTTATCCAAATACGGTTTACATACTCGATTCATGAGATCCATGAACACGGCAGGTGCATTGGTCAAGCCAAAAGGCATAACCATGAACTCGTAGTGTCCATATCGAGTACGAAAAGCGGTCTTTGAAATGTCATCATTGTGAACACGTAGTTGATGATACCCGGAACGTAGATCGATCTTTGAGAATTGAGTTGCTCCTTGAAGTTGGTCGAAGAGATCATCGATTCGAGGGAGAGGGTATCGGTTTTTGATAGTAAGCTTGTTGAGTTCCCGGTAATCTATGCACATACGAAATGAACCATCCTTCTTCTTCACAAACAGGACAGGTGCACCCCACGGTGATGAACTAGGGCGAATGAAACCCTTATCTGTCAACTCTTGCAGTTGGCTAGCTAGTTCTTGCATCTCAGACGGTGCAAGACGATAAGGCGATTTAGCCACAGGGTTTGCACCAGGGATTAAGTCAATCTTGAACTCAACTTCTCGCACGGGAGGTAGACCTTTAAGATCCTCGGGAAAAACCTCGGAAAGTCCCGCACGACAGGAATATCTTTCAATTCCTTACCCTTGGCTTTCGTATTAACTACATATGCCATGAAAGCCATGTAGTTTTTGCTTAAGCACTTGCGGGCCTTGATACATGACATAAGTTTGAGTCCTTGGGATGGTTTCTCCCCAAAGACCTTTAAGGTATCACCAGTCGGTAAGGGAATTCGGATGCACTTCTCGAAACACAAAATTTCCGCACGATGTTTGGCTAACCAATCCATGCCGATAATAACATCGAAGCTTCCCAGTTGCATAGGAATGAGGTCGATGGAGAACTCGTGTTCGTTAAGGCTTAAGGTGCAATCACGTATTACGACGTCAATGATAATAGATTTTCCATCGGCGACTTCAACCGTGAAGGATCTTTCCAGATTAACACGCGGTTTAGAAAGTATAGGCTCGAATTCCAACGACACGAAACTCTTATCCGCACCCGAATCAAACAATACGGATGCATAATGACTATTTACAAGATACATACCTGTTTGGTAATAACCTATTATTGGTATGATGAACACAAGATAGGAATATTATAAGACAAGAAATGATTTAAAAGTAGTTCAACGTCGTACCATTCACCACGTCATTGTTGGCTTGTGCCTGGTTAGCGTTGATGTTGAAGGTTCTTCCACGAGCCGGTGGTACATTTCCTGCATTGCGAGGACATTGCGGACGAATATGACCAGACTCGCCACAGTTATAGCAGGTTCGGTTGGTAAGCATTGCAGCGTTGTTTGGCGCTCGAAGACAAGTAGCCACCAAGTGTCCATACTTTCCACACAACGAGCAGACTCGGCATGGAGTGTTGCTCGTGTGATGGTACTTGCACGTGTTACACATAGGGTATGGACCAACATAAGCTTTAGCCATGGGGGCTTGATTTGCAACCACCATTTGTTTTTGAGGAGCATTTGGAGTGGTCACAGCGTAGTTGCGTGTCGGTGTGAACTTACGCTTCTTGCTTTGGGAAGACGACTCGGCCCTTACCTCCTTTGTTGCCTCGGGCACCGCCTTCGTAGTAGACTTTGAACCCTTTGCCGACATAGTACCAGCTCTAATATGATTTTCAGTGAGCTGCGCTGTGATAGTAATTGCCTCCTCCAAAGTTGTGGGCCTACTACCCACCACGGCATCTTGAATTTGAGGTGGTACCCCCTTGATGAATTTTTCAATGTTACGGGGCACGGTGTCTACCATGTGTGGTAGAAGCATACTCAATTCATGGTGTCGGGTGGAATAAGCCAAATGATTCCCACCATCCTGTTTGAGGTTCCAGAACTCCTCCTCCAGCTTTTGCAACTCGCTCCTCGGGCAAAACTTTTGGATCATGATATCCTTAAATTCTTCCCAGGGCAACGCCAAAGCAAGCTCAGTTCCACGGTTTTTCTTTTCACTATTCCACCATGTTAGTGCCCGTTGTTGAAGGACACTTGCAGCATAGCGAACTTTGAACTCATTAGGGCACTCGCTAACGATAAAGGTGTTCTCCATACTTTCAAACCACTCGAGGAGTTTAGTGGCTCCTTCTTTTCCACTAAAACTAGTGGGTTTGCACGAGTTGAAGTGTTTGAAAGTGCAAGTACGGGTGTTCCCTTGTTGATTGTTGTTATTCTCTCCATTAGCACCACTATTGTTCCCATTAGTGTTGTTGTTGCTATTAGCCATTAGGGTGCTATTAAGCTCAGCAACCATGGTTGGGAGTACGGCAGCCATTTGTCGGGCAATCATTGCTGCAAGCTTACGGTCGGAACTTCCACGCTTTCCTTGATGACGAGACATGCTGGATATACAAAATGTGTTAGTTACGGGAGTAAGGATAACAAAGGATAGTAGTTTAGACAAAAATAGCTAAGGGTTGTAAGGTACACGGGATGATTCCATTAGGTAACGCATTACCATTTGGAAACGTTGACACGTCAAGGTGAATTGACCCATTTGCCTTAGAAATTTTGTGTATGTTGACCATAGTTTATCACTCATCCCAGAAATCCCCAGGTAGCGTAACGGGCCCCTCAATGAGATTTATTCGAATACGCTTGCCTTAGCCCGAGGGCTTTTTGCCAGGAAATCCAGAATACAGGTGTCTATGTGTCACACAATATTTCTTAGGTTCATGAAATCAAAACCTTGATGAGATTTATATAGATTAGACATAACGCCTAAAGATCCAAGTCATAAGCATAAGTATACGATTCCACGTGTCGTCGAGAATAAGATTAAAAGGTTTCCATGTTCGGGGAGAATCTAAGAGTCAAATGTAAGTTTTGGGAGACATGTAGAAATGTTTAGGCAATCCTATACTAAGGCATCAAATTGCACATAAAGGAACATAGCATTATGTAGCATGCAAACCATATACTTTAAAAGATAGAAATATAATTCTATAAGGTTCATGCATATGCTATAGTCTAGGTCACCATTTCTAATAACCTAATTCCCTATAGTTACGGGCTCTGATACCAATCTGTCACACCCCAACCTTGACGGCGGAAACGTCGAGGTGTGAGGGTTAAGATCGTTCACAGCCACATAACGCTATTAATAACCCAAATATATATTATTCATAAGTGTAAATTGTACCATTACAAATATAAGTCTCAAAAAGTAAATATCATAACACAAGATGCAACAATCCAATTTATTTCGTTTATTTAGCTAGGTCCATTCCTAGATGTGGAAGCACTTCAAGCTATCAATCAAACTTGTGTATTTCCTGAAACATGTTAAAAATAAAAGGTCAACATAAAGATGTTGGTGAGCATTCTATAGTTTTTGATACATAAGTATATAAAGATGGCAATTCATGTTGTAAATTAGAGAAACAAAGTAACTAGGGATGTAAGACAGAATGCACAATCAAACCTTGACAAAGTTTTACAAGTCTCAAACGTGTACTTGGATCAACCAAGTTATAAGTATATACGATTAGCTAAGTGTACTTGGATCAACCAAGCAGGCTTGTCAGGCCCATAGATCTATGACGTCGCCAGGCTAGCAATAGTTAATGATTGTACATGTATTCGACATTACATGTTAGCTACCAGATTCAACTAATCACAACACACAAGTAAATTGCCATAAGTTTACAAGAATCAAAAGTGTTTACAAGTGCAATGTTTATAAGGTAACATGTTTCACCCAAAGTGTGAAAATGATAAAATGGGTATAGAAATACTCACTTGGTCAAATAAATATTTATTGGATGATTAATAAGAAAATAATAACGCGCGTCGTTTCAACGTAGTCCTTCACAATGCACCTAAAATATATGTTTTTACGAGATTTAAGTCTCTATTGTAATGATTTTAACGAATCAACGAGGACTAGGGTTCTAAGTGGATTTTGGGGCTTGTCAACTACTTACCTTTAATAATTGAAAATTATCCATGATTTCTTGAAATTATATATATATATATATATATATATATATATATATATATATGTTTTATTTCATGATGTGAAAAGAACATTTACAATAACTTGGAAAATGTATAGAACAAAGTTTTATAATTAAAAGAAATAAATACAATTTAAACAATATTATTTGAAACGAACGTTTGGATCAATAATAATTTATCAATTTATACTATTATTTAAAGTCCATTTTATAAGAAATAACCTAAATTAATCTTATTAAAAGATATTTAATTATTTAAATCTTGAAAAATTTACAGAAAATTATGTGATGTTTTTAAAAATGTTTAAGGTTTACAAACATCATTTTTATATTTTTCTAGAATTTTTTTATAATTATTTTAAGGCTGAAAAGCCTTTAAAAAAATATGTGGAGGTGCCCGGGTTCGAACCCGGGACCTCCAGGTGGACAGTCAAGTGTGGAACCAGTGAACCAAGGCTCTGAGCCGCGGTTTATCTTGGTTTTAATTTGTTTTAAGCATAAACTAATCAGTTTCCCCCATTCGCATATGAACCCTAATTCCCTTTGATCCAAATTGATGTTCAATTCGGTAATGTTAACGGAAATATACATGGGGCTTTGATTCCCCATGTAAATACGCTCATGTTGATGTATCTAATTTACCCGATTGATGTTGAATGAAACAAGAATGAAAGAAGAAGATGCCGCGGCCACGTTCGAGCTTGAATCGTGTGCTATTGATCACCAAACTCCAATTAAACTTGCAGACAGCTTCGGGAGATGACCTGGATCCTAAGCCCTTTATCAATTTCGGTTTATATTTGTCGGAGGGTGGGTGTTGATAGAGCTGCAGGTCGCGGCTTAGAAAGAATCAAGTGGGATGTTTCTGTAGGTTGTAAGTGAAATTGAGAATTGTATTCGGTTGATAATAGATATATGATTGTTTATGTTGGATTAATTGAGTTATTAACATCGTTTTAAGCTCGAACGGCTATATGATTAAATGGGTTTCGGTTATGTCTTTGTTTGGCTTTGTAACCGGTGTTTAAACACCATTAATTCATGCATTCAAGGTCGAATCATGTACACGAGGGGTTTTGGAACGGTTTGGATGCTAGAAAAGATCAAATTCTCACGATTTGAAGTGGCCGGAGCTCGGCCGGAGTTTGGCCGGAGCTCCCGCCGGAATTGCGGGGGTTAAAATGGGGGAGGGGTTTGTGAATTGAAATTTACACATCTGGTCCCTGTGGTTTATACTTTAGTTTATTTAGTTCTAAACTTAAGTTTTTAATTTAAATTATATTACAGTTTTAACCCCTAAAGTTTTATTATTTTATGTAAAAAAAAAAACTAAGTAATTCCAAAAAAAAACTTATATTTTTACAAGATTAAGAATATGGCTTGTTATTATTATTATTATCTTTGTGTTTTTTTTTTTTTTTTTTTTTTTTTATTACTATTATGATTATTAATATTATCATTGTTATTATTACTATTATTATGATTATTACTTATTCATTATGTAATAATTACATTATTAACTTTCAAATTAAAGAATTAAAAATAAGGAAAATGGACATAAGTAACACATGCGTTTCATAATTTACAACTGTGGCCCTTATAAGAGTTATAACGACGTTAATCTTTAATTAACAAAAATACATGATGTTACATTGAATTCCCCAACCTCCCCCTCCACCACTCCGTTCATGCCGAGCAGTTTCTCGTCACCAACATCGCCACACACGCCGGAGGCTCTAAGCTCCTTTACATCGCCGTTTCCTCAACCCCTTGCCCCATTGCCGACAGTTTCTACAAGAACTCCGGGGGATCGATGACACCCAGATCGTGATCGCTGATCAGCTTCAAGAAAACCCTGATTACGGACCCATGTCGTCGATTCTACACTACCACCGCCCTACTTCTTCTGTGGCGTTGCGGTCGTGTTGGCGCTTGAGGTGGTGCAAGCGGTGGAGGTGGAGGTGGCGATGGTGGTGGAGGTTGTGCAAGTGGAGGTTGTGCAAGTGGAGGTTGTGCAGGTGGTGGTGCAAAGGGAGGAAGGGTGGTGGGGGTTAGGGTTCCGATTAGGATTTTTAAGACAGTGGGAGTGTTGGGGGGGTTTGGGTTGGATTAGATTTAAGTTTTATTTTTTTTATTTTTTATTATTTTAAAAAATTACAACAGTTATCCTAATCTAATATAATTTACATAACTAGTCCTCCAAATGTAAAATGACCAAAGTGCCCTCACATTTAACTGTAAAAACTAACAGAGTTAGTGTCAGGGACCAAAACCGTTACGGAAATGAAACCACAGGGCATGATATGATCAAAGATTCCTTTTTGTACTGAAATGGTTAAAATGGTTAAACCACAGGGACCAAAACCGAAATTTACTCTTTATTAATTTAGCTTGAACTGAACAGTAATAATTATAATTAAATAATAACATTATTTTAATAATTATAATTAAATAATAATATTTGTTTATTAAGTTATATAATAATAATTTTTAGAAGAATTTAACAGTAATTACTTATAATTAAATAATAATAATATTTGTTTAGTGAATCATATTTGTTTGTTGCATTCACATCTAACTATCAATTTCAAAACGTCATTTGACCCATTAAGATTTTAAATTTTTAGGTTTACTCAATACAATATTTATTTATAAACTAACTTCTTAACAAGTATTTTAAGTACGTATCGGCATGGGTCCGGACATATATAAATTTTTTCATGCATATTTTTATATACGATTTGAGATGATTTATATTCGACGTTCGCCTACATTTTAACGTAAGTTTGTTCAGAATGAGTCGGGTCATGTATAAAATGTTTTCATTAAATGGTATAAATCTAAGTTACTCTACGTTTCAATATAAATTCAGTCAGGATGATTGTAATTTATATGTTTTTTATGTATGCTTTCACTTGGTCAACGTTTCGATACAATTTTGTTTGAAAAAAAGGCGGGAAGAGTGTAAAATGTTTTCGTTCAACGGTATAAATTTGAGTTATTTTATGGTTCGACTAGAATTTAAGCCGGAGACAAGTCGGGTCGATTCTTAGTATTTACTTTATCACACCGCGTACAATATCACCACAACGCTTGGCTGGTAAAAAAACTATTTAAATGGAAGGTTAAAAGCGTGTGTCATTATTATAGGTAAAAGTCCCAATCTTATATTATTAAAAATCAATACCATCCATTATTTGTGTGTGATAATAAAAGGTTTGATGAAACTTAAAGTTTTGCTTTTTCTAACCAGCTGGGCTAGTTCAGTTGACCACCTCGATGAGGGATAAGGACAAGTGACCATAAGGTCGCGGGTTCTATCCTGAGGGGGGAGGGTTTACCCACATTCCGTGGGGTTCCCGCCCGGGAGTACCGAGTTCGGGTCACGGAGGCCGGGTCACCGGCCGACTTGATCAGGGTAAGTCCTACGGGCACACCACACCCAGTGGGGATCCCGGGGCTCGAACTCACGAGGCTTGTGGGGTGACCTCGGGTCACTACCGTTGAGACGTTTACCTTTTAAAAAAAAGGTTTTGCTTTTTCTTTTCTTTTTTTTCCTTTAAAATAATGAAATAACATAATATCTTTAACGAGAAACTCACAAACACTAAACTATTTTTAAATTTATACCATATATTCACGACGCGATTTGAACTCATAACTTAAAAGAGTCATCATCACCACTTTGATGCCATTAAGATAAAATACGTTTATATCATCATTATTCATTTACTTGATGACAATGACACTTTGTTAGATAATAAGGCAATCGTTTGACACGAAAACAAAATTAAAGTTGTCCCGACAACGATCACACACGTGGACTTGCGATTTATGTTGTTCAAGTTTTAAAAAAATTTAAATGTTTGAAAATAAAATGAATTGTATTTGAATGTTCTGTATTTCAAGCTACTTTTTTTGTTTAAACTTAACTTTTTAATATTATGAACTTACAATATATCACCGTTTGATGTAATTTATGAATTGTATTAATGTGTTGTTAAGGTGTTTTAGGTTTCTTATTTTATCCTATTTGCCTACCTTATAATGAATTCATGTTTAATATGTGTCACGTACGTAACTATAGATTATAACTTTATATCGGTTTTACGTTTGTGTATTGTCACGTATACGACACTGATCTATGTATTATATAATAAAAGAAGTTTTTGAGTTGTCACTTGGCAAAATTATATGGCTTCTAAGTTTTATTTTCCCGATTCTCTCTCCTAATAAATGTCACATGAAATACAAATGATATTAATTAATTCTTTTCATATTAAAGATACTTTTATATTAAATTAAAAAATAGATCTTTCTACAAATACAATTTGTAAAAAAATATTTTTTTACAAAATAAGAAACTTCTTCAAAAAAATGTCAAACTTTTAAAAAACACAATATATTTTAAAACCTGTAACTTTAAAAAATAAAATTCTTATGAAACAAAAACAATTAAATTTTAAAGTTATAATAAAGAAATCTTAATAATAACAGTTTTTTAAAACGGTTTATTTTGAAATAATTTGTTTAAAAACGACTTTTTTTAAAAAACAAAAAAAATTAAACAAAAGTTTAAAAAATGATATCGTCCTTTTATCACTTGTAAGTAACGTCAATTGTATCTTATATCAATAGATCGTTTTATGATTAATAATTTTTGTTAATAATTATTTAATATTTTATTTTTCAACTCGTATAATACACGGGGTATTAACCTAGTATAGTAATATTATGAGGCAGTGACTTATACGATTACAAGGCACATAATATCCAGTTTGTCGCATATTTGCTTCATGTAGTCTTTTTTCTGATTTATTGTATATATTTTTAGTTTTTCATCTTTAAAATTTTAAATCATGTTGTTCAAACATTTATAAGACTTCTATAGGTGACAGTATATACCCAAATCGATAACCTCATAAACGTTTCCCTCCAAAGTAATTATGAAATTGTTTTATTCTAAGTCAACAACATCTATACAATGTTACAACTTTAATAATTTAATTACCAACCTGATTTTAACATAATATAATTATAACAACACAAAGGGCACAAGCACCGATACATAATATAGCATGTAACACTATATTTAAGCCAATATTAACGGAATCACACAGTAATACAGTTTTACACAACTAAATACATAACATCGTGTCATGTTGTGTCGTGTAGATACATAATTTTAACTTTATCATTTTTTTTCTTATTACAAACACAATCTTTTTATCTATTTTTTTAACAACTTATAACACCACCATAACACATAAATATCACACGATTAACGTAGAACCAACACATAGTTCTACTTGAACAAACCTCCGGCAGCCTTAAGAGCATCTCCGGCGATCGCAGCTTCATCTTTCCCACCTTTCTCCTCCTCCGTTGGCGGCGCCTCCGCCTTCTCCGCCACCGCATGCGGTGGCGGTGCAGCAGTGCCACCAGACTTCTCATACTGGTGAAGATACTCATCCGCCTGTTTTACATACTGCCCCACCCCTCGGCTCTCGTCGAGCTTCCCGTGCTCCTTGATCGAATCAAGGAGGTCTGCGGTGGCTCCGGCGACCTTAGCCTTATCAATCTTCTCCGTTTGGTTGGTTGCAGCACACTGAGCTGCCTCCGCCACCAGCTTGGCACTCGACATGAGGTCGGTGTTCGACAGTTGATCGGTGTCGGTCTTCTTGTCGCCGCCAGTTGCCGTGGCGGTCTTCATGGTGCTCATGAGTGAATCCATTTTTTCCGGTGGGTTATTGTCGTCGGAAAATCGAGGAAGTGATTATGGTCCGGTGGTGGTTAATTTGGGATATATTGGTGGTTAAATAGAGGAGGTGTTTACGATTTTGCCCTTGGTGTAGTAGGTGGTGAGTGGTGGTGGGGGTGACACGAGTGAGGGTATGGAGGTAATTTGCTATTTTAAATGATATTATATGTCGGCAATTTGATTAATAAGTTTGTGGGGCCTGTTTTGGATTTATTATCTTACGTGGCAGGGTCTGGGTTTAGCTCTTCAACGGTTTTTAAGAGTGATAGAAACAGTTGTGTTTGTAACTGATTAAACCGTTAGTAACTTAGTAGGTATTTTCTAATGCATCATTTAATACAGTTGTGTTTTGTAACTGATTAAACCGTTAGTAGGTATTTTTAGCATCATTTAATGTTTTGAATAAAAAAAATAGTCGGTTTAAATTGACAATTGTAACACCTGACCTTGCTAGTTTGGTTTTTCGATTCTCAAAACCGTAATTTATGAAAAAAAATATATTGTACTGAGAATGGGTAGACTGTTAGCCTTGTGCACTTGTTTTACCACCCTCCTAGCGGTCACGGCCATCACCGCCACCACAAGACGTATTCACAAAACATGTTGAACAACCAAACTATGAAGAAATGGTTTCAAACTATATTGATTGAATTGCCACTGTATGGTCGTACATATACATGGAAAATGCAACAAACAAATCCTAACTATAGGCTATATCTAAGGAAGTCTAAAGACTAAGTTAAATATACAAAATACAAATTTCAAAATAAATAAATTAACTTGGCGCCATATTTTGTGTTGACTTAATATTGCCCCGCAAGATGGACGATCGTTGAGTGAGTCCAATCTTGGATAATAATAATTGAAAACGAGGTTTAAGGAGAGGCTTGGTAAGGGCATCCGCCAATTGATCATCCCCGGCTATGTGCGTGACACGTAAAGACCCGTCTTGAACTTTCTCTCGGACGAAGTGAAAGTCAAGAGCCAAGTGTTTCATCCTTGAGTGAAAAACAGGATTCGCCGAATAATGTGTAGCGCTTAGATTGTCACATTAGATGGTAGGAACGGTACGTGACTGAAATCCCAATTCTGTTAATAATGATGTAAGCCATTGGACTTCAGTTGTTGTTGAAGCAACGGCTCTAAATTCAGCTTCAGTGGAGGATCTAGCAGACGTGGGTTGACGTTTAGAACTCCATGAAATAGGATTACAACCCAAGTATACTATGTAACCTGTGGTACTGCGCCATGTGTCTTTATCTCCCGCCCAGTCAGCGTCGGCAAAGGCATGCAAATTTAACGGTGAGTGACGATGAAGTAATAGACCATGCTGTGAAGAACCATGTAAATAACGTAGCACACGTTTAAGAGCAGACCAATGAGCAGTGGTAGGTGCATGCATAAATTGAGAAAGCTTGTTCACTGCAAAAGCCACGTCAGGTCTAGTAATGGATAAATATTGTAATGCACCAACGAGTGCCCTATATTCGGTGGGAGAATCTAATGATGTGCCACCATATGACGTCAATGGTTTAGAAGTTGTAAGAGGTGTAGAGACAGGTTTACAATCTGCCATATTGGTTCTGGAAAGTATGTCTTGAATATATTTGGATTGAGATAACATAAGACCTTTTGGGTGAGGAAGGACTTCAACTCCTAAAAAATAGGAGAGTGAGCCAAGATCTTTGAGGGAGAATTTTTAGCGAGAGTGTTAATGAAGTGAGAGAGATAAGAAGGAGAAGGACCAGTGACAATAATTTCATCAACGTAGACTAGAACATAGATAGGAGATGAAGTGGAAGTGTGAATAAAGAGGGACGGATCCGAGATGGTTGGCTTGAAGTTTTGGTTTATGAGATATGTTTTAAGTTCATTGTACCATGCTCGTGAAGCTTGGCGAAGACCATAAATGGCTTTGTTAAGTTTACAAACATAAGAGGGGTTTATAGAATCGATAAAGCCCGTGGGTTGAGCCATATAGACACTTTCCTGAAGGTTACCTTGAAGAAAAGCATTATTTATATCGAGTTGGCGAAGGGGCCAATTATGGGAAACGGCTAAGGAAAGGACAAGACGAAGAGTCGATGGTTTAATGACGGGACTGAAGGTTTCAACAAAATCAATTCCGGGCCTTTGAGTAAAACCTTTGGCGACTAGGCGAGCCTTTAATCGGTCGATGGTTCCATCGGGTTTATATTTAGTGCGGTAAACCCATTTGCAACCGACAACATTTTAGGCGGAAGAGGGAGGAACGAGAGTCCATGTGTGATTACGTTGGAGAGCATCAAATTCCTCTTGCATAGCTTTGCACCATAGAGGATGTTTGAGAGCTTGTTTAGCGGAAGATGGTTCAAGGAGTGGGGTGACGGAGGTGTTATAAAGAACAAAGTCATCATTGTGATATTTGGTATTTGGTTTGGGATTAGGGCGTGTGCGTTTAACTGATGAAGTAGCAGATTGAGTGTGAGTTGATGGAGGGATATGAAGTGGTGAAGTGAGTGCATTGGAAGGAGGCAAAATAGGAGTAGTAGGAATATTTTGATTTATGGGTGATTGAGGAGAAGAGTGAGGTGGGGTGTAAGGTGGGGTGTTAGTATGAGTGGAGTGGGAGGGTGATAAGAGAGGAGGAGAAGGATCAGAGATATAATCTGGAATATTTGATGAGGGAACCAAGGGGAGTGAGGTTTGAAGTTGTTGAATGTAGGTGGTATTGGATGGAATCCAATCAGAAGGTTGCAACGTTGATGATGCAGATTTTAAAGTGGTGAGTGTAGTGTATGGAAAGATAGATTCGACAAAAGTAATGTGACGAGTGACATACAAGCGATTGGTGACAACATCTAGTGCATAGTAGGCACTTTGAGAAGAAGAATATCCAACGAACACGCATGGCTTAGATTGTGGATCGAGTTTATGAGAAGTATATGGTCGAAGCCAAGGATAACATAGACAACCAAAGCTATGGAGTTTGTTGTAGTTGGGTTGTTTATGAAACAAACAATAGTAAGGAGATTGGTTTTGGAGTGTTGAAGTAGGCAGCCTATTAATTAAATATGCGGCTGTAGTGAGGGCGAATGGCCAATATTTGTTGGGTAAATTGGCATGAGAAAGTAATGAGAGTCCTGTTTCAACAATATGCCTATGTCGACGTTCGGCATACCCGTTATGTTCGGGTGTGTGAGGTGGAGATGTTAAGTGAGAGATGCCACATTGATTTAAATGAGGTATAAGTTTTAAGTATTCTCCACCATTGTCAGAGAAAAATTGTTTGATAGTGGTTTGAAAATAATTTTCAACCAATTTTTGAAAGCGTATAAATATGGATAAGGAATCTGATTTACGTTTAAGTGGATAAAGCCATATATATTTTGTGTAGTGGTCCACAAAAATTATGTAATACTTGTATCCATCAATTGAGTAAACATGTGATGACCAAACATCAGAGAATATTAATTCTAATGGTGAGGTAGTTGACAGAGTTGAGCAATCAAAAGGTAGCTTGTGAGCTTTATTAATTTTGCAAGAATTACAATGATCATTCAAATTTAAATTAGACTGAATGAAAGGAGACAAAAATTGAAAAACTTTATTTTGAGGATGACCAAGTCGACGGTGCCAGGTCATTGGTGATGTCTTCTGCATAGAATGAACGGAAGGTTGTGATGTCAAATGATATTTTGAACAAAGTTCATATATCCCTTTACTGGCCATGCCCTTGAGGAGGACTTTGTTGGTTTTTAGATCCTTTATGAGAAAAGCACAAGAAAAGAATTGAATTAGAAAAGCATTATCACGACATAAACAAGAAATAGAGATTACGTTTCGTGATACGGTGGGAACGCATAAGACATTTTTTAAGATTAAAGGTGTATTAGGAGTATGAATAAGAGTAGAACAATATGAGTAATGTTTAAACATGTACCGTCACCAATGACAAGTTCTTCATTGCCATCATATGGGGCGTGCAATGAAAGATTCCTGAGATCATTTGTAACGTGATGTGAGGCCCCGCTATCGAACAACCAATTCACTGGAGTTGGGTCAGATGTACCCATTATTCCCATGTGATGAACCTGTGGAGTTTGACCATATGTGTTCCGATTGAAAGAAGGAACAGAAATGTTCGGATTTACCTTTTTAAATTCTTGGCAATTGGTAAGTGAATGGCCACGAACATTGCACCATTGACATTTCCCTAGAAATGGTCGTTGACCACCTTGTGAAGCAGGGCTGTTTGGCGTCGGTAACAGTCCGGGATTGATACCGGAATTGTGTTTATTGTTCGGCCTAGCGTTCCACGTCCGTTGCTGCCTATGCTGATTGGAAGGGCGCTGATTCATAGCAAAGACCGTCGCCGGTTGATGAACTGAGGTTGCAGTAGTAACCGATTGCGCTAAGGATAGATCATGGTTAATAAGTTTTTCATGTAACTCATTGAAAGTAATTGGAGTGTCACGGGCATTGACACCATCCAAAACGGGTTTGTATAATGATTGATCGAGGCCTGCCAAGATGGAATCGGTGACGTCTTCTTGATCCATCTTCTTTCCAAGAGCACTAAGTTGATCAACAATTGATTTTATTTCCTGCATATAATCAGTAACGGACTGATATGGAGATTTTGTGCACTGCCGTAATCGATATTGTAGCTGTTTGATGTGTCCACGGGAAGGCGACGCATAAGTGGTGGACAAAATCTTCCAGGCATCTTCAGACGACTCGGCATTAGTGACCAAGGGAACAATAGACGGCGATAAACTGCCGACGATTGCACCGAACAACAACCGATCCTGCCGGAACCATGTAGCAAAATCCTTGTGTGGAGTGACAGTGCCGTCGGCAGCCTTGGTGGGTGATGGCGCGGGATAAGTTCCGTCGATAAATTTGAACAAATCTAACCCATACAAAAGAGCCTCCACTTGTGTTTTCCAACCCAAATAGTTTGTAGAAGTAAGTTTTAGATTGGAAGGAAAGGTTACCATTGTTATTGTGTTGGGAGAGGAATTGACATGCAATGTTTGAGTTTGTGAAGAAGTTTGATTGTTTGTATCAGCCATGGAAGCTTTGGAGGTGAAGAATAAATTTTAATGAGTGAGAAAGATGAATCAGAATAGCTCTGATACCATATGAAGAAATGGTTTCAAACTATATTGATTGAATTGTCACTGTGTGGTCGTACATATACATGGAAAATGCAACAAACAAATCCTAACTATAGGCTATATCTAAGGAAGTCTAAAGACTAAGTTAAATATACAAAATACAAATTTCAAAATAAATAAATTAACTTGGCGCCATATTTTGTGTTGACTTAATACAAACTGTAAGGCCCACCTTTCTCAGGGAAGCCTCACAGTTGGTCATTCACAGCAAAACATCGATTTAAAACAGTCATTTGCTCATATGTGTATAAATATATATATTGCAGCGGAAAATACTGTAAATTTCAATCCATTACAAATGAAATATAAACATTGTCTTTAATTCTTAAAATCTATTTAAAGTCCTCTTAATCTTTTCTTCATCAGGGATGCCGGTCTTCTAGTGCCAAGAAGCTTCAGTCCCATGCCTCTATTCCGTAGCTCTAACTCTTACCTGTCAACTGATATACATACAAAAGTCAGCTTCGCTGAGTGAATTCTAGGTTTACTTTGCTAAATAACTTTCGTAAGAGATATTAGCTTTATCAGTTAAAAATAGTTCCCATCTATCAAGCATCAATACATACAGGCTATCACTTTATCGATACTTTATCATTGCTTTTCATTTCTCGTTATTTATTACTCTTCTTTATCCGTCAATTCTCTGTCACTATCGGTGCCTAGGCTCGCCTAGGACTTTACCGACACGCCAATTAAGGGCTTACAGTCGTACTCGATCGGGCCATTATTGTCATGCCAATTCAGGGCTTACAGACCTGCCTATTCGAGCATTACTTTATCCGGGTGAGGGCACAACAAATGCAACCCTCCTTTAGCCATTGCTTGCAAGTCTTTACTTTATCCCTTGCCTGCAGGACTTTACTTGCAAGACTTTACTTTATCCAGGTACACGTTATGGGCCTCATAACCTTTCTTTATGTTTCACTGTCGTGTTTAAGTTATACATAATATAACACAACACAATACATAATAAGAAGCAAACTCTTAGTCTAAGCATTCACATTTCATCAATCATGAGAGATAAACCAGATAACTGACCCTCCGTGGGACAGCGGGGGTTCGGGGGCGGCAGCCCTGATAGCGGGGTTCTAGGGGTAGCAGCCCCTAGTGGGGTCCAAGGGGCAACGCCCCTGGCTGGGGCCGGGCTGCCAGGTCAGCGCACCCGAAAATTATTTTGAACAATTTACATGGCACATTTTACTTTTGGAAATTTTATTTTCTTGATAAAAGGTCTTAAAAACCGTCATCATAAAAGTATGTAATTTAGTATGCATATCACCCCAAAACATTAAAAACGGGTAAAGGAGGGGTCTAGAACTCACCTGAACTCGTCCAAGTAGCTTAAATTCTAAGTCACTTAGGCTATAGCCTGAATACTCTAGCTGCACGAAAGTTAACATGCAAAAACGTCATTTTCTTCATAGTTTCGCCCATAGTTTCGCTACAGAGAAACTACAGTTTCGCCTGCAGTTTCGCTGGGCAGCACTTCTGCTAGTTTCGCTAGACAGATTCGCTACCTTGAGCGCCCAACTTTCGTTGGAATTCCCTATTCTCGCAAGGTCTATAGGTCAGTCTGGGTCTTAGCGAGATTACCGGCGAAACTATAGTTTCGCCCCAGCGAAACTGTAGTTTCGCTGGAACTTCTCCTAGTCTCGCTGAACTAATGTGCAGTTTCGCTGGTTAAATGCTTAAATTCGCTGGATCGGGGCCCAGTTTCGCTGGATGAACAAAAACTCAGATCCAGCCCATTTTTAACCCAAAATCTTAACTTTTTACGTCCAAATCCTCGGTTTACCTTCCATGAAACCAAATCTAAGCTTTTTACACGTTTTCATACGTAAAAATTTGACCTTTATGTGTTTCTTTAAACTTTTCAAAACCCCAAAACCCTAGAATCCGGGTTTGATCTACAGAAGGCCTTAGGGGTTGATTCTTACCTTGTTTTATTGCTATTTCCTTGGGTTTTGATGCTCCAAACACCCAGCTCTTCAATCCTTCAATCTTCCAAGCTTAAATCTTGAGTTCTTCCCACTTTCTCTCTCTACTTTCTCTCTCTACGAAATTTTGGTGGCTAGGGTTGAAGTGAGGAGATGGATCTGATCATGCATGTTTAAGGGCTGATTAGGGCCCTTAAACCCATCAAGTCTAGCCCATTAAGACTAATTTTATCCATAGCCCACTAATTTACCCCTTTATTTCTTAAATTAACCCTTAAAAGCCCATTATTATTAAATGGCTTGTTTCGGGAAATTTCGGGGCGTTACACAAACCGAAACAAATCGGCAGTTTTAGCCTGTTTCAGGTGCAAATGGTTCAATTTTGATGATTTTATCGGTTTAATAGTTTGATTTGGTTTAACAATTGGAACCGGTCCATAGCTTTTTTTCTCCATATATTTCTTTTCTTATATTCAAAATATGGATTATGTATATTTATTATAATTATGAATCCTTTTTTCCATTTTAACAAAATTTCTTACCTACTAATAGTTTTGAAAAATAAAATCAAAATGTAGTTAGCAATTCAACCAAAAATTTCATCGATACTTAGCTAAATCATATTGTAACTTTTCCATCCACCCACCACCTCCCTCACTGCTATTGTTGTTGCCACCACCTTCGCCATAGACTTAGTCATCACTATTCCTGCCTCGACTCCCACATTCATTGCCACATGAACAACCACTAACACCGACGCCACCATCACTACACCTGCATTACCCACCACCATTTAGATCATTGGTACTGCATATATTAAACAATTTGAGTCAAATCGATATTTTTAACTCATTTAATTAAACAGGTCAATCAACAAACCTATTTTATAAATAGACTGTTTTTTATTTCATCATAGGAAAATACGCTCTTTAAGAATTATGATACTTGAAAGATAACCATCGGATATTGTAGGGTAAACTAGAGTGGAAACGAGCTCAAGCAGTGGAGGATTTCAAGAAATATATGGAGACGGTCGAAAAGATCTCTAAGGGAGCAAGATCAAGAAATGGGGAAAACCAAAAGAGGGAAGAAATTAAAGTTAATTAAAGAGAAGACATTTATGATTAGATCAACAGGGAAGATTTCAAAACTATATATGTTTGTACCAGTTTTAGTAAATTCGTGTATTACACATGTTGAATAAACAAAATATTAAATACAATAAAAATTATTAATTATAAAACGATATACTAAGACATGATATGATTGAAATTGCACGTCTATCGACTATAATAAAACAAGGTTTTTAAAGCCACATGCTCATCTCTTAAGCCATCAAACTGCCACGTGGCAATCTCTTACCCCACCTTTATTTCTCTAATCCTGCCTAAAACATATGACCCGTTTTAATTTGACACGGATGTATTACACATGGACAAAACCAGGTGTCTCTAATCCCCTTTCATTCCTTCTTACCGAAACCCTGGAGCCACCATCTTCCATCGTTCCATGAAAAGAGCGATGTGTTTTGAACAATGGAAAATCTAGAAATTGTAGAGGTGCCACCAAGACCAAAAACTAATGACAATCTCCATGGGGGAGCTAATCAACCTAATCCAACCGTTGCTAAGTCGAAAACCGACGAGAAAGTGTTGGTAAAAACTATCTCAGGGAGAAATTAACTCCTAGTTGTGTCACAAATAAGTAATCATGTGAGAAAACTACCAAAAAAGAACCGGAATCGAGACCTAGAGAATCAGATATTTGGGAGAAAGCACAGATGAAGAAAACTGAAGAAAGGTAAGGTTTAAGATGCTAAATTTATATATCCACTATTTTTAAAAGGAGAAAACTTCATAGAATAGTAAGCAACTTTTAAGAACGTTTCTAGTAGATCACTCATATTTTTATTTGTTTTAATTAAATCACTAAAATTTTAGGAAAGTTCTAATTAGGTCACTCATTTTTTAATTTTTTATAAAAATAATTCATAATTTTTTAAATAATTAGGTGTTTTATAAATATTGTTTATTTTTTAAACATTTTAACTTTTTAAAATATTTTAAAGTTTATGAATAACCTAATTAGAACAATCTTAAAAATTTAATAATCTGATTGGTATAAAAAAATTATGATTGATTGAGAGACTTAATTAGAAAAATTCTGAAACTTGATTACTATCTTACAAATTACTCCTTTTAAAAAAGATAAAAAATACTAAAACATATAAAAAATAATATTCATCATTTTAATTCTATTTGTTTAAAATATTATCTACCTTTTATATAGATAACGCCTCAACCTATTTTGTCTCTCTTTTACAACTTATGCTCGATTTTTATCAGGTTTATGAAAGTGAGAGCGAGAATATTCGAGTGGGAGAACAAAAAGAAGTCGAAAGCGAAGAAGAAGTTGATAAGAAAAGAGGTCTATTTCTAAATTGTTTTTTTTATTTTATTACTATTTCAACATATTTAAAAACACACACTTTAAGAATTATATTATTTCAAAGATAACCATTGAATATTATAGGAAAAAATAGTGTGGAAACGAGCTCGAGCATTGCAAGATTTCAAAGGAAAGATGGAGAGGATCGAAAATATTTCTGAATGTGCAAGATCAAGAAACGAGGAAAATCGAAAGAAGGAAGAAATTAGGGTTAAAGAGAGAGCAAAAATGATTAGATCAACAGGGAAGATTCAAAAACCTATGTTTTTATGTTGTTTATGTTAAAGCGACCTCAATATGTCGCCAATAAAATTTGTATTACTTTAGTAACACGTTAAAGACAAATTAAATTATAATAATCAAAACTGTGATTTGCTTTCCTATAATAGTTCTTGACACTCTTAATATTTATTTTTATTGCCAATGATGATCTCACTCAAATAATCATCATGAATTTACACTAAACTTTTACACAACTTTCTCACAAGATGATTGTAAGCAACATTGGGGGGTGGGGGTGTGGGTGGGGGTGGGGGTGGGGGTGGGGAATGGGGGATGAGGTAACATGTCTTCGTTGAGAGTGAAATCAAATAATAATCATAAATAAATCAAGTGTAAATCTATGATAATTATGTAAATAAGATTGTCTTTGATAATAAAAAATAAAAGTTAAAAGTATTATTTGTCAAATTATCAATTTAAATTATTATTGATCAACAAGTTACAAATTGTTTTTAAAAATGAATACCATCCATTGCTTGCGAAACAATAAATGATTGGATAAAGCATAAGGTTTTCCTTTTCTTTTTGGTTGAAATTATGAAATAATATCATAACTTTTTTAAAAATAAACTCAGACACACTAAAATACTCTTAAATTTATATCATAAGCTTATAACGAAACTTGAACGATCACTGCTAAAAATTAAAAAAAACAACTATTAACACTTTGATACACCTTGTTGATGATAAAAAATAAAAGTTATAAGTATCATTTGTCAAATTATCAATTTAAATTATTATTGATCAACAATTTACAAATGGTTTTTAAAAATGAATACCGTCCATTGTTTGCGATACAATAAATGTTTGGATTAAGCATAATGTTTTCCTTTTCTTTTTGGTTGAAATTATGAAATAATATCATAACTTTTTTAATAATAAAATCAGACACACTAAAATACTCTTAAATTTATATCATAAGTTTATAACGAAACTTGAACGATCACTACTAAAAATTAAAAAACAACTAGTAACACTTTGATACACCTTGTTAATAATAAAAAATAAAAGTTAAAAGTATCATTTGTCAAATTATCTATTTAAATTATTATTGATACATCTGGTGGTTTCTGTAGCTAGGAAAGGACTTCGTGTACTTGTTACGGGGCCTGATGTGTATGTAGTACGTTTGGACATTTTTAGGGGAAACTTGCTGCTTTCCTGATGCATGCTTGTTCATTTTATACTTTCTTTTGGTGATATTTTAATGTTTGTTGTATGATGTGTGCTGTACCATATACCATATATCATATATCGTTTGATTATATGTTGATTCGCTAGCGTTATAGCTTTTGTATCGAGTCAGGGGTCTCTTTGGAAGCGGTCTCTCTACCTATCTGGATAGAGGAAAGACTTGCCACCACCTACCCCTCCCAGACCCTGCTCTTGAGTGTGATATACTGGGTTTGTTTGTTTGTTTGTTTAAGTTACAAATGATCTTAAAAATGAATACCGTCCATTGTTTGCCATACAATAAATGTTTGGATAAAGCATAAGGTTTTCCTTTTCTTTTTATGTTTGGATAAAGCGTTAGGTTTTTCTTTTCTTCTTGGTTGAAATTATGAAATAATATAATAACTTTTTAAAAAATAAACTCAGACATACTAAAATACTCTTAAATTTATACATAAGCTTGTAATGAAACTTGAACGATCACTACTAAAAATTAAAAAACAACTATTAACACTTTGATACACCTTGTTGATAATAAAAATAAAAGTTAAAAGTATTATTTGTCAAATTATCAATTTAAATTATTATTGATCAACAAGTTACAAATGGTTTTTAAAAATGAATACCGTCCATTGTTAGCGATACAATAAATGTTTGGATTAAGCATAATGTTTTCCTTTTCTTTTTGGTTGAAATTATGAAATAATATCATAACTTTTTTAAAAATAAAATCAGACACACTAAAATACTCTTAAATTTATATCATAAGTTTATAACGAAACTTGAACGATCACTACTAAAAATTAAAAAACAACTATTAACACTTTGATATACCTTGTTGATAATAAAAATAAAAGTTAAAAGTATTATTTGTCAAATTATCAATTTAAATTATTATTAATCAACAAGTTACAAATTATTTTTAAAAATAAATACTGTCTATTGTTTGCGTTGCAATGAATGTTTGGATAAAGCATAAGGTTTTCCTTTTCTTTTTTGTTGAAATTATGAAATAATATCATCTTTTTTAAAAATAAACCCAAACACACTAAAATACTCTTAAACTTATATCATAAGCTTATAACGAAACTTGAACGACCACTATTAAAAATTAAAAACAACTATTAACACTTTAATACAATCAGACAACAAACCTTTTATATTATGATTACTTAGTGATCAAGACAACCTTGTTAGATAGTTACGCAATTGTTTGATATGAAAACAAAGTTAAAAGTTGTCCCGACAATGATCACACACGTGTACTTGGCATATATGTCGCTTACGTGTTTATAAATTTAAAACATTAAATTGTTTGAACATATAATGATGTTCATTTGTATGTTCTAAATTTTAGACTAATGCTAATTATAAATTGATATTAATTTATGAAAAAGGTTCAAATACAAGATTTATTTTTACTACAAAGTGTGAAAAGGCACAATGAGTTAAAAAAATCATAAAAAATTATATCTCACAATCTGAATCAAATTTTAAAAAAGTAATTCCAAGCTTTTATTCTCTTAACCATCCCCACTAAGAAAAAAATAACGAAAAATAAAATAATAAAAAAATAATAAAAATTAATGTTTTTTATTGTGTCCTTTATGAAAGACACGTCATTGTATCATTATGTAAGACACAATAACGTCATTGTATCATTATGAAAGGCATAATGACGTCAATGTCTCATAAAAAGACACAATAAATTTTTTTGTATTTTAGTTTTTATTTTTTTCTTTAAGAGAACGACAAGAGAAACAAAGACTTAAAAATACTTTTTTGCAATTCAATTTATATTATGAGATATAATTTATTTATTTTTTTATTTTTTTTAGGCTCATTATGTCTTCTAACACTTTATAGTAAAAATACACTTTGTATAATAACATCACCGTTAATCTATTGATGAGGTGTTTTCATTTTTCTTATTTTTATATTCTCTACCTATCACATACTAGATGCCCGTATCATGCATAATTTAAAGCATCGCAACACACAATTTGTATAACTGGCTTTTATCCTATTTGGTTGACGCATAACATATTCATATAAGTAATTATGGTCCATATTAGCATATCTTTACGTTATATGTATGAGCGTCTGGTGGTGTCTTTTTTTCTTTTTTCATGAGTTTAATTAAGAGTTCGAATACGACCATAATATTATGATCAGCAAAGACACATGATTACAAGGCACATAATATCTACTATGTCACATATTTGCTTCATTTACTCTTTTTGATACTTTAGCGACTGATGTTAACATAACACAACTATAACAACACAATGGCTCAAGCTCCGATACATAATAAAGGCGTGTGTCATTATAATTAACGGAATCACACGTTAATACTGTTATACACAACTATATGCATAACATCGTGTCATGTTGTGTCGTGTACATACATAATTTTAACTTTATGATTTTTTTCTTATTACAAACACAATCTTTTATCTATTTTTTAACAACTTCTAACACCACCATAACACATAAGCATCACACAACATAGAACCAACACATAGTTCTACTTGAACAAACCTCCGGCAGCCTTAAGAGCATCTCCGGCGATCGCAGCTTCATCTTTCCCACCTTTCTCCTCCTCCGCTGGCGGCGCCTCCGCCTTCTCCGCCACCGCATGCGGTGGCGGTGCAGCAGTGCCACCAGACTTCTCATACTGGTGAAGATACTCATCCGCCTGTTTTACATACTTCCCCACCCCTCGGCTCTCGTCGAGCTTCCCGTGCTCCTTGACCGAATCAAGGAGGTCCGCGGTGGCTCCGGCGACCTTAGCCTTATCAATCTTCTCCGTTTGGTTGGTTGCAGCACACTGAGCTGCCTCCGCCACCAGCTTGGCACTCGACATGAGGTCGGTGTTCGACGGTTGATCGGTGTCGGTCTTCTTGTCGCCGCCAGTTGCCGTGGCGGTCTTCATGGTGCTCATGAGTGAATCCATTTTTTCCGGTGGGTTATTGTCGTCGGAAAATCAAAGAAGTGATTATGGTCTGGTGGTGGTTAATTTGGGATATATTGGTGGTTAAATAGAGGAGGTGTTTACGATTTTGCCCTTGGTGTAGTAGGTGGTGAGTGGTGGTGGGGGTGACACGAGTGAGGGTATGGAGGTAATTTGCTATTTTAAATGATATTATATGTCGGCAATTTTATTAATAAGTTTGTGGGGCCTGTTTTGGATTTATTATCTTACGTGGCAGGGTCTGGGTTTAGATTTTCAACGGTTTTTAAGAGTGATAAAAACCGTTATGTGTAGGACTGTAGGCTTAAAACTGATTAAACGGTTGGTAGGTATTCTTCAATAAAATATTAAATGTTTTGAAAAAAGGAATTAATCGGTTTAAAATGACAACGATAAAAGAGCTTGTTTTGTCGAACGGTTTGGTTTGTCGTTTTGAAACCATTGTTGGCGAAGAAAAAACAATATCGATCCGAAAATGAATAGAATGGATAGAAGCGTACACTTGGTTTATCACCCTCCCACATGTCGTCGCAAGTGGCTCCACCACGAGGGGTATTCTTAAACCATCTGCACAACCAAACCGAAACAAATAGGCGGTTTTGGCCAGTTTCAAGTCCAAACAGTTTGGTTGGCCCCCTTCTAGCCTTTACTTTGATGGTTTTATCGGTCTGGTTCAGAACTTGGAACCGGCCTTTTGACTTTTATTATCCATATATTTCTTTTTTTAAAAAAAATATTTAATGTTATAGCCATGAATCATTTTTACCATTTTAAACAAAATTTAATTCAAACTAATAATTTTGATAAAGTTTGAAACCATAGTTGACGATTCGTTCTAAAATTCATCAAAGCTAATATTCTTAGGGCTCGATTTCTCAATCCTAAAAACCTTCGTTAGCGATTTAGCCCAGATTATGATCATAAATCATGTTTACTATTTTAACAAAGTTTAATGCAAACTAATAATTTTGAAAAAGTTTAAAAATCGCAGTAAGCGATTTGATCAAAAATTTCTCAAAGCTAATATTTTCGGGTTCAATTTGTTAGTCTTTAAAACCCTAGTTAGTAATTCGACCCAAAATTTCATCGAAACAAACTGATTATACCGTAAATATCCTCGCCCTTATTGTTGCCTCAACCACCACCTGTATCGCCACATGAACTACCGCCAACATTACGACCATGTCACCAAAAGCTATCACTAAAACATATGTAGCGGATGAACCTGTTTAAACTATCATGCAACCCAAAACAAACCCACCTTTTCGCCTATCACAAAAGGAGCAGAGTGGTTGTAACACCCGGAAGTTTGACTTTTTGGTAGGCTATGCGACTGAGCCTCAGTCGCCTGTGATTCATGCGACTGGAGTTCAACCGCATGGCTATTCGGCCGATTGAAGCTCAACCGCACGATTGGAGTTCAACCGCCCGAATGAAGTATGAGCCGCATGGAACACGTGCGATTGGGGTCCAATCGCATAGTGTTGATGCGACTGAAGGTCCAGTCGCCCCTGGACCAGATGCGAATGAGCCATGGGTATAAAAAGGGGAGCTGCTCCATTCTCCTCTCAACACTTATCATTTTCAGTTGGGAGAGCAGTGAGCGACCGAGAGAAGAGAAAGAAAGAGGGAAAGTGCTGCCCGATTGTCGAGAAGCAAGCTAAATCGAAGCTCATCAACTTCTACCTGATAATGTGAGTTCTAGGACCCCTCATTTACATGTTTTCTAACGATTTTGGGGCTGGAATCACATATAAACCCTATTTTTGAAATAGTGTAAGTTTGACCCATTTGGGTAAATCTTGAGTAATGTGTTTATGGTATGAATTAGGACTAGAATATGCTTGTATGAGGTCCTAGTAGGAATCCCTGAGGCTTGGGAGGGTCGAATTGGGCTAAAAATGGGTTTAAGACGGGTTTGGGTGCGGGGGTTCGCGACTGCAGTTTGTGAAAAACTCCAGTCGCTGCCCAGTTAGGGTTATGCGACTGAAGGGCCATTCGGCCGAATGAGTGTTAGTTGATGTCCAATCGCCCGACTGAGGCTCAGACGCCCGATTGAGCCTCAATCGCCCGATAGGTGATGCGACTGAGGGTTTCGGTCGCATAAGTTCAATCGCAGAGTTGTTCAGTCGGACGGTTAAGAGTTAGTCGCATATAGCCCAGTCGCATAGTGTCTAGTCGTACGGAAGGAGGTTCAATCGCACGTTTGAGTACCCATTCGCATGATAGCCCAATCGCATGGCCCAGTCGCATGGAGGACATGCGACTGGTGATAGTTCAGTCGCCCGAACAGGGCTGATGTGAGTGAACGTAGAAGTGTATGTACGATGTATGTATGTTAGTATGATGTTGCCATGATAGATGGTGAATACTGATGATATGTAAGTATTTATGTTCCTTATGCATATGTGTCTTATCTTTTAATATCTTTACGTGAATGAATGAACGAATGAAACGAATGTATTAAGAACGTAAAGTGAAAGATAATGAAAGAAGGAACATGATGAATGAATGCATGCATTAATGAAAGAAAGTAAGAAAGGCTTGCAAGCAGATGAAAGGAGGTGCACACCCCTGGCAGGTGTTAGCTCAACGGTGTGCGGGTTAGCTACCCCGAAGGATGCACATCGGGGTCAGTCTTTGTGATTGACCAGAAGTATGTATGGGATCCTTGCCGCTTACCCTAGGTGACTGGATCAGCATTAGTGCACAACGTTCGTGATTGATCATCACAGGTCCAGCACCCGCATTTGTGCACAACGTTCGGGGTATAGCATATGGCATTGATCCAGAAGTAAAGTGAAAAGATAAGTGGTGCATGTACTTACTCCAGGTGACTGGATCAGCATTTGTGCACAACGTTCGTGGCTAACCACCACAGGTCCAGCACCAGTGGTATGTATGATGAAAGTGGGGTATTGTACATGTCACCGAATGTAATGAACGTTCGAACGAAAGTAATGAAAGTATGAATGAATGTAATGAATGTTCGAACGTAAGTAATGAATGTATGAATGAAAGTAAAGTACGTACGAAAGTATGTAAAGTATGTATATATGAAAGAAAACGAGAATGATGAAGTGTACACGAATGAAAGTAAGTAATGAACGATGAGATAATAACAATATTATCTACGTGTACGTATGATGTGTGAACACATGTATGGAAGAACAGTTAATGAGAATGAAAATATGTTTTATTATAAAACTAGAACTCACTCAGCAACGCTGACTTTTTATGTGTTTTCCAGTTGGCAGGTAGAGTTGCTGAGGATGGCACGAGGCGGCTACTCAGCTCTTTTGGGATGGCATTCACTTTTTGATTATGCAGCCACATCATGTGTTGTGGGCCCGTAATGCGCGCAACACATCATGTTGCATGCAAGTGCAAGATTTCTTGATAATCCTGATAAACATGATTATTTAAGAAATCTTGTTTATGAAAGAAAATATATTTTTGAACTTAATATCTTCTATATGAAGAGAAATATATTTTCTTTTTATTATTTTATTTCGGTAGAGGTCGCTTTATGACCCTATGATTGCTGAGGAATATGCATCAGCAGCAATCATAGTATAGTTAAGCAATGTAAGGAAAAGCTTGTATTTTGTAATCAAGACAATGATGTAAAAGCTTTTATGATGAAATGAGAATGTATATTTTATCAATTCCGCTGCGTATTTTATGATCATGTATTAAATGTATGTTTTACGTGTGATAATAACCAACAGTAAGGTGCCCGGTGAGCGGGGCCTTACAAGTTGGTATCAGAGCAAAAGTTTAAGTAAAATGGGTAAATTTTTTTATAATAAACCTAAACTTAAACTGAGAATGGGACAGGGAGAATGAGAATGCCATCTGAGTAGTCGCGTGCCATCAGGTATTTTTCTTAAAGATTAACTGGTACTATATGCGCTTGTTAAGTGAATTACGTGTACTGTTAGACTTAGATGCTAATGTAGTCAGGACGGGTAATGCTCGGGGTGTGAAGAGTAGAGTGAGTGGCTAATCACAAATGGCCACTGTAATTAGGGACTTACTATACTTAACATAAACTGAGCTATTTCCTTGAATGACCGTGTTGGTGTTTGAATCTTTCAGTGTGATAGAAGATGGTCGGTGATAGATCATCTGATGCTTCCCGTGATGGTGGACGTGGTGATGAGCCGCGTATCACGCGAGGAAGATCTAGGAAAGAGAAAGTAGTTCGTGAGGAGAACGAGATTCCTCATCAGGAGGAGACAGACGAAAGCGCCAAGTTGAGAGCCTCGGTAAAAGAGGCAGTGATGGAGGAAGTGCACCAGGCTATGCAGACGATTTTACCGTCTGTAATGACCGAAGTGATAAAGGCAGTACGCGAGGATGATAGACGAGGGAGGAAACGGTCCTCCGGTAGACAGCAACAGACAGAGGCAGAAACGGTATCGTCCGATGACGAAGAGGAAGAGGAGGAAGAACAGGTAAGGGGGACAGCCCGGGGTTGTGATTACGGGAAATTTATGAGATGCAAGCCTCCGACTTTTGTTGGTTCGGGTACGGCTGCTGATGCTCACCAATGGGTGAGAGAGATGGAGGCGGTCCTTGATATCAGTGACTGCCAGGAGGATAAGAAGGTAAAGTTTGCTACCCACTCGTTTACGGGGACGGCATTGTGCTGGTGGGACAATATTGTCCAGGCCGAGGGTAGCAGGGCCATTGGAAAAATGAAGTGGTCTGAGTTGAAGAGAATGGTGATCGAGGAGTTTAGTCCTCGTCGGGAGATGGACAGAGTTGAGAGAGAGTTCCTGCAGTTGGAGGCAGGGACGATGACCCATCAGCAATACACGACTAAGTTCAACGACATGGCACGGTTGGTGCCAGAGCAAGTGACGTCGGTGTCTCGCAAGATTAACCGGTATATTCAGGGGTTGCCAGCTGAAATTCGTTGGCATTTGATTTCCGCCCGACCCAGTACTTTCAGGTCGGCGGTGGATTTAGCTGGGAGGTTGTACGATGAACGAGCTGCGTTGGTGAAATCTGAGGGCAGTAAGAAGGGAAGTGATGAGAGGAAGTGGCAGGGAAAGAGGTTTGGTCGGGGTGATACTTCGACAAGTAGTAAGAAGGCACGGGTTGATGATCGTCGTGTGGTCGTGACAAGTGCAGGGTCGAGAAAGTGTGGGAAGTGCGGGCGAGAGCACGGTGGTGAGTGCAGATGGGGGCTAAATGTATGTTTCAAGTGTGGAAAGCCCGGTCATATGGCCAAAGAGTGTAAAGGGATGAGGTGCTTTAACTGTGGGGAAAGTGGTCATATGAATGAAGACTGCAAGAAGCCGAGATCTGAGGGTTCCGGTGTGAAGAAGACAGGGGGTGAAAGGTCGAAAGCGAGCGCCAGAGCATTCACGATGACGCAGGAAGAGGCTAGGACGGACCCTGATGTAGTGTCCGGTACGTTTCTGGTGAACCAAACTTTAGCCTCTGTATTATTTGATTCGGGTGCCAGTAGGAGTTTTATTTCTGCTGCTTTTTGTGCCAAATTGCCCGTTAGTAGTAGGCGTGTGGATGTGCCGTTTGATGTAGAGACTGCTATAGGTAAAACCACCAGGATTTCAGAGGTAATTGAGGGTTGCGACGTAGAACTGGAGGGTCACAAATTCCCAGTTAAACCCTTTGCGATGACGTTAGGCGGTTTCGATTTGGTACTTGGAATGGATTGGTTGACAGATTTCGAGGCGAACATTGTGTGTCGCAAGAAGATGATCAGTTTGACAGCGCCTGACGGTAGTTCAGTGACAGTTTATGGGGATCGGGTTACTACGATTCCGAAGGTGATCTCAATGGCAGTGGCAGGGAAATGTATGAGGCGTGGATGTAACGCCTATTTATGTTATGTGAAGGATGTAGAGAGGCCAGCACCACAACTGTCTGATGTTCCGGTTGTGTGTAAGTTCCCAGATGTGTTCCCGGAAGACTTATCGGGATTGCCACCTGACAGGGAGATCGAGTTCCAGATTGATTTAGTACCAGGCGCCCAACCTGTTGCCAAGGCACCATACCGATTGGCCCCGACGGAGATGAAAGAGTTGATGGAGCAGTTACAAGAGCTGTTGGATAAGGGGTTTATTCGACCAAGTATCTCACCTTGGGGTGCTCCGGTCCTGTTTGTAAAGAAGAAGGACGGTAGTATGAGGATGTGCATCGACTACCGCGAGCTGAATAAGCTGACAGTAAAGAACAGATACCCCTTGCCGAGGATCGACGACTTGTTTGATCAACTTCAGGGTGCTAGTTGGTTCTCACGAATAGATCTTCGATCAGGCTACCATCAACTGAAGGTGAAGGAGCAGGATATCCCTAAAACAGCTTTTCGTACGCGCTACGGTCATTATGAGTTCCTCGTTATGTCTTTTGGTCTGACCAATGCGCCAGCTGCTTTTATGGACCTGATGAATAGGGTGTGCCGGCCGATGTTGGATAAATCAGTGATAGTATTCATTGATGACATCTTGATTTATTCAAAAAGCGAGACTGAGCATGCCGGTCACATTCGCGAAGTTCTGGAAACGTTGAGAAGGGAGAAATTGTATGCAAAATTCTCCAAGTGCGCATTTTGGTTGCGTGAAGTTCAATTCTTGGGTCACGTGGTAAATCCGGATGGGATTATGGTCGATCCGGCGAAAGTGGAAGCAGTGATGCAATGGAAGTCTCCGAAGACGCCGTCCGAGATCCGTAGCTTCTTGGGTTTGGCGGGCTACTACCGAAGGTTTATCCAAGACTTTTCCAAAATTGCTTCTCCACTGACAAAGTTGACCCGGAAGGATGTGAAATTTGTATGGGGTCAAGCTCAAGAGAAGGCGTTTGAAGAACTGAAGACGAGATTGACCCAAGCTCCAGTATTGGCGTTACCCGAGGGGAGTGAAGATTTGGTGGTTTATTCTGATGCCTCCTACTCGGGGTTGGGGTGTGTATTAATGCAGAGAGGAAAGGTGATAGCCTATGCATCCCGACAGCTGAAAGTTCATGAGGTTAATTATCCTACTCATGACTTGGAGCTAGCAGCTGTGGTTTTCGCGTTGAAGATTTGGCGGCACTATTTATACGGGACGAAGTGTACCATCTTCACGGACCACAAAAGCTTGAAGTACTTCTTCGAGCAAAAAGACCTGAATATGAGGCAACGGCGATGGTTGGAGCTTATAAAGGACTATGATTGTGAGATCCATTACCATCCGGGCAAAGCCAACGTGGTGGCGGATGCCCTTAGCCGAAAGGAGAGGCCCGAGCCAATTCGGGTGAAGGCGTACCAGCTAATCATGACCTCCGACGTAATGAAACAGGTCAAGGAGTTCCAAGATGAGGCTTTGAAAGACGAACATCTTAACTCTGAACGCATGAGAGGTCTGGTCGCAGAATTGGGTGAGAACGCAACGGGTGTTAGAACTCGGTTTGGGCGTATGTGGATTCCTCGTCTTGGGGATCTGCGAATGAAGATTTTGGATGAAGCTCATAAGTCTCGATACTCCATTCATCCCGGTGCTACCAAAATGTACCAAGATATGAAGAAAGATTACTGGTGGCCGGGTATGAAACGTGATGTGGTGGAGTATGTGAGTACATGCCTCACGTGTTTACAAGTAAAGGCAGAGCACCAGAAGCCGTACGGAAAGATTCAACCTTTGGACATCCCGGAGTGGAAGTGGGAGCACATCACCATGGATTTTATCACAAAGATGCCACGTACCCCGAAAGGGTATGATACGATCTGGGTGATTGTGGATCGATTGACGAAGAGTGCTCACTGCTTACCGATGCGGGAGACATATTCGTCCGAGAGGTTGGCCGATCTTTTCATCAAAGAGATCGTGACTCGTCATGGTGTACCGGTGTCGATTGTGTCTGATCGCGACACCCGGTTTACATCCAAATTCTGGAAGAAATTCCACGATGCTATGGGGACGAGGTTGCATATTAGCACGGCTTATCATCCACAAACTGATGGTCAGTCGGAAAGGACCATTCAGACATTGGAGGACATGCTCCGAGCATGTGTTATTGACTTTGGTGGAAGTTGGGATGACCATCTACCGTTAGCTGAGTTCTCATACAACAACAGTTATCATGCCAGTATCGGCATGCCACCCTATGAGATGCTATACGGTAGGAGATGCAGGACACCCGTCTGTTGGGGTGATATTGGTCAGAAAGAATTGGGAAGCGTCGAAGTGGTAGAGGCTATGACTGAGAAGCTCGAAAGAATTAAAACCTATATGAAGGCAGCCAAAGACTGACAGAAGTCGTATGCCGACAAACGACGCAGGCCGATTGAGTTCCAGGTGGGAGATCGTGTTATGTTGAAGGTCTCACCTTGGAAAGGGATCATTCGATTCCGGAAGCGGGGTAAGTTGAGTCCGCGATATATAGGCCCTTTCCGAATCGTTGCTCGAGTAGGAGAGGTGGCCTATAGGTTAGATTTGCCAGATGAACTAAGTGGAATCCACCCGACTTTCCACGTGTCTCATCTGAGGAAGTGTTTGGCGGACGAAGACATGGTTGTTCCACTGGATGATATCGAGGTAGACGAAAAGCTCAATTATGTAGAGCAACCAGTGGCGATCATAGATCGCAAAGAGAAGAGGTTGAGAAATAAAGTGGTTCCCCTTGTGCGTGTACAGTGGCGGCACAGGAAGGGATCCGTGTCGACGTGGGAAACTGAAGAAGAAATGAGGCAGCATTACCCACGATTGTTCGAGGAATGACAGGTTTCGGGGACGAAACCTAAAATAAGGGGGGTGGACTTGTAACACCCGGAAGTTTGACTTTTTGGTAGGCTATGCGACTGAGCCTCAGTCGCCTGTGATTCATGCGACTGGAGTTCAACCGCATGGCTATTCGGCCGATTGAAGCTCAACCGCACGATTGGAGTTCAACCGCCCGAATGAAGTATGAGCCGCATGGAACACGTGCGATTGGGGTCCAATCGCATAGTGTTGATGCGACTGAAGGTCCAGTCGCCCCTGGACCAGATGCGAATGAGCCATGGGTATAAAAAGGGGAGCAACTCCATTCTCCTCCGAACATTTCTACCCGATAGAGAAAGAAAGAGGGAAAGTGCTGCCCGATTGTCGAGAAGCAAGCTAAATCGAAGCTCATCAACTTCTACCTGATAATGTGAGTTCTAGGACCCCTCATTTACATGTTTTCTAACGATTTTGGGGCTGGAATCACATATAAACCCTATTTTTGAAATAGTGTAAGTTTGACCCATTTGGGTAAATCTTGAGTAATGTGTTTATGGTATGAATTAGGACTAGAATATGCTTGTATAAGGTCCTAGTAGGAATCCCTGAGGCTTGGGAGGGTCGAATTGGGCTAAAAATGGGTTTAAGATGGGTTTGGGTGCGGGGGTTCGCGACTGCAGTTTGTGAAGAACTCCAGTCGCTGCCCAGTTAGGGTTATGCGACTGAAGGGCCATTCGGCCGAATGAGTGTTAGTTGATGTCCAATCGCCCGACTGAGGCTCAGACGCCCGATTGAGCCTCAATCGCCCGATAGGTGATGCGACTGAGGGTTTCGGTCGCATAAGTTCAATCGCAGAGTTGTTCAGTCGGACGGTTAAGAGTTAGTCGCATATAGCCCAGTCGCATAGTGTCTAGTCGTACGGAAGGAGGTTCAATCGCACGTTTGAGTACCCATTCGCATGATAGCCCAATCGCATGGCCCAGTCGCATGGAGGACATGCGACTGGTGATAGTTCAGTCGCCCGAACAGGGCTGATGTGAGTGAACGTAGAAGTGTATGTACGATGTATGTATGTTAGTATGATGTTGCCATGATAGATGGTGAATACTGATGATATGTAAGTATTTATGTTCCTTATGCATATGTGTCTTATCTTTTAATATCTTTACGTGAATGAATGAACGAATGAAACGAATGTATTAAGAACGTAAAGTGAAAGATAATGAAAGAAGGAACATGATGAATGAATGCATGCATTAATGAAAGAAAGTAAGAAAGGCTTGCAAGCAGATGAAAGGAGGTGCACACCCCTGGCAGGTGTTAGCTCAACGGTGTGCGGGTTAGCTACCCCGAAGGATGCACATCGGGGTCAGTCTTTGTGATTGACCAGAAGTATGTATGGGATCCTTGCCGCTTACCCTAGGTGACTGGATCAGCATTAGTGCATAACGTTCGTGATTGATCATCACAGGTCCAGCACCCGCATTTGTGCACAACGTTCGGGGTATAGCATATGGCATTGATCCAGAAGTAAAGTGAAAAGATAAGTGGTGCATGTACTTACTCCAGGTGACTGGATCAGCATTTGTGCACAACGTTCGTGGCTAACCACCACAGGTCCAGCACCAGTAGTATGTATGATGAAAGTGGGGTATTGTACATGTCACCGAATGTAATGAACGTTCGAACGGAAGTAATGAAAGTATGAATGAATGTAATGAATGTTCGAACGTAAGTAATGAATGTATGAATGAAAGTAAAGTACGTACGAAAGTATGTAAAGTATGTATATATGAAAGAAAACGAGAATGATGAAGTGTACACGAATGAAAGTAAGTAATGAACGATGAGATAATAACAATATTATCTACGTGTACGTATGATGTGTGAACACATGTATGGAAGAACAGTTAATGAGAATGAAAGTATGTTTTATTAAAAACTAGAACTCACTCAGCAACGCTGACTTTTATGTGTTTTCCAGTTGGCAGGTAGAGTTGCTGAGGATGGCACGAGGCGGCTACTCAGCTCTTTTGGGATGGCATTCACTTTTTGATTATGCAGCCACATCATGTGTTGTGGGCCCGTAATGCGCGCAACACATCATGTTGCATGCAAGTGCAAGATTTCTTGATAATCCTGATAAACATGATTATTTAAGAAATCTTGTTTATGAAAGAAAATATATTTTTGAACTTAATATCTTCTATATGAAGAGAAATATATTTTCTTTTTATTATTTTATTTCGGTAGAGGTCGCTGTATGACCCTATGATTGCTGAGGAATATGCATCAGCAGCAATCATAGTATAGTTAAGCAATGTAAGGAAAAGCTTGTATTTTGTAATCAAGACAATGATGTAAAAGCTTTTATGATGAAATGAGAATGTATATTTTATCAATTCCGCTGCGTATTTTATGATCATGTATTAAATGTATGTTTTACGTGTGATGATAACCAACAGTAAGGTGCCCGGTGAGCGGGGCCTTACAGTGGTAAAAGTCATAAGGCATACCATACTACGAGTGACAATTTCTGACACGATACAAAAATAATTGGGTCTTGGATTGTCTTGCCTAAGTCGTTTTAATGAACATGTGGTGTTTGGGTTGACCTGTTTAATTAAACAAGTCTCGTCGGATTGACTGATTAACCCGTTTAGTTAGAAATGCAAATCTGCGAACTTGTTTAATTTAACTAGGTCAACCCGTAAACTCATTTACGACCTTTTAACTCATTTATTACAACCTCCCAGCCCGATCAACAAGTTTACAGCCTACTTACTACCCGCCAGCACATCAACATTTCATGGGCTCAATAGTCATCAATTTCACAGAGGAATTTGTCTTGAGAACATAAAATCAAGCATAACAGAACAACCTGTGAAATGTTTTGATGGTTGTATGCATGCTCAGCTTAGTCTGAATTCCAACATTAGGTAGCGCGCGAGTTATGGAAGTCATTGGTTTTATACGCGTTACAAAAAAAACTAAATAAATGCTTAATGAAAGAAATCTCTAAAGTTGGGCGAAGGTCAGATTCTGATACCTAAATGATGGAATTTGATGAAATTCGGGTATGACAGTTATGCAGAAATACAACCATCAAAACATATCATACGTTGTTTTGTGCCTGTTCAGTAGAGGCTCTCAGAACGCCACAAGATGCGGATAATGATAATTATGACCCGACAACAAAGATCACATATACAGAGTAATTTGGCTTCATAATCATTTTCATTTCCTTAAAAATCCTCATCAAAGGACAAAGATCTCAAAGAACTAATATTATACCGAAAATATGAAACCAATCACTAACATATTTCTGATGAATCGGTGAATCTTTGAAGATAGCTTCACCAATAAACATTTCTTGAATCTTAATTATCTGTTCCCACAAATTCCCGTTAATGTTTTTTCTTTTTATGGCTTTTCGCCGAATTTGAGATAAAAGAATTATGCCTTGACCCGATGAGATGAGCCTCCATTTCACCCAAACTCGAACATGAAGATCTGCATAACTCACACCAAATCGGGTTGCTAATCGCCTCTTTTCTCTTCTTCATGTGAGATATGTTGACTTTGTGTTGCTGACTTTCGATATGACTGCTAAGGTGAAAAACTGAAGCAAAAGTCAACTGGCATGCCTTGCAAGAAAATGCAATTTTTTCTTTGAATGTTTGACTGCTTGATGAAAACTGGAGCATTGGGGACTTCTGAGGATTGATAGGTGCCACCTCAGCATCTTCTTTCTTGGCTTGAGTTGGTGGGCCCTACAATGTAGATTGCTAGGGTCAAAATAGTTTTTGCCAAAACAAGTGGTATAAATGAAAAAACTTGACTTTTCCTAAGTTTAATCAACTTATTATCAGATTCTGATTCTTCTGTTCATAATAACTATCTGGAACCACTTCTTGATATATGGGCCAAAAGTTTATTATTTTCTTAGTTAAGTTTTATACAGAGATGGCAATTTCGACCAGTTTACAAATGATGGATGGATTCGGGTGTTTAGCCCAGTAAAAAAGGAAACGGGTCAAAGATACGAGCACATCAAAAGAAAGTCAGAAAACTAGATTATCTAAACTGTATTATAAAGCATCTAGGTGTTCATTGTAAGACTTCCTAAAATTAAGCACTGTATTCTAGGTCGTCCAAAACTATTTAGATCATGTCACTTAATCTAGGTTATACAGTGCTATTTGGCCGATGGCTTTTTGGTCTAGGTCTAGTGGCACCTGGTGTTTATCGCCACCAAATTGGTGCGCTTGCGAGTCCCACAAAGTGGGAAATAAGTGGATTTTGGAAGTAGATTTTAGGGAGTGTGTGTGTGTGTGTTTGCCGTTCACAAGATATACAATGCTGATTTAATAAAATATTTGATTATATACAAGATTGAGGCTTGTAATTGTCAATTCAACTGATTATATCTAGAAAAAATGAGGGACAAAATTGTCATAATACAAGATTGTGGAAAACATGGATTCAATCTAAATTGCATTTAATACAGTTATATTGGGAAAGTGAGAAGGGATAATCATCTGTTTCATAATGTGGGTATCCATCTGGTTATTGACATAATCAACTTTTATAAACATAACTAACACACTAATTGTTAATAGAAAACATAAAATCCTTGGATAAAAAAATGCTTCAAGTCAACCAATCTTGACTCCCTACCCATTCCTTTCTGTACCAATACATAAGAAAAGAAATACATGTAACACCTATACATGCAAAGTCACATGATTAAGGAGGATTTCAATGTTCTTATAAAGTAGATTTTGTGTTAACGGGCTTACTGGTAATACGGCTGGATAAACACAGGCGTTAGCAACCAATATATTCAACATTGTGTGTCAAAGAAGTTATTAAATAGTATGCAATGTTATAAAAAGAAAAAGAAAATTATATCATTGATCATGCAAGAGGTTACCTGTGCGAGTACAAGTGGTTTCAAGTCGCTTTGGTCTTGGTTTTTTAATACTTTCATTTTCGTGCGATATGCTAGCTCCCTTTTAATTGCAAGCTCCACCGGCATGATGTTACACAAATTAATCATCTCTTCTTCCATCTTGACTAATGACTTCTAGGGTTCGTATTGTATGATCACATCTGAAAATATGAGGTAGTTAGTCGTTTAAGTAACAATCTCGAAGCTATGTAAAGCTTATAAAATGAACTTATGTTCCATAAACATCTATATGAGAGCTTTGATTAGCATTTAATAGACGGACAAAAGTACTAATAGTCTGTTGTTCATTCTTCAACTTGTTAGAACTGATGCCAGCTAACCAATTTGATGAATATATGTTTTAAAAATGACCAAAAAAGCACCCGAGCCCGTAATGCTTATATTGCCTAAAAAGTCATATTTCTAGCAAAAGGAAGACACCTAAACAATGAACATTAATATATTTGTCAAATTAACTTAAGTTATATGATTGGATCAACAGATAACCGTTTGGTAAGCATACGATCTTTCTTCACACCTAAGAGGACAAATATCTACTAACAATGGAAAATGTAAATACTTGGTAAGCATACGATCTTTCTTCACACATAAGCGAAAATATATCTACCTAACAATGGAGATGTAAATACTAACAAAAACTAAACTTCGGTCTACGTTTCAAACCCTAAAACTTACTAAACTTGTGGTAAATTCCATGTTGTCAAGAACTATTCCAAGTGTATATACCTTTTAAAGTCAACACTAGAGATTTCTAACTTCAAAACTATTACAACACATGCTACAAAATCAACACCACAATTTTCAATTGCTACTACTTTAAAAGATAAGAAATTTTGAACTTTCCCATAGAAGAACTACAAATAATATCATAAGTGTTTCTTCAAAGGAACTAGAATGCCAACGAATTTGATCAAATATTCTTCGCGCTCTGTGAGCAAAGACACATATATATTGACCTAAAGGCTACACATCTCTTGTGCTCTTATTTAACATAAACTCGCATCCTACTAATCAATGATATACATCTACACATCATTATATTCCATAAACAAACATTTTTAACGACAAGATCTATCATCAGTTTTTGCACGTCATCAAGACTTTAAAGTGGGCACAAATTCTCCCAACTTGTGTCATATCATACAATATGTTATGATCTCTTCTCAACTTCTAAGTTGCAGAGTTCAAGCATTGATTCAGAACAGTCAAGACTTCAGTTCTCATGAATGATTAGGAGCATCATACTTTAAAAAACTAAAAAAAAATTCACATCTACACAATCAGAACTTCAATAAGTAAACAGATTACATATCTAACTAACTACATATGAATTACAATTGCAATCAATCCAACAAAAAACAGATATACCCTTTCAGATGTCCAATCAATGGGCTTCTTATCCCTAATATTAGTTTCCTTTTTGAATTTTATTTAACATCAAATCATCATTAACTGTTTTGTCTTAAGAAAAAAAAAATCAATTCTATAACCGAGACCCACAATAAAAATTTGACTTCTACCTCCCCCAAAGACATCAAAAACTCAACTTTACACAAAATCGAGCAAAAACCACCAAAAATCGATCGTTTTACCGTATCAGACCTTCACAAACATCACCAAAATCGCAGAGAACAACCAATTATCAAGAAATGTCTAAAAAACAAGATTATGCAGGATGAAACTTCAATTGGATCAATCGATGGATGTAAATTGGGGGAAATGATGAGGATCATTACCTAGAGCCCGAGAGATGATGGGAATTTGATGAATTTCAAGTGAGAAGCATCTTTTGAGTTGATTTTGTTGATGGATTTTAACTTGTGTTGGTGATGTAATTAATAATTATGAAGGTGTATACACAGAGGCATGAAAGTTGATTTTCTGGGAAATTTCACTTTTTGGTTTGTATTTTACTTTGTGGCATATTTGGTCCTAGTTGTTTGCATCTAAAACTCACGTTATCGTTCCACGTCAGCATAAAAAAAAGAAAAAATATTTTATAATTAAAGTAGAAAGTATAACATGCTAAAAAACATGTTAATACTCTTAATTTATATAAAATATGAAAACAGAGTGACATAGTTAGAACGCTTTTGAAACTTGAGTTACTGAAATATTTTTTAAAGTTGGTTACTATTTTATAAAGTTTTCCCTTCTTGTTTTGATCTTTAGGGCATTCACATCATATTTCTTATTTTTCATCATTATAATTGTACTAAAAACCATTATTTTTCTCTCTTCTTTTCAATTAAATAATAATCTTTTATACCTTTATTATTATATTTTCTATCTTCTTCACTCATAACCATTTTTTAAAACATTTATAAAATTATAAGGGTTGAACAGTTTTTTTCTCAAATTAACAGATGAATAGTAACATTTTTCTTTTATCTCCTCACAAGACTATACTCACAAACTTATAAGGAACCGGATTTGAATGCTCTTAGAGGGAAAAGAAAACTTTTTTAAGGCTACACGAAGTTCATCGCTTCATCCGGTGAAAGCCTCTCACCGGTCAAGGATAAAACACATTAGGCAACAACATCATCCCTCAGATCCGGTATGCATCTTTTTTTTTATCAATCTATAAGTTCTCAACGATAGTTATTGTAATGTAAAAAAAACATACCAACACAGGTAAAAGGTTAGAATAAAGATTCATATTTTAATTAGATCTATTTCACACTTAAAACAAAGAAGTAAAAAAAACGAACTCAAACAAGGGACCACAGTCCAGATTCACGTAACACTTGTTTAGGATCAAGTTGATCCCGATTGTAAATCGTATGGTTACGTCCCCAACCATAAACAAACTTCTATAATTCCAATAGAGTTAAAGACAAGTTGATTTGGTCTACAAAGATAACAGATGAGCTCAACTTCAAGCTTTAAACTTAACAAATCAAAATCGTGATGTGTTTGGTATATTTTCCTGCAAGTTTTTACAAATATACATCTAGTTGGATGAGGAACATAAAGATTAATCATCATCCTCTGTTGATAGTAACCAAGATATGTAATCAGTGCCGTGTATGGTATCACATTCGTCTGGCGGAGACACCCTCTTCCTCATAAGCGTATCAATTTTATCAGGCAGTTTCCTCTTCAAGCCACCCCTCGGTCTCGACTGAAATTGATCATCACCCTCCACAAAATCTCCCTATAAAAAACCCATCAATTATGTTTTTGTATGAATAAATAATAGTCAATAAAATATCAAACATGTTACTAGATTATAAGAGCAATCTTATTCTTACAAGTGTGTAAACATGGCGTCCAGATTTCTCGTGGTTATCTCTCACATGCTTGAAAGAAAACCTCATTCCACAGCCAGAAATGCTGCATACATATGGCTTTTCTTGAAAATGAGCAGCTTTTACATGCTGTTGAAGATTTGAACTCTTCATTTTCACAAAAAACAAAAACTCAGATTTGTTATTTCATTAAAGGGGACTTTATATACAAGACGGCTAGATTTGGCAAATGGGGAAGTGAGTCGGGTAGAGGGTCAAAACAGGTGACTTTTTGATACTGATCAAAGGGGTCGGGCTGACAGGTAAATGTTTTCCTTCTTTGTTCAAAAGCGTTGTGTATAACTAAAATTGGCCCAGTTAACTATATATATACAGGTCAAAATTGCCACCTCTAACGAGGTATAAAAGCACTAAGCGAGTATATGTTTCTTACAGTCGAATAAAAGCACTAAGCGAGTATATGTTTCTTACAGTCGAATATTTTTGTGTATGGGTCAAGCAGGCAAACGCCGGACGGGCCAAGTGGACCAGTAAACATTTTCTTTCCTTGGGATTTATCGGTAATTAGTGTGTTCAATGCAATTTAGAAGGTTTTATGCATCTTGGATACATTTCATTTGACTTCCAACCCATTTGAGACAAGGTACTCAAATTGACCCGTTAATAATAAACAAAAGGGTCAAAATTCCAATCTCTAAAGATGGCTAATAAGAGCATTAAAAAGATTATGTTTCTTACAGTCGAGAATGATAAGTCGCATCCATCAAAGCTGCATTTGATCTTATCTTTTGAAACCATGTTTTCGTGTGTGCGCAGGTGACGTTTTATATTTTTCTTCAATTGTTTAATCCCACAAATCTCGCAGGTAATGTGCTGATGGCAAGACTGCAAATGAGCCTTTAGACACTTGGTGTTGCTGAAATATTTCATACAGCTTGGCTCTGCACAAAATGCCTCAACAGTTTCTAACCTAACTGCAATATCAATAGATAACTTAATTAAAATAAATGCACAATAAATTACCAGTTAGAATGGTCAATTAGTATGCATTTTCAAAGTGATATAAGTATTTTTAAATAAGCAAGAATAACATAATCAGCTGTATCGTGCTTGAGTTTAAACCCTAAATAACTAAATTAGTTGTCTAAACATAAATCCAAATTTACTTACCATGAGATATTTCATGCTTTTGTAACCTTGATGCATATTTGAAAACTTTTCCACAGCCAGGTTCCAAACAAGCATGCTGCTTCTGATCATCCATGTGATCAGAGGTAGATTCCACATCATTATGGATTTCCCTCACGTGTCTTGTCATGTTACCTTGAATTGAAAATCTTTTCTTACAGTTTTCAACCGGACAGCCAAAAAGTTTACCCTCGTGTTGAAGAAGATGGCGATTTAAGTGATCTTTCCTACGGTAACTAGAGACACAATCATCTATTGGACAAACAAAAGGCCTCTGCAGAAAAATAAACATTTTATTTATAAAATTTTTATTTTAACAGTGCTTATATATTTTAGTAATTTTTATATGTAAGAATTTGTAAACCTTATATATTTATCGCGTGATTGATAGCTTGATGGAGCTTCTCAGGAGGTCACCCAACCTGATACTAATCCAATCAAGGTCTCACATTTTGGAGTTCTCTGAGTGGGATCCAATGCATCACACAACAATATCCATTTTTTCATCAAATTTGAAAATTTGGATCTTTATACCCTGCACAGGTTTGTAATATGTGTTAGAAATTAATCTTGATGTTAGAAATTAATCTTGATGTTCAAGGGTGTGTACAGGTGAACCAAGAAAGATGAGGGTGGAATTAGTTAACATGTAGAATATGTTAGTCAAGTTAAATATTAGGAAAGTATTGAATGTTTTGGTTGTGAATGGGCTGTCATTCCTGTGTGTATTTGAGCTGTGATTTCTTAGTAATTAAGGTTAAAAATATTATAAAAGAGGGTCATTGTATAGAGTTTAAGGTGTGGTCTTTTGTTCTTCATATTAATAAAAAGAGTCGTGGTAGTTCCCACAAAATAATGAGTATTATCAGTGTTGTAAAAATCGGGCTAGGCGGCCGATTAATCGGGGATTAATCGGTAGTCGGCCCCTAGCCTTGTCGATTATGGCTAATCGGAGCCATTAGGCGCTCGGCGGAGCTAGGCGATATTAATCGGAGAAAATCGGTCCTAGGCGGTGGTAATCGGTGTAATCGGTGGTTCCGGTCAAAGTCGGTCAACAAAATTTTTGCTTAGATCTCATCCAAAGAGAGTGAAAGCCATATAACCTAACCTGTGGTTGTGTGTGCTCCACCGCTGCATCACCTAAACTCAGCTCCTCCCTTGCTCCGGCGAACCCCCTTGCTCCGGCGACCGCCCCTGCGTTGCCGCAGCGAGCCCCTTGCGCAGCCGCAGCGACCCCCTTGCGCAGCAGCAGCGGCGCTCCCTTGCGCAGCCGGTGAACCCCCTTGCGCAGCCCTTGCTCCGGCTTCTTCTTGTGCGGTTGTGCTCCGGCACATACTTTTCAAAGAGAAGGGCTTTTCTAAAGAAGGAAATAAAAGGGCTATTCTAAAGTCGATAGATATATATTGTGAATTATTGTCATATATGTCAATTAATTATATATGTATATTGTGATTATTGACAATTATATATTGTCTATTTTATTATATATTATTTTCTCTATTATGTGTTGAAATATTTGATTTTTAAACTTTAAAACACTTGATTGTTATTTTTATGTTTTGTTAATTATGTTTGAAGTATACTAATCTTAACTATATATATAATTTACGAAAAATACATATAAAATCTCCAAACCGATTAATCCCGATTAATCCCGATTAATCCCTAGTCCCCACCTCACCGCCCGACTAGCGCCTAGCGATTTTTACAACACTGAGTATTATCATTGTTTTTCTGGCCAATATTCTAACAATTGGTATCAAAGCGAGGGGATCGATTACGGGAAGAAGATTGAGCATGTGAAGGCGAGGAGAAAGATGATCGAGCTTTGAAGAAGAACGAGGCCACCCGATTGAATCCGTGAGAGGTTAATCGTAGCCCGAACCTGTGATAGGTTCAAACAAGTCAATTGAGCAGATCTAAGGGGAAGAACAGTTGTGTGATCCAACTGCAGAAGGAAAAATCTGAGCGATTCAGATTGCAGAAAATCTGTGCGAGACAGATTGGGTTCTATGCGAGGCAGAACGTAACGTTGTGTGAAGATACGATCAGAAGTGAAGGGAACCTGAGCGATTCAGGTCACCACCGAGAAGATTTAATCTGTGAGGGATTATTCATATATGGGACAATCTGTGTGACACAGGTCGTGAGGAGAAGAATTCAGAAAAGCAAAAGGCAAGAAGAGCTTGTTGCTGTTTGCAATCAAAGGAAACAGTTGGCGTACCTGGTGCTGCTATGAAACATTACTGGCGTATATTCTAACAATATGCTATGAAACATTACTCATATTCTAACAATATGCTATGAAACATTACTGGCGTACCTGGTGCTGCAAAGAGCTCCCGCGTTTTCGCAGGGTCCAGGGAGGGTCCGTCCCATTTAAGGGAAGATGTACGCGGTCTTTCCCCCACATTTTGTGGGGAGGCCGTTTCCACAGATCGAACCTGAGACCTTTGGTCCCTTAGGAACAGCTTTTACCGCTGCGCCAAGGCCCGCCCTCATGCTATATACAAATAACAAACTTTCAAGTCCAGACTATAAAATGCTTCAAAAATTAAAATAAACAAATTGTAAAATAAATCCATATGCTACAGACACCCTAAATGTTAGTATGTTACATGTTTCAAAGAAACAAAATCATCTAAGACAGCATATGATAGAAACTACATCGGCAGTTCAAGGTTCGAACCGGAGACAGTAAAAGATGAAATGTATAATTCTTAAAGCCATGATGTGGCACTGACTGACACCTTAGTCAAATATCACAATCATCAAGGAGGGATACTAGGGCGCCTCAAATACACAAGTACGTGTTTGGGTGGGAGCAATTTCAAGTTCTATGACCTTCTATGAAGTCCCTATCTAACCAAAACAGAGCCGTGAGCTGTTAGTGGACGAAGAAGACAATATTGATAGGTATGAGAAGCCGGATGTTACATGTGATGCCAATTGTTATAGGCAAATAGCGATCAGATGTAGTAAATTTGACAAAACAGGAGTCTAAACTCTAGGGGCTGACCAGATGGTTTTTGGATTGTTCTTAACTTCTTAAAGCAATTAAACGAACTTACACATCAGCAAAACTTTAACTGAATCTTGCAGTTTCCTCATTAACACCATCTCATATTCAAAACTAAAACTTCAATGATCCAATGTTTCAAAGATACCTCAAATGAATGACTTTGCAAATGCTGCTTCAAATGAGCTGGTTTTCTGAAAGAAACACCGCACTCTTCACAAACATTAACCTTCCCACCTTTCTCCTCACCATCTCCACCGCCTTCTTCTTCCTTAATTTCATCCTGCATAACAGTACTAAACCCCCTTAAAACCAATCATTAACAGATAGTCAAATCAAACCACCAAATCACACAACTTAGCCTTACATACAACAATATCAACACACAACATTCAATGTCTTCGATTTCAACCTAACTCCCAAATCAACACACATTTTCGTACAATTAGACTTCCAAACAATCAATAACATCAAAGTCAAGTCAAGTAACTTCACCCTGCATAACAGGATTAAACCCCGTAGATCCAATCATTAACATACAGTCAAATTAAACCACTTTAATCACGCAAAATCACTCAATATAGCCTTACATGCAACAACATCTATACACATCATTCAACACGCCTTCAATTTCAACGAAATCTCTCAAATCAACACACGTTTTCGTACGATTCGATTCCAAACAAGAACATCAAATTCATGAAAACTTCAACCACTACAGACCTGATGCTGTGATTGAATGTGAGCACTGATCAATGTCTTCTTCGAACGAACGATACCACAGTACGCACAAGTATAACGCCTTATGTCTCTGAGAGCTGAAGAATCTCTATTTGTTGCAATGATTTCTTCTTCCATTGTTGAGGTATTTTCTGGTCGCTTAAGAGATTTACAGGATGTTAATGGCAGCTTCCATAGATGAACATGTAGCTAGGGTTTTTAAAGTTTCATCAGATAATTGGGCTATATGGGCTTTTAGCCCAACTAATATGGGCTAACTAATTTAGAAAAGACCTTGGGCCCTAGGCCTGACTTTGGCCTTACAAGTTACAAACAAGTAATATTTATACAAATCTATAAATCTATAAATCTATAAACCTATAATCTATAAATCTATAAATACTAATAAAAGAAGGTTTTTGTTTGACACATACCACAATTGTAGGCATTCTAAATCTTATTTTTTCGCTTCTCTCGACTATTAAATAACTACCTTAATTACTAATGAGATTATGTAATTTTTTTTTTATTATTTTTTAATAAACTAAAAAAAGATCTTTATATAAATGCAATTTCTAAAATTTACTTTATATAAAATAAGATATTCTTCTGAAACATCAAACTTTTTTAAATACGGAAAACTTAAGACCTATGTTTTTACAAAATTAAAATTTTGATAACACGAAAGTAATTAAATTTCACATTTATAAAATGAAATTTTAAAGATGATATTTTCATTAAATTGTTTTACACAAAATGTTTTAAAAATAACTAATTTTAGAAAAAAAAACAAATAAAAAATCGAAAACAAAAGTTTAAAAAATAGTATCGTCGTTTTATTGCTTAAAATTCTTACTCGTAAGTAATTTTAATCATGTCCTATCTCAAAATATCGTTTTATCATTCATAAATTTTCATTCCTAACTATTAAATATATTGCCGGTAAAAAAAATCTATTCTATTAATTATTTATTCAACCCGTGTAATACACGAGATACAAAACTAGTTAATTTTAAGGTTAACACCAAAATTTTATTAGATAGAATCACTAATTCATGCATCTTGTAGTTGTAAAGTATACTATTTATGATCGGAATGTCTTTTTGGTTATCACTAACAAATAATATTTATACTTTTGGTTAAGAAGTATGTCACACCCTTAATTTCTAAGAACAGGGTTTTACCGTTAGGCGTGTGATATAACCAGGATCTCAGATAAGCGCCAGTTACACCAAACGACTCGATAATTATAAAACATATAAGTTGCTTAATAATAGTGAAACAAACCAAACATGTTTAAGTATTGCGGAAGCGAAATTAGAAAACATCTGTACGACTATTAAAACTGCGCAAACACGCGTCCAAACCAGTTTAAGAAAATGTAAACGTAACTAAACCATAAAACAGTTTATAAGCGAATGAAGATGATATGCAATGAATGCGGTGTTCCTAGACGTGCCATATCAATGACCTGAGAGAAAACATGCTAAGATCAGTACAAAGACTGGTGAGTTCACAGGTTTATCAGAAAACAGTAGTTAATAGTAATGAAATTCCAGATTTAGTAATCAAAGCATATAAGTAGTTAGCTAGCCTACAGCAAGTCACTATGTGTATGAAGTCGCGATCGAGCTGACAGCAATAAGAATAATAATGTATGCACCGGCTGTGAATCCCGACCACAACACTGTAAAACAGGCTAACCATTCACCCGTCAAAAACCTCCAGTCAAGCTAGCGCGACTAGCCCGGGCGGGGTTTGTCAAACCCAGTAGATCTACTAACAATCACCTCGCTAGTAACATATTAACGGTCTGAAGAGGCGTAGTATACACCATAGTATCAGGTATATGCAGTATTACGAAATCTAAGGTATTGTATCATTTGTTAAAGCTGCATGTTTCTCACCCCCAAAAGAGTGTATAATATAAAAAAATGGGGCTGTAAACTCAAGTAGCACCGTAACGAACAAACGAAAGTACAGTGATTAAGATTCCCGATTAACCGGGATTAAATTAATATTTAATTTATGTCAAGTGCAAGTAATAGTATCGTACGGTTTCGTGTTCACGGCTCGGGTACAAGCTAAGTACGACGCTCACTCGTAACCACACCCACTAATCAAATATATTGTGCAAAAACCCACATATAAGTATATATATCAGATATCCTTACATTAATATTTATTCACAACACGTTATAGTGTACATATTATTTGCCCACCACTCATATAGAGCATGCACCAACATATTGACTTATATGCATATATATTTATAATCTACCCAAACAAGCAAAAATACGCATCCCCACACAACCTGATATGACCATACAATGGTGAATTATTAACATACTATAAAATATACATACAACACATGTAATGCAGTACCTTAATCATGCATTCCCAACATGAATTCATAAAATACAATTATGGAAGTACACATGCAGTGCACATCCATCAACCACCATGCCCACAGTCACGCGCATATATATATATATTCACAATCACACAACACCTACCACTAACATATATATATATACACACACTTTCAATGAATCCACTTTCATGAATATATAATACCCATCGCAAGAACCTAACTACAATGCTCATACATCGCATGAACAGAAATCACACATATAAATATATACATGCATCAACGTATGTAAATGAACAAGCATCAACAACAGTCGTGAATCCCCTACAAACACACGCACGCACACACAAACAGCAGCATACGCATGCAGGAACATAAACATACATATCATTACGTACATACAATCGATTTGCCACAACCCAAGATTAAACCTCACTTCACATCCCTACTCGCGACCCAACCACATCTTTATCACATACAATTATTCGCTTTCAACGATTCTTAACCCGTACCCGGTCGTGGCTGCCGTCAGTAATGGTCGACTAGGGTTGCTCTTGCGAAAACTGTTAAATGGGTGGGGAGGTGGGTTACGTATATATGGTTGCTAACATGGGGTATTTACACAATAGTCCCCATAAGTTTTCTTTGTTGTAGTTTGTGTTGGTTAATTTCAATAAATGATTGTAAGTAACTTTTCACATACACCCCCTTTAAATACCCAAATTAGACATCAGGAAATTTGGGTTGGGTTTATAATAATTATTATATAATGTTAGTAATTTACTTAATCATTTTATGTTTAGTTGTTGCTTATAATAATATTCATTTTTACATAATGTTAATAAAGTTAATTATAACGTAATGAAGAGAAGTTAGGTTAAGCGAACGAGGTTAACCTGAAAATACCGGGTGTCACAAAGTATACTATTTATGATCAGGATTTTTTTATTATAACTAATAAATAATGATTATACAAATCATATAATGTTTCGTTTCCATGTATGATAATTCTAGTTTTGTTTGATCATATTAACAAGTGATTAAACCATTTTAGTGCAATAAAGATCGTGTTTTGTTAGAAGATGAAACTGAATATTTGTGGGACTATAAAATGAACATTTCAGTTGATTTCTATTAGACGAAAAGTGAGACCCAAACATGGATAGAACTCTTTTTGGGCACTTCGTTTCATTTCAAGAAACAAGTGGATGAGATCTCTTGTTCGGGTTTAGACGTGAAACGAACTTGTGAAACATATGTAGTGTCTTTGTTCAGTTACATGAAAGAAACGGTGCTACAAACTGTTGAAATATGTGTATAATTCAATTCAATAACAAACAGATTTAGAAGTGTTATTTCTAATGTGATGTTTTTATGTTTGCATGGTTTATGGATGCTTTGAGTTGGAATGCTCTTGGGCTAAGGATGTAAAAGACAAATTGCCTAAATGGATGTAGAAGTGGGCTTTGCACTTGGGGTGCTTCTTTTTATAAATTGGGCTTCTATTTGTTAAGAAATCTAGATATCATCTCTGTTAAATCCAAACCAAATATCTATACTATATTAATAAGCATTTGGGGAGGACAACATTGTCTTTTCACTCAAAACTCTTAAAATTAAGAAATGTACAAGTTGTGTTGCATATGGTACAAGCAGGAGACACACAAACAAATCTCTGCAATCCAAAGAGAATGCAAGCCAAGCAACTGGGTTTTTGTTTTATCTAAAAGAAGACACTGCTCTAACTACTCTGCAATCAGGCAAAGAGGAGACTACATTCCTAAGAAGGAGACACACAAACCCAATTTATTAGGGATGGAGAGTGGAGGGGATTCAAATTTTCAAAAACAATAGCTACACTCTCACAATAAGAATAGATAGAGGGGGATGGGAGGGGGGACGAACAAAGCTGGCAGCCCTCTCCGACAACCACCTTTGTCGGGACTCCGGCGACACAAGCTACGCTAAGCGGCGGTTTTGGCGGTGGTGACCCTGCTAAACTTGGAAGACGACGCGATGGTGTCAGAATCATATCTAACCCCACAAACTCCGATTGAACGACGATGCTGTCAGAATCACGTGCGGAAACCCTGTCGCGGCGGCGATGGGACCGCTGGAGAACGTGACGCCGGGGCTGTTGGTGGCGATGCCGTGGAGGGACTCCGACTGCCGAACCCATGTAAGAACATCATGTCTAACATAAGTTGTTGCAGGTGGCGTTTGGTACAGCGGAGAACTTATTCCGACCGAAATCGAGATACAATAAGTTGTTGCAGGTGGTGTTTGGTACAGCAGGTTCGGCTATTGACCTGGATAACAAGTTCCCATGAACCCTAATGGAGATCAATCGCTCACAGAGGTTCCAAATCGACGCGGGAACAAACACAACTCACAGACATTTTGTTTGCTTTCTGCTTAATGGAGGGACCTTAAAATCCTCTTCTCTCTTTCTCTCTCTAAAATGCTATTTCTCTCTCATCATCTTCTGCTTTATTCCTCTGAAGATTGTTGCTGTTGATCTGATCTTCTGCTTGATTCTGTTGTTTGATTCGTAAGTTTTCGTCGATTTCAGGTAAATGTTTCGTTGTTCTGTTTGATTATGTGGTTTTATGGTTTGTGATTCGGTTTTGTGGCATTAATTGTCGTTTATGAGGATGAGATCTGGAATTTGGTGTGTTTTGAGCTGTATCTGTGCTATTGTTTACGAAATCCTTTGGTTGAATTTATGTCGAGTGTGGAAGTGTGTTCGTTTTGCTGTTTCGTGTGTAGGTTTTTGATGTGGAGTTGTTTTTGGTGAGTTTTGTGTTGTTTAGAGTCGGTTGCCTGAGGTTAGAGCTGTGGACGGAAGATTAGATGGAGCATTAATGCATTATTGTTATTTTGTTTAGTTGTGAGATTTTCTATTGGATTATTTGGTGAAATTTTGGTTCTGATTTTGTGGTGAACCCTTGCGAGATTGATCTTGAAATTCGTTCCTTTTACGGTCGTTTCACCGGGAGAAATGTTTTGATTTTAGGGTTCAACATGTGCTTTACAAGGCGCATGCTGATCTCGTGGGGTGAGTTTTTTAGCTGTTAGTCAACTGGTGGATTTAATTTTGGGGATACTGGATATGCATATGCTTCTTCACGCTTCATGAGTTACCAAGGGATTTCATGAGCTTAAAACGAAATATGGCAACTTATTTCCTTTTTGGTCTTGTTAACTAAGCTTTTGATGCGTATATGATCACTGATTTCCCAGATTAGAAGTTACTGCCCTTTGTACACACTATTACATGAAAAATATTTAGTTGTCACATTAGCTCTTTGATAATCCCAAAATATTCACTGAGCTCCTTCTGAGATCACTTACAAGCGTCTTTGTCTAGAGGTTTTAATGATTTAGTGTGTACTAAATAGTGTTCTCAGATTTCTTTCATTAACTACTCTTTATCTCTCATTATGCATTGGATTTTTGAAGATGGTCTGATGTTTATTATATTTGTGGTTGATATTCAATCAGATTAACTAGAACTTCTGCAAGTGTTGGAATTGGATCTGATGACTACTCCGCTGTTAGGTGTTGAAGGGGATGGACAGGGAAACATGTCCTTAATGACTTCTGCTTCCACTATGGAATCGATTTTTCAAAAGAATCCTGGATTAACAGAGCAAAATTATCTGGGATTATCAGATTGTTCATCTGTTGATAGCTCTGCTGTTTCTAGGATCTCAGAGGTGAAAAGAAACAATCTGAACCTCAAAGCTACTAAACTGAGGCTTGGTCTTCCAGGATCTCAATCCCCTGAGCGAGACGCAGATGTTGATCTGGCAAGCTCTGAGTGTCTTGATGAGAAACCATTGTTTCCACTGCTTCCTTCTAAGGATGGGATTTGCTCAGGTTCACAGAAGATTTTTGTTTCTGGAAATAAACGAGGATTCTCCGACACCATTGATGAAGGTAAATGGATGTTTGGTTCATCTGGGACTGATTCAGATGGTTCAAAATCTTTGGTCCAAGGAAAATTTACTGGTAATGTGAATATAAACGGTAAGATTGCATCAGGTGCGCAACCTGCCATGATTAAAGATGCAACATCAAAGGTGGTGCCACAGGAAAAAACGCATGCAACCTTTGGAACTAGCCTCGAAAAAGTGAACACTTCAAATCCTCCTGCTGCTAAGTAAGTGCAATAAGAAATTTGTTTTTCTTGAGAGAAGTGAGCAAAGAAAGTTAAAAGATAACATGATTAATACGATTTTGTTTTTCTTGCTACCAATCTTGTTTTCAGGGCACAGGTAGTTGGTTGGCCTCCAGTTAGATCTTTTCGCAAGAACATTTTGGCTACAAATTCAAAAACTAATGATGAAGTGGATGGAAAACCTGGTCCTGGTGCACTATTTGTAAAAGTTAGCATGGATGGTGCTCCTTATCTGAGGAAGGTTGATCTAAGAAGCTACACTACTTATCAGCAGCTTTCATCGGCCCTAGAGAAGATGTTTAGCTGTTTCACCATTGGTGTGTTGTTTCTTTAGTTTAATTAAAATGTGGTTTTTGTAATATTCATTCATTTTAATTATTACAAGTGCTTTTATTTTTTTTTCATAATGCAGGTCAATGCGGATCACAGGGAGCTCCAGGAAGGGAAAGCCTGAGTGAGAGCAAGTTGAGGGATCTGCTACATGGATCAGAATACGTGCTTACATATGAGGATAAGTATGGTGACTGGTGGGAGATGTACCATGGGAGTAAGTGTCAAACAACTTAAACCCTATTTAATTTGTTCACTTCCATTATGTAGATATTTATTTAGTGTTATGGCATTTTTAAAGGCACTAAACCCTGCCGCGCCGGCGATGGGACCGCCGGAGAACGTGACGCCTGGGATGTTGGTGGCGATGCCGTGGAGGGACTCCGACCGCCGAACCCATGTAAGAACATCATGTCTAACATAAGTTGTTGCAGGTGGCGTTTAGTACAGCGGAGAACTTATTCCGACCGAAATCGAGATACAATAAGTTGTTGCAGGTGGTGTTTGGTACAGCAGGTTCGGGTATAGACCTGGATAACAAGTTCCCATGAACCCTAATGGAGATCAATCGCTCACAGAGGTTCCAAATCGACGCGGGAACAACTCCGGCGAGCTGATTATCCCCCAAATCGATATCCGAAATGACGAACTGTAACCGATTTCTAAAGGGATCGAACCGGAGATGGAGTTAACTGAGAGGTATAGGCTTTGAAGGGCGGGAAACTCTCCGATCTCCGACGGGATTTCGCCGGAGAGATTCGCCGACGGGAGTTGCAGAGAGAGGAGGCGAAGAGAATGGTCTTTCGAAAGCGAAATATATAAATTCCTGATTTAGTAGCCGTTTAAAAGTTATGTTTTGACAAAATACTTGATGATAAATTTGTTAGTTTTTAAGTAATAAATAGTATTTTGTATTTTGTATTTTAAAGTAGTGTATGTTATATATTTGTACTTTTAATATTTATTAAATAAATTATTATATTATCCGATTCTTAATCTGGTCCGACCGGTTGGACTGGTCCGACCAGTGAACCAGTAACACGACCGATTCGATGTCCGGTCCGGTTTTAAAAATGAGTATCGTGATGTATATTGTCACCGCCGCCGCATAGCGCGGGCTTCTTACTAGTGTTTACATACAAGAATCAACAAGAAGAATAAAACAATTAAACAAGAACAAAAAACGTTATATCAAGAGGTGGAGTTAGGTTATCAATGTGATACACCTAATACAGATACAACTAAACAAGCAGTCTCATCAGGATGAATAAGAAGACAAAACCCTAACAGAGACGACAATCAAGAGACCTAAGAACTACAAGAGATGATACAGATGATGAGAAAACCATCTGATGAAAATAATATAATCTTGATCTTGAAGAACTGATGTAGAGCCACTGATAATGAGTAGTGCAGTAGCAACTATCCTCCTTAGACCTCTCAACTCCAGGTTAATAACTGATAAGTCTGATATTATATTGTGCTTCTCTCTTTTGTTCTCTTAGATACAAAACCCATTAAAGAAGAAGAATGAAAAGCCCATAAAATGACAATCCAAAGCCCAAGTACGAGAACTCAATAATCCAGTCCAACAAACCTTCAAAGTTTATCAGTACTCCCCATAGATATCAGCAACCCAAGAGTTCATGAAAAAATATTAACAATTAGAAAAATATAACAACATGATACAAAATATATGTTTGATTTTAAATTGAAACATAAAACATACATATATTTCAACATCCCCCCTCAATTTAATAAGCAAACATATCAAATATGTTTAAACAAACCTACAAATGAAGTAAAAAATAAAAAAAAACTTCCAAGTTTTATTTTTCTTAACAGAACTGAATCAGAGCTTGAACATTCACTTAGAAAGCAAATTAATGTTCAGATTCAAACAAATATAACTAAGGAATTTTACTTCTTTTAGAAAAATTATGTAAATGGAAACAGAGGAACAACTAAAGGAAACTCATGCAACACAAATTTAATGAACAAAAGAAAAAATTGCTCAAATTTTAACCAAACAGCACCGCAGCTTTAACTTGAAAAGCAAAGAACCAATGATAGCAATCAGTAGAGAAAACGATATTTTATTGAAACACCTTTAAAACCAGTTTAACCACTTCCACCTTAGTCTCATAACTATTTATGAACCATTAAAAAAACAGTGTCCCCTTTATGAACAAATGTTACAAACAAATCAAAAACAGCTTCCAGAGACAGATATGGCTAAAACAAAGATACTTGATGTTACAAGAACACAAAAAAACAGTAGCAGATAAAAATAAGTCTCAATCATAAAGAAAAAAGCGTAGAGGTGATGCACATAAAACAAAGAGCGCATACCCCTTAGAATCACCAATGCCTTTAAAGGATAGTACACTTAAAACATTTGTTTGGTTTAATCTTCCAAAACAACTTTTAAGTATAAAAGATAAAAGCAACAATGATTAAGAGAAAGCTTTAACCAACATATAAAGACAAGTCTGAAATTATAGCTTGGTGTTAAAAAAGTTACATAGTTGTAATCCAGACAAAAGATTAACTAGTAAGAATCAACTTAATAAGGTATTAACAGCCAAGATATAACCCATGTTATTAACTTCTAATAATAATAACTTTCTCTTAACATCATTATCCTAGAAATACACTCTTAATCAAACAACGAATTTTAGATTCATCATGACAAAGAGCAAACACATACAATGCAACAAGACATATCATAACTTGCAGTAATCACCACAAATAAAACAATCATACAACATATTCCAAATTATTACAGAATTATATGATTGCACCATATACATCAAATACAAATATGATGAAACATAAAGTCACATGACTTTAAAGACAAAGACATGTCATAAGACATATCAGAAAGAAAGAGATCAGAAGAAACAAATACTGATAAAAAATAGAAAGAATCACATGATTCTATAAGACTATCAGAGGCATATCTCTGATAAGAAAAATAAAAGTCACTTGACTTTTAAGAACTCAGAACAATGTCTGAATACAAGAACTGTGAAGAACTTAAAGACTAATTTGACTTGATCAAAACTTTTACAACTTAACAAGCAACATATCAAGAGAGGACTTGTAAAGAACATAAAGACTAATTAATACAAGCAAAAACCTTTACGACTTCACAAAAAACTGAATCACACGATTCAAGAAATAAGTCTAATAGTAGTGATCATAACATGATCCATATCAGACTAAACGACATAGCCAAACCAGATCTGATTGAACATAAATATCATACGATTTGCAACCGAAAATAAATCTCACATTAGAGAAAACATACAAGGCTGTAAAAATCACTTCATAAACAATATTGGAAATTTGGAATCATAAAGGTTCAAAAATATGCCTTGAAACAATGACAATCACATGAACATGAACTTACAGCTAAGACTTAGACAACTTCTAATTGTATATAAGAATCACATGATTTTGCAATTAGAAAAAATCATATTTAACACAAGAGAGCATGTAAGGCCGTCAAAACATTCAAGAACAATCTCGAAAAATACAACTGAAGCACAGGTTTAACGAACCAGAATACAAATTTTCAATCAAAATAACCCTTTTAGCCAAAAAAATAAAAAATAAAAAATAGAGATCATATAATCATGTTATTGAGACACAATGACCAAGAGACCAGTCATAAAAATATCAAAATATACTAGGTTTAATATTGAACATGAATTTTCCATTAAATATGCTTTTAAGATTTAGAAAAGTCTTTCAACATAAACATACCCTATTTTAAAGAGCTCAATAGCAAGCAAACTCTAAGTTTATTTTTGTTTTACCAAAAAACATTAAAAAAACAAGATAGAATGATAACCAAGTGCCAGGATTGATGATGACATCCTCCGCACCCTTGGTTGAGGTACTTAGTTTTCAACATTGGCATTTAACAAGAGTTTATGCACACTCTCACAGCATAACAAAGTATGATGCAGCATATGCATGTTACGGTTTCTACATTCTAAACTTTACAAAACACAAAATAAATGGGAAACTATACATGTTTGGATGATGAAAAAAATTAAATCTCACATCGTATAATGTATGTATATAAAGCAACCATATACCAAGCATCCATAAAAATAGATGAGCATAGTGATAGCAAGATATGATTTAAGATACAAAATAATGGTACTAGTACATTAAGAATTCATAACTGAGTACTAGTTTTCTTCATAGTATAGCATCTAAAACCCCTCCATCACATAATTAAATTTGAAGTTTTCCTTTTTAGTAAAAGCTTCATGAAAGGCTATTATCCAGACATGGCATCTTTCGTGCAATGGCATACACAAGAACACAAACACAAGGAGCTTATGAAAACAGTCACCACAAAAAAAAACATACCATTAACAGAAAGAATATTCATTCGACAACCATTTTATGAGAATATATGAGAAGAAATGACACGCACGAAAGCAAGTCATAGTAACCCACATTCTTATGCAATCTTATTAATATATCCTAGAATGAGCGAACAAAATAATTGAACTAGAAGCAATCATAACCAATGCATGTTAATCATAAACAAAACTTTTAATCTTCGAAACCCATATATGTTACATAATGCCTTAAGTTCATTAACATCCACTCATCCAGTATCATTAACTTTTGTGCATTTGGATAAACCCCTAATAAAAATGTTGTAGATGCTAATAACAACAATTTCACATACAAAAAATCACCACACAATGCAACTGGCTAAGACTATTTTTGACTAACTAAACAAGGGCAGTTAGTTAACCATATTGTTCTACCCATGAAACCTAATTTTAAACAGACACAAGATGTCAACCACATCAATCAGCTAATAGCTAATAAAGCACACACAAGAAGGAAAAAAAATGACTTACAGTTGTAACTCGGTAGAGATAAAAATTCACGGTCGTCCGTTTTGTGTGGTCCTTCTTGATCCAGGGTTTTTCTCCATAATTATGAACGCAAACCATTTTCTCCCACATCGTGATTACCAGACTCATACAACGAAAGCAACTAATCAAGTCATTCGCAATGGTTAACAACAAAGCCAGTGCAAAGTATTGAGAATCAAATTACAGCCACCAAGACTATTCGGTTGAGGGCCGTAAAAAATAAATGAAACTCAACACATTCTTTGTCCAACGAAAACTAAGTTATGATCGTGAAAGACCAAAATATATTAGTCCTAACTCTGTTGGAGAGGATGAAACCAAGAACACATGAGATGACACTTTGATGTTCACCAATCGACCAGATATGTTACTTTGTATTGGTTAGGCCTCAAACTCTGTAGAGTCCAATAAGAACGACCAGTAGTAATTGAAATAAAGATGAATTCCAATCATCAAATACCCTAAAAGTTTCAAACAAAACACCCAAAGGATCAGATCTAGGGTTTTAAGATTGGAGAAACCCTAATACGAGAACGATCTGGACAGGCGACAGCGGAATGGCGAAGATATCAGAGCCTTAGCTCTGATACCATGTTAAGAAATCTAGATATCATCTCTGTTAAATCCAAACCAAATATGTTTACATACAAGAATCAACAAGAAGAATAAAACAATTAAACAAGAACAAAAAACGTTATATCAAGAGATGGAGTTAGGTTATCAATGTGATACACCTAATACAGATACAACTAAACAAGCAGTCTCATCAGGATGAATAAGAAGACAAAACCCTAACAGAGACGACAATCAAGAGACCTAAGAGCTACAAGAGATGATACAGATGATGAGAAAACCATCTGATGAAAATAATATAATCTTGATCTTGAAGAACTGATGTAGAGCCACTGATAATGAGTAGTGCAGTAGCAACTATCCTCCTTAGACCTCTCAACCCCAGGTTAATAACTGATAAGTCTGATATTATATTGTGCTTCTCTCTTTTGTTCTCTTAGATACAAAACCCATTAAAGAAGAAGAATGAAAAGCCCATAAAATAACAATCCAAAGCCCAAGTACGAGAACTCAATAATCCAGTCCAACAAACCTTCTGAGTTTATCAGTACTCCCCATAGATATCAGCAACCCAAGAGTTCATGAAAAAATATTAACAATTAGAAAAATATAACAACATGATACAAAATATATGTTTGATTTTAAATTGAAACATAAAACATACATATATTTCAACATCCCCCCTTAATTTAATAAGCAAACATATCAAATATGTTTAAACAAACCTACAAATGAAGTAAAAAATAAAAAAAACTTCCAAGTTTTATTTTTCTTAACAGAACTGAATCAGAGCTTGAACATTCACTTAGAAAGCAAATTAATGTTCAGATTCAAACAAATATAACTAAGGAATTTTTACTTCTTTTAGAAAAATTATGTAAATGGAAACAGAGGAACAACTAAAGGAAACTCATGCAACACAAATTTAATGAACAAAAGAAAAAATTGCTCAAATTTTAACCAAACAACACCGCAGCTTTAACTTGAAAAACAAAGAACCAATGATAGCAATCAGTAGAGAAAACGATATTTTATTGAAACACCTTTAAAACCAGTTTAACCACTTCCACCTTAGTCTCATAACTATTTATGAACCATTAAAAAAACAGTGTCCCCTTTATGAACAAATGTTACAAACAAATCAAAAACAGCTTCCAGAGACAGATATGGCTAAAACAAAGATACTTGATGTTACAAGAACACAAAAAAACAGTAGCAGATAAAAATAAGTCTCAATCATAAAGAAAAAAGCGTAGAGGTGATGCACATAAAACAAAGAGCGCATACCCCTTAGAATCACCAATGCCTTTAAAGGATAGTACACTTAAAACATTTGTTTGGTTTAATCTTCCAAAACAACTTTTAAGTATAAAAGATAAAAGCAACAATGATTAAGAGAAAGCTTTAACCAACATATAAAGACAAGTCTGAAATTATAGCTTGGTGTTAAAAAAGTTACATAGTTGTAATCCAGACAAAAGATTAACTAGTAAGAATCAACTTAATAAGGTATTAACAGCCAAGATATAACCCATGTTATTAACTTCTAATAATAATAACTTTCTCTTAACATCATTATCCTAGAAATACACTCTTAATCAAACAATGAATTTTAGATTCATCATGACAAAGAGCAAACACATACAATGCAACAAGACATATCATAACTTGCAGTAATCACCACAAAATAAAACAATCATACAACATATTCCAAATTATTACAGAATTATATGATTGCACCATATACATCAAATACAAATATGATGAAACATAAAGTCACATGACTTTAAAGACAAAGACATGTCATAAGACATATCAGAAAGAAAGAGATCAGAAGAAACAAATCCTGATAAAAAATAGAAAGAATCACATGATTCTATAAGACTATCAGAGGCATATCTCTGATAAGAAAATAAAAGTCACTTGACTTTTAAGAACTCAGAACAATGTCTGAATACAAGAACTGTGAAGAACTTAAAGACTAATTTGACTTGATCAAAACTTTTACAACTTAACAAGCAACATATCAAGAGAGGACTTGTAAAGAACATAAAGACTAATTAATACAAGCAAAAACCTTTACGACTTCACAAAAAACTGAATCACACGATTCAAGAAATAAGTCTAATAGTAGTGATCATAACATGATCCATATCAGACTAAACGACATAGCCAAACCAGATCTGATTGAACATAAATATCATACGATTTGCAACCGAAAATAAATCTCACATTAGAGAAAACATACAAGGCTGTAAAAATCACTTCATAAACAATATTGGAAATTTGGAATCATAAAGGTTCAAAAATATGCCTTGAAACAATGACAATCACATGAACATGAACTTACAGCTAAGACTTAGACAACTTCTAATTGTATATAAGAATCACATGATTTTGCAATTAGAAAAAACCATATTTAACACAAGAGAGCATGTAAGGCCGTCAAAACATTCAAGAACAATCTCGAAAAATACAACTGAAGCACAGGTTTAACGAACCAGAATACAAATTTTCAATCAAAATAACCCTTTTAGCCAAAAAAATAAAAAATAAAAAATAGAGATCATATAATCATGTTATTGAGACACAATGACCAAGAGACCAGTCATAAAAATATCAAAATATACTAGGTTTAATATTGAACATGAATTTTCCATTAAATATGCTTTTAAGATTTAGAAAAGTCTTTCAACATAAACATACCCTATTTTAAAGAGCTCAATAGCAAGCAAACTCTAAGTTTATTTTTGTTTTACCAAAAAACATTAAAAAAACAAGATAGAATGATAACCAAGTGCCAGGATTGATGATGACATCCTCCGCACCCTTGGTTGAGGTACTTAGTTTTCAACATTGGCATTTAACAAGAGTTTATGCACACTCTCACAGCATAACAAAGTATGATGCAGCATATGCATGTTACGGTTTCTACATTCTAAACTTTACAAAACACAAAATAAATGGGAAATTATACATGTTTGGATGATGAAAAAAATTAAATCTCACATCATATAATGTATGTATTTAAAGCAACCATATACCAAGCATCCATAAAAATAGATGAGCATAGTGATAGCAAGATATGATTTAAGATACAAAATAATGGTACTAGTACATTAAGAATTCATAACTGAGTACTAGTTTTCTTCATAGTATAGCATCTAAAACCCCTCCATCACATAATTAAATTTGAAGTTTTCCTTTTTAGTAATAGTTTCATGAAAGGCTATTATCCAGACATGGCATCTTTCGTGCAATGGCATACACAAGAACACAAACACAAGGAGCTTATGAAAACAGTCACCACAAAAAAAACATACCATTAACAGAAAGAATATTCATTCGACAACCATTTTATGAGAATATATGAGAAGAAATGACACGCACGAAAGCAAGTCATAGTAACCCACATTCTCATGCAATCTTATTAATATATCCTAGAATGAGCGAACAAAATAATTGAATTAGAAGCAATCATAACCAATGCATGTTAATCATAAACAAAACTTTTAATCTTCGAAACCCATATATGTTACATAATGCCTTAAGTTCATTAACATCCACTCATCCAGCATCATTAACTTTTGTGCATTTGGATAAACCCCTAATAAAAATGTTGTAGATGCTAATAACAGCAATTTCACATACAAAAAATCACCACACAATGCAACTGGCTAAGACTATTTTTGACTAACTAAACAAGGGCAGTTAGTTAACCATATTGTTCTACCCATGAAACCTAATTTTAAACAGACACAAGATGTCAACCACATCAATCAGCTAATAGCTAATAAAGCACACACAAGAAGGAAAAAAATGACTTACAATTGTAACTCGGTAGAGATAAAAATTCACGGTCGTCCGTTTTGTGTGGTCCTTCTTGATCCAGGGTTTTTTGTCACACCCCAACCTTGACGGCGGAATCGTCGAGGCGTGAGAGTTACGATTGTTCACAGCCACATAACGCTATTATTTGTTCCAAATATATTAATCAAGATTCAATTGTAACAATACAAGTAAACGTTTAAACAAAGATACATCCAGATCATTCGTTTATTTCTCTAAGTCCAATCCTAAGTGTGATAAGCTTCAAAGAGTAACCTGAAACATGTTAAAAATAAAAGGTCAACATATTGTTGGTGAGCATTCTATAGTTTTTCATACATAAGTATATAAAAGATGGCAATTCATGTTGTAAATTAGAGAACAAGGTAACTAGGGATGTAAGACAGAATGCACAATCAAACCTTGACAATGTTTTACAAGTATCAAACGATGTTAATATTCTATTAACGTTAAAAGTATATACGATTAGCTAAGTGTACTTGGATCAACCAAGCAGGCTTGTCAGGCCCATAGATCTATGACGTCGCCAGGCTAGCAATAGTTAATGATTGTACATATATTCGACATTACATGGTAGCTACAAGATTCAACTAATCACAACACACAAGCAAATTGCCATAAGTTTACAAGAATCAAACGTGTTTACAAGTGTAACGTTTATATGGTAACATGTTTCACCCAAAAGTGTGTGAAATAATAAAATGGGTATAGAAATACTCACATGACGTATAGGTGTATAATGTGATAATAAGAATTAAACGACGTTCCAACGAATTCTTTTACAAGGCACCTAAACATATGTATTACAAGATTAAAGTACGATAATAAGATTAACAATTAGTCGTGAACTAGGGTTTTAGGATTTTGAGGTTTTGTATATTATATTTATTCGAAGGAAATATGTCTTTTAAGTGTTTTAAATCAAGCAATGAAATTAAGTTTAATATCGGATAATGTTTAAATATATTTTGTATATATATATATTTTTTTTTGTAATAAATATTGTTACAATAACGTATTACCCGATAATAATTTAATAATCTAAATTAATTGTGAAAGTATATTCTATAATAAATTACGTTTGTAAGAAATTGTGAAATTATATTTAACAAGTGAAAATCAATTAATTTTCTTGGTAACAATATTCTTGTATTTTATAAAGATGCGAAATAAAAATAATGTTTATATTAATAAAGTTTAATAGTTAAATAAGCATGTTTTAACGATAATTTATACTTGTTATATAAACAAATAATGATTTAATAAGTTTAACAATATTTAAATCAATTCTATATAAAAATATGAACTATATATATATTATTCTTGAAAGATAATAAATAGGATAAATAAATAAATAATTAAAAATGTGAAGATATATTTCAGAAAGTAATTAAATGGTTTTAAAAATTTTTAATGTTTGGAAAAATATTTTTATAGTTTTTAGAAATTTTTCTGTAATTTTTAAAGGCTTAAAAAGCCTATTAAAAAAATAAGGGGGTGCCCGGGGTCGAACCCGGGACCTCCTGTTTACACGCACACGCTCCAAACCAGTGAACCAAGGCCTCAGCCGCGGTTATTAATGGGTTTTTAAATCTTTTAAACATCGATTGCAGTTCCTCCCCAAATTCTAAGAACCCTAGATCGTTCAGATCCAAAATTGAACACCAATTCAATGGTGTTAATGGATTCAACCAGGGGTTTTGATTCCCCTTGTAAAAACGAATGTATTGATATGTTTAATTACCCGTATGATGATCAATTGAAGATGAACCCAACGGGAGCAGGTCGCGACGAAGACGATGATTGATTTTGATATACGTGTGTGTGTTTGATCGAATTGAGATTACAGAGAGTTTGGGTGAGTGATTATGGAGGTTTACCCTCTATTATATAGGTGAAATTTGAGCGGGCGAGCTCCATTCGATTTGATTTTTGAACCGGTCGAGCGGGTTCGGTGGGTGCACGCGTAAACGAGCTCATTTTTCGAATTAAGTGGGTCCTTGTGTTCGAATCTCGGTCGCGAGGCTGTCGGGGTCTTTAATTTGAATGAAAATCGCGTGAAATTGGGTGTTTGGGGTTCGCCGGAGTTCGGCCGGCGGTGGCCGGAATCTCGGCCGGGAAAACGAGGGGGAAAAAGGGGCTGGGGGTTGGGTTGTAAAATTTAAATTTACAATAATGGTCCCTGCGGTTTGAATTTTATTATTTTAAGTGAGAAACTTTCATTTTAAGTTTCAGAAATGACGAAATGCCCCCTGGACTTTATTATTATTATTATTATTATTATTATTATTATTATTATTATCTTTATTATTATTATTATTATTATTATATTAATATCATTATTATCATTATTATTATTATTGTTATTATTATTATTATTATTATCATTATTATTATTATTATTATTATTATTATTATTTTTATTATTATCATTATTATCATTATTATTATTATTATTATTATTATTATTATTATTTTTATTATTTTTATTATTATGAACTTAAACGTCGCAAAATACGAGATGTTACAGTCTCCCCTACTTTAGGAAATTTCGTCCCGAAATTTGTTTACGAAGAGACTGATTCGAAAAGACGAGGATGCTAGAATTTCATTTGATCCTCACGTTCTCCAGTGAATCAGAAGGTGAGCATGAAGTCACAGATAAGCCATAGTGATTCTCTTTCTCTTTCTTGATGCGGTTTGTGTTCTCATTTTCTGAGGTACACTTTGAAGAACTTTCAGGTTTTGAATAGGTATCAAAAGAAGAAAATTCATCATCGATTAAGCTGACCGCTTTAGTGTTTACTTTATGTGTAATGGCAGAGCCATTAGAGGTAAAAAGAGAGCCTAAAGTATGTGGCTTCCAGTTAACATTATAAGCTTTTACGTTAATTAAGAATGAATGTTAATACAAGATGTTACCGTCTCCCCTACTTTAAAGAATTTCGTTTCGAAATTTAGAATGAACTTAAATGAGCAAAAGAGTTAAAATGAAAGATAAGTGTTCAAACTAATAGTGATTGACGTTTAATTACAGATGAAATGTTTCACTTGATGGAATCTTACAAGATTCTTGGCATAATGCATGCCAATTTGAACCTATCAGTGAAATGTGAGACGTTTTGAGATGAAATGTTGGAAAACAATGCCGAGTTACCATCGTATATTATACTTATAAATCACAACTTCTAGAATATAATTTTATGGTAAGGTGATGTTTAGATATCTATAAAAGACCAACAATGGTAAGAAATGTTAACCGTCGGAATTTTAAGAATCCCAAACGTCATCATATGAACGACCTTAACACATATCTTGTGAATATGTATTTCTTCTTTGACCAACCATTGGTCTAAGAACAATACGCTATGCGAAGATCTTGGAATGAGTTCACACTGATGGTTAAGAATGTCACTAATATGTTGAAGGACTAGATCATCATGACACTCAAAAGTTATTTCTGATCTTTATCAAGTTTTGTTGTTGATAGAATTTCTTCTATGCTAACGACCCCTGATAATGGAGATCTTATCTCGTGTGACATGGTTGCTAGCATTTGTTTTGCTCTCATCGTTTCCTTTGTAATATGAACAGTTTTATTAAGTTCTGTCTCCTTGGTCTTCTGCACAGCTATTTCTTCCCTTTGTTTTGCCATCTTTTCTCTCTTTTTCACCTGATCAGTGATTTCCATGCCCATGTAATTAACACAAATTTTCTCCCCATCTTTGCTGAACACAGGTTCAACATATATTAAGAATGTTTTGGCTCCAAATAACTCAGTCTCAAAAGTAATTCCTTTCTTTGCTGGTAACTCTTTCCAGAACTTCTCTTTTAAAGTCTTGTTGTTCAAATCCAAAATAGATTTCTAATGATTTTCAAGGTTAAGGATTCTAAAACGATTCAAGAAATGACACAGTCAATAAGAAAGGTATTTGTAACCATGTTTTACAAGGTAACAAATTGTCAAATGCCGATTGCATACGTAATTCATCAATCTCGTAAGTACAGTCGAGAACATTCGTATGACTAGAGAGACATAATCACAAGTTGATAATATCTTTATTTGACAAAAGATTGTTTAGGAAGACTATCATCACGTAATCAGGTGTTGATGATATCTCAAAATGAAAGTTGATAAGTAAGGAATAAATGGTTCGATGTAGTTAGATCGAGTCAAAACATGAAGATAAAGAAATCGATTTAAGAATTTAAATGCTTCAAGCTTGGAATCAAAATCAACCTAAAACGATCGAGTCTTCTTTCAAGTTCAGAGATCATGCTGTGGCTTGATAGGTCAAAACACTAACATTGTTTCACCCGTCAAGTTACTACATGCTTCTCGTCACTTGGTTACAACCATGGTAAGTTGAAGATCAAGAAATGAGAATGGTCATCAAGGTGTGGTTTTCACCCCTAACTTGATGGTGTACTCTCAAGGTATGACCACTAACCTTCCAAACAAAAAGTTCGATCCCAACACATTGTTGAGGATCCACAGAAATAAGACGAGACAACTCACCATTAAGGTAAGAAAAATCACTCCTATCTTACGATGAAGTTTTACAAAAACAAAATATAACAGGATGAACTTCTTCATCAAAATCCAGAATTCACTCCTACTCTGATGAGATCGTTTTATTTGAGAGAATACAATCCATAAAAATAAAATTATCATCAAGGTATGGAATTCACGCCTATATTGATGATTGAGCTTCATAATAACAAGGAAACATCAAAGATTAACATTTGTCACCAAAGTACGGGTTTCAATCCTATTTTGGTGAGGTCATGTCATTTGTGAAAAGCCATTCCAAAGAGAATACTTGGAGTCAATCCTCAAGATGAGGTAATCACTCCAATCCAAAGGATGAAATTTCATAAAATACACAATTGGAAACCATTTATCGAAACGAATAGAGAATCATCAAAGTAAGGGAATCACCCCTGTTTTGATGAGTTAGAATTGTTTAGGAGGTATGGGCGTTCTTAGTCATAGATTGACTTACAAACCCTTATATCTCCTATGGTGCAGACGGTACGAAGTTTGACAAAACAGTGAAAAGAAAAAAATATCAATTTAGAATTTCAAGAAATTTCAAGTTACAACAATGTAGCAAAAGAGAAAATCATGATTACCAGCTTAAGATCAAGGTTCAAGATAACAGAAATTTGTTGTAGTGTTCAAATCCTGAATGGTTTAAATCGGGAAGACGAAATCAAGGACATGAATTATTCAACACCATAATGAGATGTGAACATTCGATCGAAAGAAAATACATGGACTTCTCAGAATATGAGATCAACCATAGCTTTCTTGAAGACACGCGTACCTATAAGTGGTAACATAGTTATAATTAGTTTATTCGATCATTGAGGTGGGTGACCACTTATAAATAACAAGGTTAATATTCAATTAGCAAAGTATCCCGAGATGTAGGAATTCCATCTACAGCTTTGCATGTTCTTAGTTATGGGACACATCCTTAAGAAGACTTGAGAACCATAGGTAACGGTTTAAAGTTCTAAAGGCATACGGTTTAGATTCTCAATATCTTTGGGTCTATTGAAATCCATGTTCACGTTGGTCAAGATAAGAAGATAGTTACATGAGATGCCGAGTTCAATACTGTTACACGTTACACGTTAAGCGTTTAAATGTAAGAGTTGAATTGTAGGATAGGTTTAATATTGACAGGAATATTATTTAGGTTAAGAATGAGAAAGTATTTAAACTTTGATGATTAACCGGTTCAATGATTCAAGGATTTTTAAGATACAAAAGGATGGTTCCATTTGGTAACGCATTACCATTTGGAATCGTTGACACGTCAAGGTAAATTGACCCATTTACCTTAGAAACTTGTGTATGTTGACCATAGTTTATCACTCATCCCAGAAATCCCCAGGTAAGCATAACTGGTCTCGTAGTGAGATTTATGCGATATGCTTGCCTTAGCCCGAAGGCCTTTTGCCAGGAAATCCAGAATACAGGTGTCTATGTGCCACACAAATTTCTTTGGTTTATGAAATCAAAACCTTGATGAGATTTTCACAGATTAGACATAGAGTCTAAAGAATTAAACCCACGATGATAAGTGTAGATTCCACATGTCGTTGAGAGTAGGTTTAGGAAGTTCATTTGTCAGGGAGAGTCAAAAGTCAAAGTTAATTTTAGGGAGTCAAGTAACTAAATTTAAGCATACATAAGGCAACCCTATGCTAAGGCATCAAATTGCACAAAAGGCATAGCATTATGTAGCATTTCAAACAATATGTGAGCACAAAAGTATAAAGATCTTTCTATGAGGTTCATGCAACTATAGTCTAGGTCACCATTTTCTAATAACCTAAATCCCTATAGTTATGGGCTCTGATACCAATCTGTCACACCCCAACCTTGACGGCGGAATCGTCGAGGCGTGAGAGTTACGATTGTTCACAGCCACATAACGCTATTATTTGTTCCAAATATATTAATCAAGATTCAATTGTAACAATACAAGTAAACGTTTAAACAAAGATACATCCAGATCATTCGTTTATTTCTCTAAGTCCAATCCTAAGTGTGATAAGCTTCAAAGAGTAACCTGAAACATGTTAAAAATAAAAGGTCAACATATTGTTGGTGAGCATTCTATAGTTTTTCATACATAAGTATATAAAAGATGGCAATTCATGTTGTAAATTAGAGAACAAGGTAACTAGGGATGTAAGACAGAATGCACAATCAAACCTTGACAATGTTTTACAAGTATCAAACGACGTTAATATTCTATTAACGTTAAAAGTATATACGATTAGCTAAGTGTACTTGGATCAACCAAGCAGGCTTGTCAGGCCCATAGATCTATGACGTCGCCAGGCTAGCAATAGTTAATGATTGTACATATATTCGACATTACATGGTAGCTACAAGATTCAACTAATCACAACACACAAGTAAATTGCCATAAGTTTACAAGAATCAAACGTGTTTACAAGTGTAACGTTTATACGGTAACATGTTTCACCCAAAAGTGTGTGAAATAATGAAATGGGTATAGAAATACTCACATGACGTATAGGTGTATAATGTGATAATAAGAATTAAACGACGTTCCAACGAATTCTTTTACAAGGCACCTAAACATATGTATTACAAGATTAAAGTACGATAATAAGATTAACAATTAGTCGTGAACTAGGGTTTTAGGATTTGAGGTTTTGTATATTATATTTATTCGAAGGAAATATGTCTTTTAAGTGTTTTAAATCAAGCAATGAAATTAAGTTTAATATCGGATAATGTTTAAATATATTTTGTATATATTTTTTTTTGTAATAAATATTGTTACAATAACGTATTACCCGATAATAATTTAATAATCTAAATTAATTGTGAAAGTATATTCTATAATAAATTACGTTTGTAAGAAATTGTGAAATTATATTTAACAAGTGAAAATCAATTAATTTTCTTGGTAACAATATTCTTGTATTTTATAAAGATGCGAAATAAAAATAATGTTTATATTAATAAAGTTTAATAGTTAAATAAGCATGTTTTAACGATAATTTATACTTGTTATATAAACAAATAATGATTTAATAAGTTTAACAATATTTAAATCAATTCTATATAAAAATATGAACTATATATATATTATTCTTGAAAGATAATAAATAGGATAAATAAATAAATAATTAAAAATGTGAAGATATATTTTAGAAAGTAATTAAATGGTTTTAAAAATTTTTAATGTTTGGAAAAATATTTTTATAGTTTTTAGAAATTTTTCTGTAATTTTTAAAGGCTTAAAAAGCCTATTAAAAAAATAAGGGGGTGCCCGGGGTCGAACCCGGGACCTCCTGTTTACACGCACACGCTCCAAACCAGTGAACCAAGGCCTCAGCCGCGGTTATTAATGGGTTTTTAAATCTTTTAAACATCGATTGCAGTTCCTCCCCAAATTCTAAGAACCCTAGATCGTTCAGATCCAAAATTGAACACCAATTCAATGGTGTTAATGGATTCAACCAGGGGTTTTGATTCCCCTTGTAAAAACGAATGTATTGATATGTTTAATTACCCGTATGATGATCAATTGAAGATGAACCCAACGGGAGCAGGTCGCGACGAAGACGATGATTGATTTTGATATACGTGTGTGTGTTTGATCGAATTGAGATTACAGAGAGTTTGGGTGAGTGATTATGGAGGTTTACCCTCTATTATATAGGTGAAATTTGAGCGGGCGAGCTCCATTCGATTTGATTTTTGAACGGGTCGAGCGGGTTCGGTGGGTGCACGCGTAAACGAGCTCATTTTTCGAATTAAGTGGGTCCTTGTGTTCGAATCTCGGTCGCGAGGCTGTCGGGGTCTTTAATTTGAATGAAAATCGCGTGAAATTGGGTGTTTGGGGTTCGCCGGAGTTCGGCCGGCGGTGGCCGGAATCTCGGCCGGGAAAACGAGGGGGAAAAAGGGGCTGGGGGGTTGGGTTGTAAAATTTAAATTTACAATAATGGTCCCTGCGGTTTGAATTTTATTATTTTAAGTGAGAAACTTTCATTTTAAGTTTCAGAAATGACGAAATGCCCCCTGGACTTTATTATTATTATTATTATTATTATTATTATTATTATTATTATTATTATTATTATTATTATCTTTATTATTATTATTATTATTATTATTATTAATATCATTATTATCATTATTATTATTATTGTTATTATTATTATTATTATCATTATTATTATTATTATTATTATTATTATTATTATTTTTATTATTATCATTATTATTATTATTATTATTATTATTATTATTATTATTTTTATTATTTTTATTATTATGAACTTAAACGTCGCAAAATACGAGATGTTACATTTTTCTCCATAATTATGAACGCAAACCATTTTCTCCCACATCGTGATTACCAGACTCATACAACGAAAGCAACTAATCAAGTCATTCGCAATGGTTAACAACAAAGCCAGTGCAAAGTATTGAGAATCAAATTACAGCCACCAAGACTATTCGGTTGAGGGCCGTAAAAAATAAATGAAACTCAACACATTCTTTGTCCAACGAAAACTAAGTTATGATCGTGAAAGACCAAAATATATTAGTCCTAACTCTGTTGGAGAGGATGAAACCAAGAACACATGAGATGACACTTTGATGTTCACCAATCGACCAGATATGTCATTTTGTATTGGTTAGGCCTCAAACTCTGTAGAGTCCAATAAGAACGACCAGTAGTAATTGAAATAAAGATGAATTCCAATCATCAAATACCCTAAAAGTTTCAAACAAAACACCCAAAGGATCAGATCTAGGGTTTTAAGATTGGAGAAACCCTAATACGAGAACGATCTGGACAGGCGACAGCGGAATGGCGAAGATATCAGAGCCATAGCTCTGATACCATGTTAAGAAATCTAGATATCATCTCTGTTAAATCCAAACCAAATATGTTTACATACAAGAATCAACAAGAAGAATAAAACAATTAAACAAGAACAAAAAACGTTATATCAAGAGGTGGAGTTAGGTTATCATCAATGTGATACACCTAATACAGATACAACTAAACAAGCAGTCTCATCAGGATGAATAAGAAGACAAAACCCTAACAGAGACGACAATCAAGAGACCTAAGAGCTACAAGAGATGATACAGATGATGAGAAAACCATCTGATGAAAATAATATAATCTTGATCTTGAAGAACTGATGTAGAGCCACTGATAATGAGTAGTGCAGTAGCAACTATCCTCCTTAGACCTCTTAACTCCAGGTTAATAACTGATAAGTCTGATATTATATTGTGCTTCTCTCTTTTGTTCTCTTAGATACAAAACCCATTAAAGAAGAAGAATGAAAAGCCCATAAAATGACAATCCAAAGCCCAAGTACGAGAACTCAATAATCCAGTCCAACAAACCTTCTAAGTTTATCAGTACTCTCCATAGATATCAGCAACCCAAGAGTTCATGAAAAAATATTAACAATTAGAAAAATATAACAACATGATACAAAATATATGTTTGATTTTAAATTGAAACATAAAACATACATATATTTCAACACTATTCTACATATACTAAAAAGTCATTGACACCAGAGAATTCAATTATATTCTCCATCTCTATTCGTTCTTTACAAGCTATCTTCTAAATCTCCTCTTGGTAGTATGATGGTTTTATCTTCTTCATGTTTGATAAAATCTAGTCTTAGATCGTACTATTGAGTGTATTCATGTTTAATCATATACTAATATACTCATTGTCTAAGTTTGAGGATATTAGTCTATGTTTAGATTCGTTTTTATTTTGATGATTCATATTCAGATTTGCTGTTCATGTATCATCATTCTAAATAATATTAAGAATTTGTTGTTTCTTGACACAAACCCGAGGCTTGTTGGTCGTATATGACGGTATTATTGTATCGACTATTTCGCACTAAGTGACAAACGAGTATAGACACATAATGTGTTTTAAGATAAACATGTTATTATTAGCCCTCAGCAAAATACAATCCGTATTCTTATGTTTGATTCATCTTGTTGTGTATTGTAGTTGACTTCAGAAACATGCAAGGAGCAAAGCGACCCAAAAACTACCACAACCACATACAAATGCAAACACAATTATCGCGTGCGAAAGTGGTTAAAAATAACAATTATAAACAATGTTTTCAGAACCGGATCGGACGTCGAACCGGACGCCCTACTGGTTTGGTGGTCGGACCGGTCGGACCGGTCGGACCGGTTGGACCGGATTTAACTATATTTTAATTATATTTATATATGTAATTAAATATAAGTAATTTATATATGTTTTATATATGTATTTTATAGTTATATATAAAATTTAAGTATATTTGGGTGTGTGTGAATGTATGTTTAAGATTATATTGAACACTTTGTCCCACATTGGTGTGGGGACAAAGTGATGTTTGGTTTATAAGTAATTTTTTTATCACTCTAGTGTATCCTTATGACATATTTTGCCGCAAGTACTACCCGCGCGCAGGGGGGGTGCAAAAATGGGGAAAAAGGTTGGATTTCCAGCGAACTCGTGTGTGCCCGCACGTGTCGCGGACACGAATGCAACTTCAAAAACCCAGGCCCGTGCGAGCCCGTTTTTTGAATTCGGTTTTACTTTTTGATCTAGCACACTAATTTGTAGTTCAACACCCCGTTTTTACTCAAAAAAATTAAAAAAAAATAAAAAAATTGCAATAAAAGCATTCATAGTTGGGTCTTTATAATCATTCATATCTTTAAAATATAAGAAAATCTTAATAAAATTCACTCTATCTAATTCTTTATATTTTTTTCTTATTCATAAATTGTAAGGAGTATATATATGAGATGGATAGTGAGTTCTTATATTTACAACTCACTATTTATCCCTTATAATATTTTGTGAGTGAAAGAGAAAGAAAGATTATAAAAGTTGATTAAATAAGTATTATATAATTGAATAAAAATAAAATAAAAATAGAGAGTTAAATTTTTTTCAACAATCTTAAATTGCCGGTTCAAGTCTCACATTTTGTCCAATAAGTTGTAATTCTATACATCAATTTTAAAATGTAATCCTTTTCATTTTATATTTACATTTTCTATAAGAGAAACCAATGATAAGGGTTTAAGGTCAACCAATATAAAGGAATATATTTCAAGTTAAAATAAAAAACAATAATAACAATAATAATATAATACAAATTAATTAATCATTGTTGGGGATTAAAATTCTAGGAATTTGACCATGATCACAAAAGTCGATCTTGTTAAGTCTAACACAGCATAGAACTTGCTCTGGTAGTTCTTCAGGATATTGTGCCTAAAAAACAAGAAAAAAGAGGACATAAATGGATTATGTTAACTAGAATATGAATAGAAAAACATTAACGTTTTCGGTTTTGTGCCCGGAAACCACTTTACCTGAATTGTTAAACCGACGTCGAGGATCCCAAGTTTCAACCGATCCCGGAAAGCATCAAGTGCTTTACGCGAAATATAGCTGAATCGGTGTATGTCTAAATCTATTTCAAAATAGTTATGCCCCTACATAAAATTGGAAAACACAAATAAATGAGATTTAAGCATGTAAGAAAATACAAGTACGTGTTCCTTAGGAAGAGAAGAAAAACTAAAGAATAATGGAATCAAATGAAATAATTGAATTGAGTTAAATTTAATTTTGCTTCGTTGACGAAAGTAATAGCTTTTTTCTTCAAAATATTAAAAACATCAAGTTACATCTTAAAGTTTTTTAAGTTGTTTCAATTTTAGTTTAAAAGTCTTATTGTTTTGAATTTAAGTTGAAACAATTGATAAAACTTTTAGTTTGAATTAAAACAACTTATGAAATTTTTGAAAACGAATTAATATTTTTTAACTTTAAAAAAATAGTTATTTTTGTCACAACTTAAGAAACAAAATCGAACTTAACTCAATTGAATTTGATGAACCGGTGATTTGGAGGTTATTATTTTGATAACCTATTTGATAGTAGTATGATTACATGTATATAAATAACTAAATTAACGGCATAGAACTGACATCGAAATGTCGTTTTTTATATTTTTCTATTTTTATAAATAATATGTTATATTTTGAAAAAGTTGTTCTAAGTTTTATAATTAGCGTGTTGTTTGTCGTTTATTTTTTATGTAATTTTAAATAAATAAATAATATTTTATTTGACTAAACGTTAATTGAATTTATTAATTTAAACTAGCTTGAATATACTCATGTTTAAAATGAGTAGTTAGCCGAACCATCTTTTTAATAACTACATTAACCAAATCATTTATAACCGAAATCAATCGGTTAAAAAAATCTAACAATCAAAATAATGTTTTTTAAGTTTATTTTTGTACCATAACCGAACCGACTCATGCTCAAACATAATCAAGGAGTGTAGTATGCCGAAGGTAATAATGTACCAACCCGATAAAAAGCATGTTGAGGGCGCGTAAGCACCGGTATCTCATTATATGCGTTTAGAAGCTTCTTTTCGGCTGAACATAACTCAAGATCCTCAGGGTTAACTACGCCCGCCATTAGTTTGAGCCTTTCCCGATAAGGAACTAAAGATTCTCTTGCAAAACCCGTCACTACTTCCATCTCATCCATGACTAGTCGCTGTTAGATAAACGATTTACAATGATTAACCGATAGATAAACATCCAAAAAAATGAAAAGAAAAAAAATATATATTTATAATACTAAAAGAGTAACTTGGGGGACACTTGTCACAATCCTAAACCCCCTAAGTTTGTTTTTATACGCCTCTCTCTCCTCTTAAATAGTTACTTAAATTAAAAATTAAATAATTTTAATTCTCTTTAAGATTAAAAATATTTCTTAATAAATTAAGAAAATATGTCTTTATTAATGTTATTTCTAGAAAACAAATTTTTATAAAATAAGAGTTTTTCTAAAACATCAAACATTTTTAAAAATATGAAATATCTTAAAATTGATGTTTTTAAAAAATAAACTTTTTATAAATTAAAAATAATTAAAATTGGGAGTTATAATAAGAAACTTTTGAAAATGATATTTTTAATATGGTTTGTTTGTAAAAAAGGGTTAAAATTTTTTGGAAATAAAAATTAAAATTATTACTTATAATTATTACTCATATGTAATTTTAATCATATCTTAATTTAAAATATTATTTTATAGTTCATAAATTTTTATCATAATTAATATTTTATTTTTTAACTCGTCTAATACATGGGTTTACTAAAATTAGTATAATATAAATAACAATCAATAACTAATTAATTTTATTTTTCAACCCGTGTAATACATATAGTTTTATTTATGTTTTTATGTTATTTTAATAATGAACTATCCACCTCTCGTGTAATACACGGGTAACTAAAGCTAGTACTGATATATAACGATACGATACCTGAATGCTTTCGCAAAAACGAGGAGATACTTCCTCCTCAAAACTTTCAGACAATTTGAAATATAAAACTAGACTGATCCCTTCACCATCGGTTTCACCATTAAACAGTGTTGTGGGATACGTTGGCAACTGTCATATAAACATAATAACTATATTTAGTCGGAAATAGTGGTGCACAAACCGGTTTTTTTCTTGAACCGATTCGGGTTCGAACCGGTTCGGGTTCGAACCGGTTCGGGTTCAGGTCAACGTTTCTGGGACCGGTTTTGCCCAAGAACCGGATCGGGTCCGGAACCGGTTTTGGGCCAATAAAGCCCAACCCGGTTGGAACCGGTTCGGCTCGGTTCCTAACCTGTTCGGTTCCAAAAACCGGTATTTTTTATTTTTTAATTCAATAAATAATATATTTAAAGTTTAAAAAAGATACATACCGGTTTTTTGGGCCGATTTCAAACCGGTTTTTTTGAACCGGTTCGTAAACCGGTTTTAGTAAAAACCCGGTTCCAAACCGGTTTGAGCTAGAAATATACAAACTGGTTCCAACCTACCGGTTTTTTCCGGTTTGAAACAAAACCGGCCTACCACCGGGTCCAAACCGGTTCGGGTTCGGGTCGGGTATGTGCACCTCTAGTCGGAAAAGGGTGTGAGAAATGAAAACATGTTTTACTGGGCCTTTAGTGGACCATTATAAAAATATTAATGGGCCCCGGCCCAAGAAAAACCAAGAAAAAGGTTTTGTTTAGTTTGGGCTCGTGTAAAAAGGTGATTAGGTGACCGTGAATCCTGATGCTAAATTTTCTCCAACAATACAATAAAAGTCGATCAGGTATTTGTTTGACACATAAAAATGCGTCGGTCATGTAGAATTTTATTAGAGCTCCGTTTATTAAATATTTAAAAGAAATGGTCCATGTGATTTAATCATATTACAAGTTTGATCCCTACATTTTTTGAATTACAAATTTAGTCCAACATTTTGACAGTTGATTGCAACTACATTAATTTCCAATAGTTTTAACGATCTGCGACTAAATCTACGATATGATCAAACCATAGGATCAATTATGCATTTTTCCCTAAAAATTAAAAGCATTTGAAAAAATAAAATCAAAGTTAAGAAATTCAAATAAAAGCTAATAATAAAATTTAATAATCATAAAAAAACAAAATAAGGTTAATAATCAAATCAAGTTTTAAAAAAGTTAAGAAAAGTAAAACTAAAAAGTATAAAAATTAAAAAAAGAAAGAATTATGCAATTAAAGTAAAAATAATTAGAAAAATAAATAAAACTTAAAAATAATATCAAAAATTGTTTATAAAATTCAAAACTAATATTGAACAAAACATATTAAAGTTAAAAACAAAAAAAGTTCGATTTCATAATTTTCTTTTTGGGTTTGGACTTTCACAAGGTTTTAAAATTTTTCAGTTTAGGCATAACATATGGATTTCATCAAAAAGAAAAAAAAAGTAAGCATGATTCTTTTATTTTCTGTTTTCCTTTTTAATTTTATATAAATTTTCTATTTTTACTTTTATTTACTTTTAAATTTTGATTTGATTTTTAACCTTTATTTTATTTTTAGTGATTGTGCAATTTTATTATTAACGTTTATTTAAATTTCTTAAACTTGATTTTAAATTTATTTGATTTTTAGATAATATTGCACAATTGGTCCTTTTGATTTGATTATATTACATAATTAGTCTCCAGCTCATAAAAAACTAAGAACACTACCATTGGGACTAAATTTGCAACCAATTACCAGTCGTTTGAGCTAAATTTACAATTTTTAAAACGTATTGACCAAACTTGCAATACGATAAAACTACATGGACCATTTTTATAATTTTCTCAATATTTAATTACTATTTATATGCATATATAACTATTTATATATGTAATTATAATTTTATACATTATAAATATATATATTATTAAGTTATTTTTATTATAAATTTATATAATAATATTTGTTATGTAATTATATATCTATTATATGAGATAAAAGTCATTACATTGACATGAATAATATGGATTTTTATATATTTTTTTTTTTAAGACCATTAATTATATATTTCCACAAGTTAAAAAATCAGTTACAAACTTTTCCCTTTCTAAAACATATATATTACATATCTATCCATTTAATAAAAATTATCTTCTTAGATGACTATTGTACCTTAATTATTATTAAGGGATATTTACATACTTATATTTTGGTATTGTAATTATAAAACTTTGACAATTTTCACTTGCTATCTTAATATGTAATTTTGATTATAGTTATTGTATTTTCAAATAAAATTTTAAACTTTTTATGTGGAGATGTAATGTTATTTATCGTCTGATTTTTAGTTTAGTGACACTCTTGATGTGACATTTTTTAAGGTGAAGGTGTAATGTTGCTTCGTAATAATACTATTTTTCAGGTTTGGTTTGGTTTAGGTCAATTTTTATTAAAAACATAAATCAAACCGCTCTCACTCGGTTTAATTTTTTAAAACCGAAAAGTAGACTTTTGGTTTTGGTTTTAGTATTGATTTTGATTGGCTTGACGCATGAAACTATAAACCAATGTACCAGTTTGATCTAAAAAGATTAATACCTGTACATTAACAATTAGTATTGAAGGTACTTTCTTATTCACATCAACAAAAGGGAGTTCAACGTGTTGAGCAATGTGATCGATCTTTCGAGGGCAAACAAACAAATCGATACCGATTGGGACGTATGGGCTATAATCAGGAGCCGAATCCTTTCGTTTGTCTCTGTATAATTAGTAATTAATATAGTTATATATTTACAAAAAAAATATAAAATAATTTTTTACAGAAATATAATACCAAAATCAAACATACCTGAAGAAATTTTCACCACGAAGCTTAAAAACCGAAGGCGAAACAAACGACCAACATCCTGGAGTTGGCTTATCATTCATTGATCTAGGAACTAGAAGTCCCGCCCGTGGGCGAAACACGAACCTCTTTGATTGGCCTATCAATTTGTTCACCAGTTTAGCAACGCAAAATGCAGCATATGTAAAAAGTAAAAACTGGTTATTACGTATTCAGGTGATGAATTCATAATAACCAAAACCAAAATCAAGAAATACTAATTTTTACTTACAAATTTCGGGTTTTTCATCTCGATCTGAAGATTTCTGGCTCATAGAAAACAAGATAACAGTCGTCAAGCAAGAATGACCGTTCTGTATAAGACTTTTATCGAAAACCGAAGACTCATTTGAGTCTTTATCGGTGACAAACTTCTCATTTTCAGTTTCATCATGTTTGTTATCAACACATTGATCGTTTGCATTTCCTAAAGACGAGAAATATTTAAATAACAAAAGTCGAATTTCAAATAATATAAAACGTCTAGATTCAAATAAATATTTCAGGTAACTTACCTCCATATACGCTAATAAAGTCATCATCCGAGTCAGATCCTAATATACTCACAGAGTCGAACCACATCTCCTCTTGACAACCCGATGCTAGAATAGAAGACATGTATCATTAGACGTTAGCGTCAACCCAAATTCCATACGCGAAAGTACAAAAATACCCTTTTGAAACTTTATTAGGAAAACTCACCAACACTATTTGCAAGCTCTTCAATCGTAACAGGGACAGAAGTCGAAACCCTTCTACTCCATTTTCCCGAACAAAAGAAGTATTTTCGCGATCTTGATGTTTTGCGCGGCCTAGAAGCACATCCACCCATGATAACGCGATGTATAAATATGTATTTTTACAGAAGATTAACCACAAGCTAACATGAAAACATTCAAAGATTGTTTAGGGATCAACTCGAGTCGATCAACACAGGTGTTTTTCTGTTTTGTTGATCATGAAACCCGAAAATCTGATATAAGATTGCAAGAGTTTGATCGTTGTTTAGTTAGATGAATGGTTGTGGAGATGATTTATATGGTCCGAATACATGAAACTAGACCTACTAAATTGCTTTTGACAACTCATATTGTCTAGAAACCATACAACCACTTGAAAACATAATATCAAATTTAAAAGTATGTCTTTTAGGTGCTATAAATTATTATAAATCATACCCTAGATGATATTTTTGGTTTTGTTTGACAACTGCCATTTGTTGCCTAGGAAAGAGTCAAATTATAAGATAGACATATAAACAAATTATTTGTTGAATTTTAATCTAACAAGCGAATGAATACGAAATGGTAGCATTGTTAATGTTTATTTATTTTCGTTCATTTTAGGTTAGTGGATACATATATACATGAGCAAACATAAGTGATATTAACAAAGAAACATAAACGAGTTTCTACGTGTGTAAATATATGAACGAGGTATATGGTATATGGTATATGGTTCTGTTGGTCCGTTTAATTAAATAAAAACAAATAACCGAACCATAATCGAAAAGAGCAAACTGAAATAACCAAACCATTTAAGAAACGGATATTCTAGTTTCGATGTTTTTCCTCAATAAGCGAGTTTTATGCTTTGGTTATGATTATATGTGTATCAGCAACCGTAATGACCAAACCTAACCGACATTAAAACCACGCTTTATAATAATATTTTCTATAACTAAGATGTTATATGTTGGAAATTTTTGTTATTACTTTCTATACATAACATGTTACTTGTCCTCTTATTTTTTACTTATTAAATAAACAAATGTTTCTTATATTATATGATCCAAAACTTGATTAAACCGATTAACGAAAACATAGTAGAAATTTGTCCGCGCCCTCAGCCAACCAAATTAATAAGTCGTCTTTCCTCATAACCAAAACGACTGAATCAACATTAATAAAGCCTATCGTTTATGAAAATCTAAAGCCCAAAATTAAATTCTATCTCTGGTTTAACTCATAACTTAACTGAAAGCTCATCCCTGTGTTAAAAAACAATGTCGTTTGTACTTGTTTGTATATAGAACGTACCTCGTACACATACATTTTTTAGGATATGAACCTGCTAACCTTGTGATCGTTGAATCGTTTTCAATACCACAAGATGAGAGACATGTTGATCATTATCAATTAATATTAGGTTATATTACAAGACTTATTTAATGATTAATAAAATGGTTAGGATGCATTAAACGGAAAGATGAGTAAAGGTCTTGATCAAAAGCATATAAAAAATTAAAAGAAGATGAAAGGGACATATAGCAACTACAACAATACCACAATCAAAAAGAGAACCAATCATTTGAATGATATTCTTTTGTCCACATTAATGTTTATAGAGGACTATTAAACAACTCTAACTACAAATTATAAATGTTTAAAATTTGGTGGTGGAATTTCCACCAAATCATAAATTAATATTATGATACAAAAATCAGAAGTTACAAAGACATTCTAAAAGCTTCATTGATGATAAAGAACCTACGCAACTGCCAACATAACCTTTTTCTTAAGCTATGTGTTAGAATGTTACTTAATTAACTAATAAAACTTACTTTTCAATATAATCGACTTAAGATGGTTTTGGCTTGTAAATAAAATTAACAAGTGAGATGAGAGGAAGAAATAGAGGCTAACATGTTCATCTTAATATGTATAGATATGTCATTATAATTATAATAGATATTGATAAACCCTTGCTTATTGTATATTTAGTTTTTTCCCCTTTATGTTAAAACTCATGATCTATTTACCAAAATTCTCAAAACTCTAAAAATAAGCTGTAAAATTTTAAGCACAATAGTACATTTAAGTTTATATCTTTTGTATTAAGATAACAAATGCTAAAATTAATTACATTAGCCTTTTATAATTTAATGCATGTAGTGTCAATATGCTATAATTTATAAACCTTTTTATATGTTTTGGTTTATAATTAATGTAATTTAATAAGATTTAAAGGATAGAAGTAAATTAGATAGGGTCCAAATGTCTGATGGTCAACATTTCAAGAGGTCTTTAAGGCCCGCAGGCCGCAACCCCATATTTTAAATCCATGATTATAGGTTCGCACTTTCTTTAAATAATATTTCTTTATGTTTTAACACTAGAAAAAGTTTAAATACAAAAACTAAAAGTATAAAAAAAATAAGATGTTGACATGTTTTTTATCAAGATTAGGTTGAAGGCGAAATTTATAATATTTACTTTTTTTAATTTTCATATATTTTTTTTAATGTTCATGACTTTCACATATGATAAAAATAATTATATTATAAAAATAAACAATCTTTAACTTTAAAACATGTATATTGTTGATATGAAAAATAAAAGTTTTTATGTTTTTAGCTCATTATGTAATTTTGTCATGCAATCTTTTGAATTTACGAGAATTACACAAATACCTGATAAGGATTACACAATGAACTAAAAACGTAAAAAGTTTACGATTTTTCAACATTGTGTTATTTAAAAATCATCATTTTAGAAAAAACATAATACATAACACAATAATCAATATTAAACATTATGGATAACATAATAACCAGCATTAGACTCAATGATCAGCATTGAACATAATGAACTGCTTGACGAGTATTATAGGATGACTTGATCAGGATTCAACAATGAACTAGAAAACGTAAAAGAAATTATTTTTAGCATCATGTTATTTTATAATCATTATTTTAGAAAACATAATCATCAGCATTAAACATAACAACCTGACCAGTATTATACAATAACCTGATATTACACAATGATATGATAAACATTACACAATAAGCTAAAATAACATGAAAATTTTATTTTTTTATACATTAACATTATACGTGTTTTAAAAAATAAAAACATGCTTGTTTTTATGGTGTAAATCTAACCAAAATAATATTGTATGTAAAAGTTATAAGCGTTTAAAGAAAATAATAAAACTTAAAAATATGGCTAAGACTAAAATATCATGTTACATCATTTAAAGTTTTAATTATTTACCGTTATGTCAATAAATTTTATTAACTCTTGCATCTAATATCTGATGGTAAATAATATTTTTTTGGGTCCTTATGGGGACACCGCATGGTTTTTTTGTCACACCCCGACCGATGGCGGAATCATCGAGGCGGACGAATGTGAATCGATTGTTCATAGCACAAGGTAATAAATACGTTGATATAACATTTAATAGCCATTTATTTATTGAATAATACCATTCAAGTCACACATTACATCACAATTAAAATAAAAACATGAAATATAATATTGTCTTCTTTATTTTTGACTAGGTCCAAATCTATGTGAGCAGAGAGAATTCCACTAATTAGCATTTCCTGAAATCATGTGAAAAAGTAACGAGTCAGCTAAAGAATTAGCCGGTGAGTAATCACAGGTTTAAACACACACACAAAATTTGATTGAATAACTTGTAAACAATTCAATTCACATGGTAATGTTATAACTAACATGCAACAATGTATCATAAATGACAAACAACACGATCAAACCTAATGACTGAATTGACTCGGTCCACAGACGAAGCCTTATAGAATGTATGATTCCGGTTTCAATCACCACGCGACTAAACAAATGGGGTGGGTTGTCAAACCAATAGATCTATCATTGTTACCGTGGTTGTGTAAATTAATGATCATGTTATCAAGTTTATCTAAATACGAACACATAATTGCAAGTAAATAACATAACACGTATTGAATTGAATATTAGTATGAAATAGAATAAAAATGTATAAGCATGGTTGCGTATGATATCACATGATTTCCCCAAATAATAAAATATGAAAAATGGGCAATGAATACTCACTTGGTATAGCAATATGGTTTGAATAATATGCAAGATTAGACAATGACGGTTTCCTCACGGATTTGACCTAAGGAATGGTGTTTTAAATTAAAACAATATAATGATTGAAGAATAGATGTGAATTAAGGTTTCAATTGGGGTTTGTGGAGTTATAGAAAAATATTATATCTCATTTGATATATTGGTTAAATAAAACTAGAATAAAATATTTGAATAATGATAATAAGTAATTAGTTAAATAGAATTATAAAATGATTTAAGCAACATTTGGAATCAAGTATGATACATAAATAAATAATTTTTAATGATTAATTATTCATAACTTGATCAAAACAATTCATTTATATTTGATTCAAAATAGCTTATAAAAATTTAGGATGTTCAAATAAATTAAATATGTTTTTATAACATTTATTTTTATTAAAAGATAACAATATGTAATTTATACCCTTTAGAATTTTCAAAAAATTAATTAATAATTTCATGGAATAGATTTAACTAACAAGATAATTTTTATATTAGTTTAATAATATATTAAAAATTTCTGGAATAAAATGATTTGAAAATAAATAGCAAAAAGATTAATTGTGTTGGACCAGGGTCGAACCCGGGTCCCCTTTGAGTGAGGGGTGTGATTTACCAGTTGGGCAGAAGCCCATGATCTGATAAAACTCAGATTTTAAACCTTAAAAAACCGTAATTAAGTATTTCCCCCAAATTTAACATGAACCCTAGCTTCAATTTGTATCAAATTGAACATGAAATCTAAATCAATAACCAAATCAATCATAGGGCTTTTAATTAGCATTCAAAAACGAGCGTAATCATGTATGTAATTACCTGGTTCGAGATAGAATCGATGATTTAAGAAAACTTGAACGAGTCGCGACGGGTGGTAGTCGATTGGAGTTGATTTTGTTGATCAAAATCGAATTAATTGTGCAGAAAGCTTCAATTGGACCAGATGATCAAAAGCCCTCAATCAATTTCTGTTGAGGTTGCTTCGAATATGGGGTTCGACTAGTTGCAGGTTCGACGTGAAGATGGAGATTGAAAGAGATGATGGGGTTTGATTCGTTTGTAATTCGAGTTGCAGTAAGTTCACATGGGACGTTTTGATGGTGACACTGTGAGTATATAACACCGATTGTAGCTGTTTCAAATCAAACGGGTTTAAGATTGATTCGGGAGTTTCGGGTCACGATTCGGTTATAATTACATGGTGTTATTCGCAATTATTGATATATTTGAATTCGCAACGTTCACAGAATCATTTTCAGTTGATTAATTTGATTGATTGCGTTGATGATCGAGTTGAAACAGTTTGAGATTTGAATGTGGTTTTCGGTTTTGTTTGAACATGTTAAACAATCGATTAAGTCCAATTAAGATTGGTTATGAGTTCGAAACAGGTTCGCGACCAGGTATAACGGCTTGTTTGGCTTGGAAATAGCTTGATTTGGTGTGGTTGGACCTCGCCGGAGATCGGCCGGAGGTCTTGGCCGGAGACAGGGGAAAGTGACCGGGGGGGGTTGTGTTTTAAACAATTTACAATTTGGTCCCTGTAGTTTGAATAGCTTCTTATTTTATAAATAAACCTTTTAAGACAAAGTTTTAGTAATTACAGTTTGAACCCCACACTTTATTAACTCCAAAGTTAAGTGATTGTTTAAATTATTTATAAAAAACACTATAAAGATTAGATGTAACGATTATATATAGTAACATATATTTATGTATTTCTATATATATATATGTACATATATCAACTCATGAATGACACATAAAACTTCTTTATTAATTAAATGGGTACAATCGAAATAGTTAAGTAATGTGTTTAACTTGTACAATTGGGCCAAAGGATTTGGGTTTATATTTTCTAAAATGGGCCGAATGTTACATTTTTGGGGGTGGGCCGGTTCAAACAGTCACGGTTAGGTCTTGCGGTCACATTTTGGCACCTAACCGTGACCTAACCGTGACCGCATGGACTTGATGTCACGGTTTGGGGTGTTTGTCCCCGTGACAGCATGGTCTTGCTTTCACGGTTCGGGGTGGTAGTCCCCGTGACCTCCTGACAACAAAACGACAAAATGACAAAATGGGCTGTTAAAGTTGAAAAGCGGTCACCAAACCGTCACGTGGAGGCCAAACCATGACCTCTAGGGTACACGGTCTCAGTTCAAGCTACGACGTAGACGTGATTTTGACAAAAGGCCGGGATTCCCGGCACAAACCGTCACGTGGAGGCCAAACCGTGACGGTTTGTGCCCCAGAATTTCACCTTATATACATTTCACCTTCGAACAATCGGCATATCCATTTCCAAACTAAAAATTCGCAATTTCATAATCCACACTCGAGATTTTTCAGCCTTCGTCATTCCAAAAACGCGTTAATTCGAAAACAATGTCGGGTTCAGGAGATCATTATCAAAAGCCGAAGCTTCCAGATTTGAATGTCATGACCTCGGTGATTCTGCTCTTGGGCTCGCAATCTCAAGCTTTTTCTTCTTGACTTACCCCGATATCGACGCTGGTAAACTCTCTGAACTCCGTGCGCGCAATGTTAGTGGTGAAAAACTCGCTCGGGTTGCAGTTCGCCTCGGGCTTTACAAGTACATCCGTCACAACAAAGCTGATGTTCTTAGTGATAAGGTATTACATTATCAAGTCTACTGATATTCATGCCAATTATACATTCTGTGTTGCTATTAGATTTGGGGTTTTTTTGGTGTTTGAGGAGTGCATACTATTTAAATTGAGTTTACTATTAGCCTATTAGGCGTACCGATTATACGTCATGCATTGCTATTGAATTTGGGGGTGGTGTTTTGATTTTGTTAGGTTTGGGAGTTTCTTATTGCGGTTGAGGAAGAAGAAGGGATAGTTGTGCACGGTGGAAGAAGGAAACCGACCCTGTATAACCAGTTTTCCAAAGAATCTGCGCTGCGTTTTGTCTCCACAAAGATTAAAGTCAACGCGTTCTGAATCAAGATTAAAGATAACAGATTACAAAGACTAATTAAGCAGATTAGAAAAAAAAGATGAACTGAATCGCACGTTTGTTAATGATTAAAACCATAAAATAGTGTTTGTTAATGATTTTAAAAGTATATAAACCTGAGGATAAATCGGTGCACCACCATATGCAACAACAACTTTCACACCAGTTTCATAGCAGAATTTCTTAGCTTCTTCAAATATCTAATGAAATAATACAGATCATAAGAACAATAGTTATATTATATATTCACGAAAAGATAGAAATGATGTGACGGTGAAACTAGTAATCGATAATCAATCAAACTCCGATCGAACGGTGTTTCCCGCCTTTTCATTCTCAAGTTTACAGTGATAAAATTACGAAAATAAAAATAAATGTTTAATGCTTAAGGAAGATACACGAAATCAAACTCCGATCGAACGGTGTTTCCCGCCTTTTCATTCTCAAGTTTACAGTGATAAAATTACGGAAATAAAAATAAATGTTTAATCTTTAAGGAAGATACACGAAATAAAATAAATATTTAATGCTTAAAAGAATAAAAAAATAAAAGCAATATGTCACGGTTTGGCCAAACCGTGACATATAGCCCCCCTGCGCACAATCAATACCCCCATAATTACATACCCAATCAATACCCCCATAATTACATACCCAATCATTGACCCCAGATCTAACTGTCACGGGTAGGGTAAACCGTGACAGCTAGATGTCACACCTGACCTAGCGGTCACGGGGAGACCTAACCGTGACAGCTTGGGTCGGTTTTCTCCAGGAAAAGCACGGTGCGCCTAAAATTTCCGATTTTTTTTCCCTTTTTATTCTTTCTCCTTTTTTCAGAACAACTCCATCCTTTAAAACTAGGAGGCTATCCCGCTCTTTGTTGCGGGTAAAGCTATGCATCGTGATCATTATACATGCATGTTTGCACTTATTGGGTGGATTTGTAACGCAGATACATGACAGATAAATGTTATAAAATTATTAAGGATATCGTAACAATATGTTATAAAATAAGAAAAAATAATATTGATGTGGGTAAAACCAATAAACTAATTAACGTTGTCGGACCGGGAACAGGCCTCCAGTCCCATCCGGTTCGGTGCTTAAAACCGATTTAATGTTGTCGGACCGGGAACCGGACTGGTTGAACCGGTTTTTTTATATAATTTTTTTTTTGCAATTTTTAAATATATTTAAAAATAATAATTATAATTTTATCCGGTTCTTATATACGGTCCGACCGGTTGAACCGGTCCGACCAGCGGACCGGTAAGACGTTCGGTTTACTGTCCGGTCTGGTTTTAAAAACATTACTAAAACCTAGGTAAAATCAAAATGTAGTATATGGGACCTGAACTTGTGTTGACGATGAGAAGAAGAAATGTGTTACCGTGCACCGAGCCATCATCTATGTTATCAATGTGGAAATCTACTATAACAAATCAAAATAACTATTAGTCACATGGTTATGGTTTAGCATATCGACATCATCACCACTAAGATGCATCTAAGATTGTTCATGTGTTAACACAATAATAAATTATAATTATTAAAAAAATCTTGACTTAAAATTTTTCCTTAATAACTCTTATTTAATAACATACTAATCAAGATCATTTATTTGTAGAATAAATAACATTCCAAATATTTTAATAAGACTTAGTTTTAGTAGAATATAGTTTAATTTATAGCTAATCATTGTTAGAACTAAATATTTTAAAAAGAAACATAAAGAGGTTTATAGATATTTATGAATAATATTTTTTTCTTTTTATATTATTGTTTATAACTTAAAAATGTTTGTTATATATAATAATTTAATTGATATGTTATCTATAACATATATTAAATTATACATATATAATCTACTATATAATTTTTATTTTAACATGTGTAACACACGAGTATCTATACTAGTAATTATATATATCATGTAAATAAACCCGTTAAATACAACAAAAATAACACGTGAAGCAATGAAATTATACCATCGCGGACATTTAGTTCCTAAATGTTATTATTTAAAGAGAAATTGTATGGATGGTCCCTATGGTTTAACCAAATTATATGTTTGGTCCCTAAATTTTAAAAACTGTAAAATTAGTCCAAATTTTATATATTCATTGCAAATTTGGTCCCTGCATTAAATTAATTTAAATTTTATGCATTTTATGAAATTTGAATTAACTTTTAAATTCAACTTTAGGGACCAAAAGTGCATAACCCACATAAAAGTTTGGACTAATTTTGACATTATTAAAGATTGTGGACCAAACTTGCAATATGACTATACAAAAACTTGGACTAATCTTGCATTTTTCAAAGTTCAAGGACCAAATGTGCCATCTGGTCAAACCACAGGGTCTATTTATGCATTTTTCTCTTATTTAAATTAAATAAGTAATAAGTTTATTTTAAAAATTCATTGTTTTTTATATCTCGAATTAATAATTCTTATCTTATGATTATCCAAATATTGTTAAATTTTCACCTGAATTATATTTTTGACCATTTAAATGACTTTTATACGCTTGTATTATCAATAAAAAAACATGTTCAAATTCTGTAAACTGATTAAAAATGGTCTGTCAAAATTCGCTTTCAACCTTAAGAATCTAAAATACATAGCTACACCAATTCATTACGTGTGAAATAGACGTAGCCTTTGGTGTAGATTATAAAAGACACAGAAAACGTATAAATTTTTTTTTTAAAAAAAAGACACTCAATGTAATTATTAAAATGTAAAGATGCTTAGATGCTATACAATTTTCGTATAATAACTTTTAGCTTTTTCTTAATGTAACAGTATTAATTTATATTTAAACCAGTTAAATATAAACAACTTTTGTTTCACATTATCAAAGAGGCTCTATGAATACGACTTTTTTTTAAACGACACATGAATCCTACCTCAACATTAATTAAACTATATACACAACTTTGATATAGGTAATGATTGTGATACTAGTGATGTTTTTAAAAATTCATAAATAACAATATTCTAATAATTCCAATAACTTTATTAAAAATCGATTGATGAGTTTTTCCGTGTATAACGAGAAGATGTATTTTTTTAACGTATTAAATAATTGAAATAAGAAAGTAGATGGGGGTGGGTGAAGGCATACCAAACAAGAGAACAAGCATGTCCATTTGTGCTAAATGACAAATTTCCCCACACATATATTTGATAGTGGGTTTCATGCTAAATTATTTTATACGAAAAATATCATATATTTAAATTATAATAAAAAATTTGTCAAATTTCTATTCTATTTATTTCCTTTTGTCGGTGGCCGCAGTGCCACACAAAAGGGATCCCTCATCTCCGAGCCCTAAACCTCCTCCCCATCTCCGATCCACCCTCACCATCTTCGGCGATTGCATATGTGAAAACTAACAACGCATCGCAGCTACCGCTGCATTTCGCTTCTTCTCCAGCTGTCTTCTTCACCTCTGGTCGATGGTTTCTGCTCCTGCTGCGATTCAGGTATGTTTTTAGGTTTCTTATGCATGTTTGATTTCGGGAGTTCTATGGTGATTCCAGCACCTTTTGTGTTGGATTGGCTGTCGTGTGGTTACAATCGGCGCTTTTAAACCCAATTTGTCGACAACCCCTCCACGATGTCGCCTTCCCATCGCGGTGGCGGGGCTTGAACGGTGTTTCAGGATTGCTCCGGCGGAGTGTCCGGCTGTTTCTTCGTCGGCGCCGGCGACGGCGGCGCATGGGCCGGTGATGAAGGGGCAGTATGGGGCGTTTGGTGCGGTGACTTCGGAGAAATCGAAACTTGATATGACGCAGAAACAGACGAAATCGAGTCCTGAGGTGTGTTATTTGATTAGGGTTTGTTATGTTCTGTTTGATGGTTGTTAGGAAATGATTGGAACTGATTAGTCAGTTAATTTGGATTCTACTTGTGGATATGCGATGGATTCAACTTGGGTTATTGATGTTTATGAAATTAGTTAGTGTTTATCTTTAAAACATAGTCGTATGAGTATGGATAGTGTGATTCTGTGTTCTTACAGATAGAGTATGTTTTTTAGTTTTTGGAGAAGTAATTGGTTTAATATGCATAGTGTTAATGAATTCTTTTGTTGAACATGCCTGTATTGACAATTGTTCAAGCTTTTTAATTCAATTAATTTCGTCTTTGTTATATCTTAGAAATGAATATTGAATTAAGTAAGAATCTTTGATTCTTTGTATAGAACCAAGGTAGCACTCTTTGTGTTCATTGATAGACAAGTCTAGGTTTGTTACGGTTAGTATCTCTATATTCTCCAATGTTGAATATAAAGATAAAGCTGATAACTATATTCTAGAGAAGCCTATATATTGTTTGCATACAAACTAAAAGATGAATATGTGGAGGCTATTTTGCAAATTCTAGAGGTAAAAGGACATTTTCCAACTAAAAAGTATCAGAAATTGTTGGATTTACTTTGAAATTCATAATTATATGTGGGATTGTTGTATATTTTTATGAATTTAGGAACTACCGACTGCATGGTTATTTCTTATGTTTAGTGACAAACTTTAACTTTCTTGAAGCTCAAGAACTTTTCTTTAGTTTTCCCAAAGAGGGGCTGATTTAAAGTTTTGTTTATATCATAAACTTGACATTTATCATCTAAAAGAGGAGCCGTATATGCTTTTAGTTCTAAGTTGAGGATGCGTTTTGTTGTTAACCTGTAGATGAGGAGCAGTAGTGATGTTTTAGGAAATGTTTGTAACTTATATGGGATTATCTTGTATTAATTGATGTTGACTCCATCATATGAATGTCAAGAAATGGTTTCTATACCCATTAAATGATGCAGTGAGTCTCTTAATGTTATGTCCTAGATTGCACATTTCTCTTGCAGGGTATCTTATGTATTTGACTAATATTAGTAAACAATTTCTTGATATGTGTGCTTAGTCAACTGAAGAAAATTTCATATTTTAGTACATTTATATGCATGATACATGGGCTAAAAGTGATACCTTTGTTTTTTTACAGCTAGCAATTGGAGGAGGTGGTGGTAATATCGGGAAGAGCATAAACTTTGGAGGCGGTGATGAAGGTGATGATGATAGTGATGACGATGATTACTTTGATGAATTGGATGATGGTGATGAGGGGGATGAAGGTGGACTTTTCAGGAAGCGGATTATTTTCCCAGAGGTTGTTATTCAAAATATTATATATATTTTTTTCATTTTTGGCTTTAACTTACATGATTACATATCATACTTTTCCATACATGATGAAGAATTATGTTCTGTCCATTTTGCCAGTTATTTGATCGGAAGTTCCTTGAGGCTGTATTGAAACACAAGGTGTTTGATTAAATGCCTGTGAGAGATTCTTGAACTGGTGAGTAGGAATAAACAATTTCTCACGTTCGTTTCAGTAGTGTGTCACTCTTTGTAGTATATATATTATATGCGTGTAAATTGTTGTCAATTGCACATGGCTTTTTGAGCTTCTTCCCTTAGAAAAAGTGTGGCAAGAATGGGTCAAACCCAAATAACAGCTCCAGTGTTCCACGATCTGTACCATTTGTACCCGAGTCAACCCGTTTAGCTCTTCTACGTGAATACACTAACACCGGTGTCGCATCATATATGCCATGTGAATCATTTTTTTAAACTTGTAAATAAATGCCTGTTTTTTTTATGTTCACACGTAAGCATGGTTTGCATATGTAGCATGGCATCAATTAGTGCCACATCAGCAAATTAGTAAAAAATTTCTTGATATGTGTGCTTAGTCACTGTGTTTTTTTGTTCAGACCAAAAGAAAAAAACCAAGGGAATCCCTTCTTCGTGTGGAGTTTGCAAATGCTATTGAAACGATTAATAAAGATTGACCTCGGGAAAGCCGCTTGAAGTTTCTTCACTGGGATATAAATAAATATTCCAGAAAGTATTATTTTACAACTCTTTTCACAAATCTTGGTTTCTTTTTGAACTAATTTAACTGAACAAAAATCTGCAGGATCGATTATGGGTGGTTTTTCTCTTAACTCACTGTGAACAACACTCAGCAAGTAGTCTATGAAGAGTTGATCACAATATAACTAGTAACAAGCAGTAAGAAAATTAACACAACAAGTAAATTTTCAAGGTACTTTTATATATTGCTTCTCAACTCAAAGGATTACAAGACTCTTGGACTCAAATCGCTTATCTAAAGAGTTACAGGGAGAAGATATATATAATACTACCTACAGCCGGATATACTTTGATACCAGCTAGACACCTCTAACCTTACATCTATACTACAAGACTCTAGGTGAGGTCTTTCAGACATTTTGCCTGAGAGTTGGTAGTCAGGACATGTCCCTGACTTACCTTTTGTCACCAACTAAAGTTGGTAACATGTACTATCATAAAAAGGTGAACAGTAGAATAAAGTATGGTCAACAACATGGCTCTTTAGGAAGATGCCATGCTGTATCAAAGGTCTGCAGCGGACTGACAGGGACCATACCTTTATCTGCTGGACATAGTAATGTCTTCCGAAGGATAAAGTGCTTCGGAAGTATAACTTCTTCCGAAGGCACTTATACTTCGGAAGACTGCTTCTTCCGAGGCTTGGAGTCTTCTTTGTCTTCGGAAGCTGACTTTGTCTTCAGCTCTTTCATCAGACTTTTTCTTCGGAAACTGACTTTGTCTTCGGAAGCTCAAACTTTGTTTTCGGAAGATAGTCTTCAGCTGTTGTTCTTCAAACTTTAGGAAGATCTCTTGCTCAGCTTCGGAAGCCTTTGAATGTAGCACCAAAAATGACTATGTGAAGTAGTTTTGGTTGCAACAGCCTCATCATGATCCAACAAACTCCCCCTAGGCTGATGCTACCAAAACTTCACTTCTCTCTTCTTCTCAAAGCTCTCAGCACCAAGGAAAGTAAGTGTTTATCAGTGTCTTCATTCTTTCCTGCTGTGGTGCTGAGAATCTTGTACAGATCCTTGGTGGACAGAACCTCTACTCTATCACCTTGGATTATGTGTACCCTCTGTTATGACCCTCTGAAAAGAGTTAGTTGATGGGAAGTATAGTCATATTCCCATCGAACTATTGGTTCCAATTCAGGACCTTCCACCATCTGTAGAAAGGCTGTGCCTTTGGTGGTTGGTCTTTCTTTGTCTTCCACTCCTTTCAACTTCAACTCTTCTTCAATCTTGGCTCTTCTACTTCGTTCAGCCAAGTGGAGACCGCTGATATGGTTTCTGATGTGTGCAGCAGTCTCAGAGTTGGAGGGATTGGAGAATGGCTTCTCTGCAAGCTCAGCAAGATCAAATCTGCTGAGATGCAGTAGAGAAGTGGCATTAAGCCTGTTGGTTTCACCATTCTCCCTTTCCACAACAAAGTTATGAGAAGGTTCATCGAACCTCTACTGGATTATAGCATTTCTAGGTCCAGGAGATTGACCAGAAATCCTGTCCTCTTTCCTGGTATCCAGTAGAGTCACCAGTCTCCTTCTTAGTCTCTTCTCCTCAGCATTGAGGATATCGGAGTTGAGACCAAGAAGTCTTGCAGCTTGGCCCAAGGTGTCTCTAGGCAACTCAAGAAATTGGCCTAGGGTGAGGGAGCTTGAAGAGTTATCAACATAGGTGATGTTGATAAGCTCTCCCTCACAGGAGATGCTTCTCAAAGTAGTGCAGTTGATGAGCCTCGTCTTGAACTCCTTTATTTCCTCAAAGAGAGATGTTGAGGAGGCTGAGGGATGGTCTTGGTTTTTGTTGGGTAGGCTTAGGTTTAGTGGTTTTGGGTTGTGTCTTGGGTTTTAGGATGGGTAGTTTGGGTGGTTGAGGTGATGTGGTAGGTTTGGATAGAGTTGTGGGTTGAGGGGTGAAGGTTTCATCAGTGGGTTTTGTTTTGATGGGAAAAGGGTTTGGTTCTGGTGTGGGTTGTGGCTGTGGTTGAGTGGCTGGGGTTGAGACCGTTCCCTGTACCCTCCTATACATCTCCCTTCTCTTCCCCAAACGGATGTCAGCTTTGATTTCACTGACTATCTGCTGGAGTGTCCTTTCGGACATAGGTCCCACCTGCCTACCAGAGAAGCCATGAGCCCAGAGATAGTCCTTCATCCAGGCTTTGTCATTGGACTTCTTGATGGCAGTGACCTCCTTCACTTCCTCCCTCCTCTTCCTCTCCCTCAACTTCTCCCTAGCAGCCTTCTTCCTTTCCTTCTCCGTTTGATCCTGCTCTTTATTGTGGAGTAGCATGATCATGTCATTGTCATGTGGAGACAGTTCAGGAAGACTGAAGCCTCTTGAGAGTAGGAACTTGATCCTATCCTCTCTCAGCTTCAGTGCTGCCTCCCTTCGCTCTTCTTCTTCTCTCTCCAAGGCCAACCTGGCTTCTTCTTGTTTTAGCCTGGTTGACCTCTCCAAAGTCACCAACTCCTCTAGTGGTAGCAGGAGTATCTCCTCATTGGCAGCTCCTAGACTGATGAGCTGGTCAATGAGTGCTGTTCTTCTCCTTTGGTTGATTTCTTCCTGATTGGTTGCAGCTGCCTTAGAACTAGCAGCTAGCAGCTTTTCAGTAGGAAACCTACCTTTCTTTTGGAGCTTCTCAATCCTCTCCTCCTCCTGAAGCTCTTCCGCAATCAATTTTCTTTTTTCTTTGTCTTTGGCAGTGCTTGACTGTGGTGGTTCTTGGATGGAGGGTTGTGATTGTGAGAGAAGTTCAGCTGGTGTTTGGGTTGGAGGAATGTCAGAAATATCCTCCCTGCTCACCTCAGATGCTATTTCAGCAATAACATCTGTGATGGTTAGTTCCTCGGACATCTGAAATAAACCTTCCGCAGCTTCTATTTCGGCTTCGGAAGATTTTTCTTGTTCTTCCGAGGCTTCCATGTAGGCTTCGGAAGCTTCAGCTTGAGCTTCAGAAAATGAGACTGCTGCAAGTTCTGTCCCATTTGTTTCAGTTGCTGGGCCATCAGTCCCCATTTCCCCTTCGAAGCTAATCTCGGGTTCCATGTGGACCTTAGGTTGACCAACTTCTTCCATAGTGGTAGAAGGTGTAGTCAGTCTTTGAAGCTCCTCAGCCCCAAAGTATATAAGTGTGGTGTCGGGGCTGGGCTGTTCTAGGGATGATCTCAATACAAACTTTGTGAAAAGTCTGTAGAGATCTTGAAGCATCTTTGAGTCAATCTCTAGAAAGGACTGAGATGACTCAGGTAGTGTGATGAGTTGGGAAGAAACGAATTTGGTCTGTGGTTCCTCAGATGTTTGTCTCTGAACTTTCTCCCCCTTTTTGGTAGCATCATCTTGAGAGCTAGATGAGCTAGAGGAAGAAGTCATTGAGACCTGAATTGGTACATGCCTAACAGACCTCTCCGTCTGTTTCTCAGCTAGTTTAGCCTTGAGATTATTAATCTCAAGTTGCTGAGTGGCAGTCCTTGATTCTAAGATCCTCACCTGTGATTCCAGGTTGGAGACCTTAGAAAGCAAGTACTGAAGTGTTAGTTACATACTTCCCTCATCTTCATGAGAAGAATCACGGGGAGATGAGATAACATACCTAGTATGCTCACTCTCACCACCAGATGTGGCTTCTTGGCACCCTGGTTTCCTTTGCTCAGAGTCATCTCTTTCAGAGTTGTCTATGGGCAAAGTTGCCGTAGACTCAGTCCTAATTATGTTACCACTGTCCTGAGAGCCCAATGAGAGACTCTGAGTAGTGGCACCTGAGTCTACATGAGTCCCCTCCACATCAGTGGGACTCACCTCAGTAATTGGCTTCTGATAGGGGCTAGAGACAAGGGATCCCTCTTGGCTCTGTTGATCTTTCAGAGGGTGTTGTAGATCAACTTCATGGCCATGGAGAGATGTAATCTCTTCATCAGTGCGGAGTAAAAGGTCAGTGAAAGAGAGGGTGGTTAGTCCTACTGACCCGGAACCTTGATCAATGTCTACAGGCATTGAGCCTATGGTGGGGCTGTCCCTAGAAGGCTGCACAGGGGAGTGTAGAGACTCACCCTGTGGGCTTAAGGCTTGGGGTTCGGGCTCAGGGTTTGAGACTGAGGAGGCTCAAAACCCACATTGAGGTCAATTGTGAAGGATGGTGTGACCTCGGACTGAGTGGGAGCCCATGATTCCACTCTAGCCCTTTGGGTGTGAACAGGAGGGGCTTGTTCAATCAGAGTAGATTGAACAAGGGTTCGTTTTGGACGTCTCTGGTATGTAGCTTTGATGGTTAAAGAAGGTTTTGGCATTGTGGTGGATGTTGCTGGTGTGGGTTCATCACCTGTGGGGATAACAGGGATGTCACCAGGAACTATGCACTCAGTCATCTCTGGAGGTAGTGGAGTGTACCTTGCAGTGAAGTTGGCGGACATCTTCTTCAGTATCTTGAAGATGGTGGGTCTCACTTGTGGAACAGTAAGAGCAGCTGCGCAGACAAGCTTGCTCGGTTCCATCTCACAGTTGATTATGTGTTGAATAAATCGGGGATACATGAAGAATGTATCCCTGCTCAGATTTCCGATAAGGTTGGTCAACACAAATCGTGAGTAGTTGAAGCGAAGACCTCTCACCAACCCATGAACTAGGCATCCTAGTTCATATGGGATTTGATCCCAACCCCCTGATTTGTTGGAGAGGCAATGCAGGATAATATGCAGCAGGAACTTCCAATGGTAAGAGAAATTAAACTTGTACACGGTTGATCTGCTGACATCTCCTCCATATCCCATGAGGATATAGGTGCCTTCCAAGTCTTCTTTGGGGAACTCAGTGGAGCCCCATCATCATGGAGCTCGAGATGCTCCCTGATGAGCTGTTCAGTGATGACCAACTCTTGGCCACAAATGCGGGTTCTCAGGACTCGAACCCCATTCACAACTGCAGTTTGACCGTTGCTCCAGAATTCGGACATATGGTTGGAGTATACGGTTGGGTTAACTGTAAGTGCAGTGAGGTATGTGGATTCGGTAAGAAAGGTGATGATTTGGGTGAAGTCGGCATCCCTTGACGAATCAAGTAATGCGACTTGGTTGTGCTGAGGGTTTAGCGCCATTGAAGAAAAGGTAAGCTTGAAATTTGGGTGAAATTGAAGGTTTGACAGTGAAGGGAATAGTTAGGGCTGTAAAGTGGTAAAAGAAGATGAAATTGATAAGTCAAGATTATTTAAAAGGGGATGAATTGTGGTAGTGGCGGTAATAGGGTAACTGTTTGGGGTTACTGTGGGTGGTATGGTGGTTTACGGCGGAGAAATGATAGTGGCGGCAAGGATAATTTTAAATAATCTGACAATCATAGACAAAATCTTTACTTTTTACAGAGTGGGGCCCAAAAGATATCCGTTACATATAAAAACCTTTTCTTCCGAATGTAAAACATTTCCGAGGGTAATTGTCTTCCGAAGTCAATTTTTCTTCCGAAGCAAGGCATTGCTTCCGAAGGTAAAATGGTCCTTTAAAGATACTTTCTCTTCCGAAGCAAAGCATTGCTTCCGAAGGTAAAGTTATCTTTCTGAATGGAGAGTTTTATAAGCTTCGGAAGTAGATCTGATGTAAAATCAATTGCTTCTTCCGAGACCAAAAACTCTTCCGAGAAGACAATTTCCATTGAGGAATTTTGGCTTCGGAAGATATTCAAGAATATCTTCCGAGAGTTAATTCCTCTTCGGAAGGAATTTACACTTGGAATAATTTAAAGATCTTTTGTAACAGGGCTTAAATTGTATTGACACAAGACTTTACATATTAAAAAGGTTTTCAAAAGAGGTAGTTATTCAATGTTTATCATCCCAATTGCTGATATGAGATACTTAAATCTTTGTTCATCAAATGCCTTTGTGAACAAATCAGCATATTGTTCATTTGAGTCAACTTTGATTAACTTTATCAGCTGTTTCTCATGAACATCTCTAATGAAATGATACCTTATATCAATGTGCTTTGTCTTGGAGTGCTTCATCGGATTCTCAGTAATGGAGATAGCACTGTTGTTGTCAATATGGATAGGAGTAGTCATGAAGTTGAATCCATAGTCTAACATCTGATTTTGAATCCATAGCAGTTGAGCACAGCAGCTAGCAGCAGCAATGTATTCAGCTTCAGCAGTTGATGTAGAGACACAGGATTGTTTCTTGCATTGCCATGAGATAATCCTTCCACCAAAAATTGACATCCTCCTGATGTTGATTTCTTGTCAATATTGCAGCCACCATAGTCACTGTCAGAGTATCCATAGAGATTAAAATCACTATTTCTTGGATACCAGAGACCTAGTTAGGTGCTCCTTTGAGGTATCTGAGGATTCTCTTTGCAGTAGCTAGGTGAGACACCTTTGGAGCAGCCTGATATCGTGCACAAATGCATGTGGCAAACATGATATCTGGTCTACTAGCAGTGAGATACATCAGAGAACCAATGATTGCTCTATACTGATGTTGATCAGTATCCTCCCCCTCAAGGTCAGGGCAAAGATTATGGTTTCTGGGTATGGGTGTCTTGGCTGGTTTACAATCCTTCATTTCAAATCGATCTAAGATGTCTGAGACATACTTAGATTGACTGATGAAGAACCCTTCCTTCATCTGTTTCACCTGAATTCCAAGGAAAAAGTCCATTTTTCCCATGGAACTCATCTCAAACTTCTGCTTCATTATGCTTTCAAAGTCCTTGCACATTTGGTCGTTTGAAGAACCAAATATGATGTCATCAACGTAGACTTGTACAAGCAAAATGTCTTCTCCACTCTTTCTGATGAAAAGAGTCTTGTCGATGGTACCTTTAGTGTATCCATTCTTCAGGAGAAACTGAGACAAGGTCTCATACCACAGCCTAGGTGCTTGGTGCAGCCCATATAGAGCTTTATCCAGTTTGCACACGTAGTTGGGGTGCTCTGGGTCTTCAAATCCTGGAGGTTGACATACATAGATTTCCCTATCTATATGCCCATATAGAAAAGCACACTTGACATCAAGTTGGTAGACTGTGAAGTTCTTGGATGCAGCATAAGCAAGGAAGATCCTAACTGCCTCAAGTCTTGCAACAGGTGCAAAGACATCAGTATAATCGATTCCTTCCTCCTGGGTGTATCCTTGAACTACTAGTCTTGCCTTGTTCTTGATAATCAAGCCTCTATCATCTTTCTTATTCCTGAACACCCATTTAGTGCCTATGGGTACTTGACCAGATGGTAGTGGGCATAGATTCCAGACCTTTTGTCTTCGGAATTGAAGCAGCTCCTCCTGCATCGATTCAACCCAACTACTATCCTTTAAGGCATCTTCTACCTTCTTTGGTTCCATCTGAGACAAGAAGCATGAGTACAAGCAGACATTCCCATGATGAGTTTGTCCTCTTGTTCTCACACCCTCAGAGACATTCCCTATGATGTTCTCAGTTGGATGAGTGTTGTGAATCCTAAGACGAGGAATCACTTCCAGTTGCAGAGATAAGTCTAGGTTAGACATATTTGATCAGGAACTGGATCACTCTGTCCAACTGCTGTTTCAAAGTCATTCAATGAGGACTGATTGAATGATTGAGAAACATCATCAATGGTTGGTTGTGAAGTAGGATTAACAGTTGCCTGTTCCTTCAGAATACTACTTCCCTCAACCTGGTGTTGTAATGGATCACCTGAAGAACTTTGAGGTTGATCAAGTGATTCACTTGTTGAAGCTTCATTATTCCTGGAGATAGTTACACTATCAGATCTGTGAATGGTTGAAGCTTGTTGCCTTTCAGCTCTTGGAGAATTTGGAAGAGGTCTGGGAAGCTCAAACAGTTGACTTGCATCAGCATCAGCATCAGCATTCTCTTGAGCACCTGTTCCAGCTGAAACATTCTCACAAGATGGTTTAGAATAGTTTGGAAACAATTCTAAATCAAAGATATACTCAGGTCCATTCCCCCTAACACAAGGAGTGTGCTCATTAACAACTATATTGGATGATTCCTCAAATTGTTGATTCTTAATATTGTATACTCTATAAGCTTTAGAGCTAGAAGAGTATCCAATAAAGATAGCATCATCCGACTTCTCAGCAAACTTTGCTAAGTTGTCCTTTGTGTTAAGTATGGTACACCTGCAGCCAAAGGACCTTAGAAAGCCAATGAACGGTGGCCTCTTGTTCGATAACTCATAAGGGGTTTTTCCATGGGGCATAACTACAAGAACCCTGTTCTGCACATAGCATGCAGTGCTGACTGCCTCTGCCCAGAATGTTAGAAGCAGCTTTGAATCAGCTAACATGGTCCGAGCAGCCTCAATAAGTGTCCTGTTCCTCCTCTCAGCAACACCATTTTGTTGAGGAGTTCTGGGAGCACTATATTGTCGGGCAATCCCTTTTGAGTCACAGAATGAGTCAAGAACAAAGTTCTTAAACTCAGTCCCTTGATCACTTCTAATGATCTTAACCTTGTGATAAATTTGATTTTCTATTTTAAGAATAAAAGATTTTAAAGTTTCAGCAGTTTCATCTTTACTTCTTAAAAAGAATACCCATGTAAATCTTGTAAAATCATCAACTATCACAAGGCAGTATGATTTCCTTCCAATGCTCATTATACTTGTGGGTCCAAAGAGATCCATGTGCAATAAGTGTAATGAAGTAGTGATAGAGTTAACACATTTGGATTTATGAGATGATCTGTGTTGTTTCCCTTTCAGGCATGCAACACAGTTATCTTTGCAGAAAAATTCCTTTTTAGGCAAACCATGTACCAAGTTATTTTTAGCCAATTTATTCATTGTTTTAAAATTCACATGACACATGCGTTTATGCCATAGTGTTGACTCATCACTATCAGCTTTGGAAAGAAAGCATGATACTTCACCCATAGGAGAAGCATTGTTCATATCCAGCTTGTACATATCCCCTTTCCTGGGAGATCTAAGAAGCACCAATTCCGGAGGAATTGTCATCCCTGGTTTGAGGATAATGCACTCATGTTCTGTGAAGAGCATCTGATGCTTCTGATCACAGAATTGAGAAACACTTAACATATTGTGTTCAAGCTGTTTGACAAAGTGAACTTTGTCAATATTTATTCTGCCATTGGATATATTTCCTCTGCCAGAAATATATCCTCCGGCCTCACCTCCAAATTGGACAGGCCCTCCATCAAAGTTCTGGAATTGTTGAAGGAGAGATCTGTTCCCTGTCATGTGCCTGGAGCATCCACTATCTACAATCCAGACATTGTTGTTCTTGTCAAATGGACGTCCCTGCACATAAGATGAGATGGTTAGTTTTGTTTGGAAGCCCAAGCCTTGCTGGTCTTGGGCTCTTCCAACGATAGTGACATAATTGAACCAAAAGATATGCATTGGGGTTCAATAAAGGTCATTGTTGAAGAAGAGGTTTGGGCTACAGCATCTTCCTTGATCTTTCAATCCATCCTTGGTTGATCTTTGAAGATGAGCTTGTTGAAGCTTGTGCAGCATGGCCTTCTTCCGAAGCTTCTTTCTTTTCGGAAAAGCCTTCACCACCTTTTCTTCCGAAGTAGTCTTCTTCTGAGATGGTTTCAAGGGAGCCTTCTTGTTCTTCCGAACCTTAGAAGGTTTGGCTTCCGAAGCCATTTTCCCTTCGGAAGAAGTAGTTTCTTCCGAAAGCAACTTGGCTTCCGAGACCAACTTTCCCTTTTTCATCATTTGGACCTTTTGAAGTGGTCCAACTGAGAAACCTTCTCTGACTCCTTCTTTTCTAACATTATTTGCATAATGTGTGCTTGCTGGATTGTAGTAACAATCTTTAACCATTTGGTTGTGCAGACCACACATTATGCAGGCAATGTTAGTCTTCTGGGAACTTGCAGGTTGCTGTTTCTTGGGTTTCTTCTCTTCAGCAGCAACTTTCCCTTTCAACTTCTGATCCTTCAGTAGGACAGGAGTGCTGGTATTACACTCCTTTCCTGAGTCAGAAGTACCTACCACTTGAAATCCGGCAGAAATGAAGACACCCTTTTGCTTTGGGTCGATCTTAAGCTTGGACTCTGCAACCTTCTTGGCAGTCCTTCTAGCAGCTTTAGCTCTGCTTCTTCTTGCCTTGGTGGTTAGGATTTGGTCTTCACAGGTGGAGATGAGTGTATCCTCCTGTTTCTCCCCTGTGGTGGCTACTATTTTTACCTCATCCTTTAGTTCCAATGGAGAAGGGTCAGCAGTTGGAACCTCTTGCTCTTCAGTACCACATCTAGGTAGTCTAATAGACTCATAAGAGTGTGATGGAGCTATTTCATTGGTTCCCAACCCTTCTTTGTTTTGATAAAACATTTTGGAATGAGAGGTTGATGCAAGAATAGTTTGGAAGCTTTGCTCAGCAATAGCTTGCTTCCTTGCCTGAGCCTCAGCTGTGACCAACTGGGCTTGAACCTCAGATAGTTTGGATATCAGATCTTTAATTTGAGTCTTATAATTAGTCTTTTCATGTTTTAAAAGAGACACAGTTTTCTCTAACTCCTCAATTTTCTTTTGATAGTCAGATTCAGCTCTCTTAAAATCAGATTTTAGCACATTTAAAGACTCAACCTCAGATCTGATTTTCGAAATGTAATCCTTATAAAGTTTAACTTTAGCAATACAGGCAGCTGTACAAAGATGTTCATATACCTGATCATCATCTGTTCCGGCCATGAGTGCTTGAGCAGGAGTCACATCCTGTACCATGAAGCTCCAGTCAACTTCTTGAGCCACAGCAGTTGTTTCAGTTGACTTTTCTTCATGCTTTGAAGCAGTGGGATATGTGGAGGCCTGTGGGGTTCTCGGGTTGTTCTTGGGAGCCTTGCATTCCCTAGCAAAGTGACCAAGTTGGTTGCAGTTGTAACACTTTGCTTTGCTTTTGTCAAACCCAAACCTGCTGTTGACTGGGTTTTGAGGGAATTGCCTTCCAGTTCTCTTGAAGTACTTCTTCGCTCTATAAGTTAAAAGAGCCATCTGCTGGACAATATCCATATACTCCACATCATCTGGACTGAAGCACTCAAGATCATCAAAGCAGTATTGAAAATCACCAGAGTGTCCACTTCCAGAGACAAAGGCACAACTATCCTGAGAGGAGTTGTGTTGAACCTTTTGAGACTTTGGAGTCTCAGGTAGAGTAATGTAAGGTCCGCTGTGTGAGTTGTCAGGGTAACACAGCAACTGATGTTGTGGTTCCGTGATTTCCCTTTCAACCACATGAAGGGCTGAACTCAGTTGGTTATTGGAGTGACCAGAGGAGTTCTGCATGTTCATCTCCATCTGGAATGCACTTAGGATACCATACAACTCTGTCAGAGTAAGAGTCTTAAGGTCCGAAGTTCTCTTGATTACAACACAGCAATGTATCTATAGTTTAGGAAGTGAAGACATGAACTTCCTAACTATGTCTCTGTTCTCAAGAGCTACTCCAATATCCTCCAGAGTATCTACTAGCTCAACATACCTGAAGTATTGTTGAGTCAAGGTCTCACCAGCCTTGAAAGTAAAGTTCTCAAACTGCTGCTTCAAGAGATCCTTCTTGTTCTCTTGGGTTTCCTTGGATCCTTCATACATCAGCTTCAGTGCTTCCCATAAATCTTTAGCAGTGTTGCACTTCTTGAAGCGTCTGTAGACGGAGTTGGGGAGAGCAGTTTGAAGAGAAGTCATAGCCCTTTGATCCAGCTCTATTCTCTTCCTGTCTTCTTCTGAGTAATCATCAACATCTTTTGGAATGATACGATTACCAGTGGCAGAAGTGGTGCTTGGTATGAAAGGACCATTGACAATGGAGTCCCACATCCTTGAATCTTGACACTTGATGAAGCCTTCCATTCTGATACACCATGTGTCAAAGTCTTCAGGGGTGATCAGTGGGGACTTGGTCATGGTACCGGTTTCCATATCAGCCTTGGAGAGAGCAGCCATTTAAGTGAGTGGTTTGTAGTGAGAAGTGAAAAACAGGTTGATTTGGATGGTAAGATCTCACAATCAAGAGCCTAAAGCTCTGATACCAATTGCAGGATCGATTATGGGTGGTTTTTCTCTCAACTCACTGTGAACAACACTCAGCAAGTAGTCTATGAAGAGTTGATCACAATATAACTAGTAACAAGCAGTAAGAAAATTAACACAGCAAGTAAATTTTCAAGGTACTTTTATATATTGCTTCTCAACTCAAAGGATTACAAGACTCTTGGACTCAAATCGCTTATCTAAAGAGTTACAGGGAGAAGATATATATAATACTACCTACAGCCGGATATACTTTGATACCAGCTGGACACCTCTAACCTTACATCTATACTACAAGACTCTAGGTGAGGTCTTTCAGACATTTTGCCTGAGAGTTGGTAGTCAGGACATGTCCCTGACTTACCTTTTGTCACCAACTAAAGTTGGTAACATGTACTATCATAAAAAGGTGAACAGTAGAATAAAGTATGGTCAACAACATGGCTCTTTAGGAAGATGCCATGCTGTATCAAAGGTCTGCAGCGGACTGACAGGGACCATACCTTTATCTGCTGGACATAGCAATGTCTTCCGAAGGATAAAGTGCTTCGGAAGTATAACTTCTTCCGAAGGCACTTATACTTTGGAAGACTGCTTCTTCCGAGGCTTGGAGTATTCTTTGTCTTCGGAAGCTGACTTTGTCTTCAGCTCTTTCATCAGACTTTGTCTTCGGAAGCTGACTTTATCTTCGGAAGCTCAAACTTTGTTTTCGGAAGATAGTCTTCAGCTGTTGTTCTTCAAACTTTAGGAAGATCTCTTGCTCAGCTTCGGAAGCCTTTGAATGTAGCACCAAAAATGACTATGTGAAGTAGTTTTGGTTGCAACAGCCTCATCATGATCCAACAAAATCGTTTTCCTGTTTTGTTTCTCAGTAGATCTACCAATGTGTTGGGACTTTTGGGAAAAGTGGCTACTTATGCATTGGAACTAACTGGTTTCTTTTATTGTCAAGTAAACCCAAATTCAAAGTCTCAAGAGTTGTTACATCATTTAGAGTAAGTTACTCAAGATGTATTTCTTTTGTAGCATAAACATCTTATGATTTCACAGTTTGAGGGGGTTTGGTCTGAGTGTTTGGATATGTCACATGTCACATGTGGTATGGGTTTGATAGTGCTTGTGTTGTGTTTGGTACTTTGGTCTAAGAGTATGGTAATGGATTTGAAGCAACATGATTGATACCTGTAAAATTGGGCATCCTCCATACCAGCTAATGGTTTGGGTTTAGAAATTCATACCCCTTCCCATAGTAATTCTTAAATGCAAACCAAACACCACCTGAATCATACTGCTTTGTGCACTTTGATTACCATTAATAGTCTTTGTTGTGGTTTAGCTTTTGATTGTCAACCTTATTTTTTAACCATTGATGCAGGGACGAAAGTGGTGATAATCACTGTTTGCAGAACGATGGTACTGAGAACAGTGATGTTGACATGTCATATAATGGATATTTAGTAATGCTAGCTGCAATACAAGTAGGAAAATCACTGGCATGCCTCCTAAATATCAAACGGGTGTCCTTAGAACTAATTGTATAAATTGTTTGGATCGAACAAATGTTGCCCAGTATGCCTATGGTTGTGTTGCACTTGGCCATCACTGCATGCTATAGGATATATAGATTCTCCAATTATTGAGCTGGATTCCCCTTTAGCTGATGATTTAATGGGGGGTTATGAGAAAATGGGTGACACCCTAGCACTTCAGTATGGTGGATCTGCAGCTCACAATAAGGTATTAAACTTAGTGAATCTATTATTTGAGACCATTTATTTATTTTAGTTCCTTTGGATAAATTGCTATCTCTCTCACTCTCTCAAAACCACCGGCGTCGGAGGCTTTCCACGGCCGTCACCCGCGGTCATCGTAGAAACGAAGCGTCTTCTACTCCTATCGATTGATAAGTTCTCAATTCGTCCCGTCATCTACATATCGATTGATAAGTTCATGATAGCCTATTTATGATTTGTATAAACTGCTCTGTTTTGAATTTTGATACGTTTTGTTGCAGGTTATTCAAGAATTCAATCCTTATTTGAGCTATTTCAATTACAGAGACACTCAGGTTTTGCTTTATATGTTTTGTAATTTTACTTTACTTCAAGTTTTGGATCGTACGAAACTATCATGTGTATCCAGAGATACAAATCAATGCAGAGTTGGGTAAAGAAAGGACCATAAATTATTCTCTGAATTTGTGTGTTTTGGTGATTCTATTTTATTGGTCTATTTTACAATGGTACTGTTCGTATAGGAGTATAAAGTTGTAACACAAAAGCCCGGCGCAACGCGCCGGGGAATCAACCTAGTTAAGTTTATTCTAGTATGTTGATGGTTATTTTAGTATTCCAACATCATTACACCATGAGCACTTTTTAATAACCATTTAAATGTCCGTTTAATATCCTTCTTTCAAGATCTAACTTTGATAATTTAGCTTAGGGTTGTCGTTGAACAAGCCTTTTGGTTAAGGGTTGTATTGTAACATACTAACATAATACGTATATGTACATATGATTAATAAGAATGGATAAAAAGATGCCTACACAAGAACATACTAACACATACAAAAGTTTATAAAATAAAGTAAATATGAAATCATATAAATAAATAAAATACAAATTTTAAATCATTTTTATTTTATATTTTTTAACAACCAAATTTTATTTTTTATATTTTTAATTATGCCTATTAAGTAGAAAAGATTACAAATATCAATCAATTTTACTTTTCTTTTTACTAAAACAACCAATCTCTTAAAAATAATTTAATATTTTTCTATTAACCCTCTATCCTAATATATTATAATATAATAATACATTATGATATAGTACAGATTAAGGGTAGTTTAAAATTTATTTAATTTAAGGTGATACTTAATTTAGAAAATAATTAAAAGTGTGATTAATAATGTCTTTTAAAATTATTTTTGATTTGACAAATTTCAAATTTAACGGTAACGATGGTTTATTGAAGCTGGCAACGTGGGGGCTTTGGGGAGGCATCTATGCCTGCGGTTTCATCTACAACTCTACAACCCTCTAAACGCGGTTTGAGATTATTATAAATTATTATTTTAAAAAATATAACATTTTGTATAAACATATAAAAACTTTAGGATACGTGTATCATAGTATGATGGGTAAATACATTTGACTACAAAATATAAGAATTTAACACACATATAGGCAATATACATTGTGTGTGATGATTGTTTTTCGGTTAGATGCAATGTTTCATACTTTTTATTTAATCCATCCATCGCTCATACACATATAAGACACATGCAATACATAAACGATCTTATGTGCATGTATGTAGCCTTCGCGACATTTTATCTACTCAAAATGCAACATTAACACTATCTATTTGTTGTAACAATATTACTGTTGACAAAATACAACAGTTTCTTTCCTGGTCAAAAAATTTGTAAGCTCAAATCTTATAAAGTGTAGCTGTGATAATTTTAAAAGTAAAATAAATCTTTTTAATGGCTAAGGACGAGATGCAGCAACGTGCATAAAGACTTAGGTATGCGTCTATTTCATGTAGATACATGACTACCCTATGTCTCAAATGAATAGTTGGAGTGGTAAAGTGTTTTCTTTTTATATTATAGGTAAAAAGCTCAAATCATGTAAATATCAGATGATAAAGTAGATTAAAAGCGGTTCTGAAAAAAAACTTTAAAATATACTTCTAAAATTTTCATTTATTCAACACCAAATACATGTCAAAATATTCAACCACTCTAAATATTTAGAACTCGAATCTTGTTTTATGGTCATATTTTAAACACATGCATCTATCCACGACCTCATGCACTTATTTAGTGTTAACCAAGTCTTTTGTAAAGGAATGGGTGCCAATTCAGCCAGGCTGTATGTAGCCTTTGTTTGGTGCTTGTTCCTATATACAACAATTTCTATTTATGATTACTTTTAACAAATATAATAATATCAAGTTTACAATTATAATGACTTATCCTAACTACACTTAACCAAACATTTTCATAAAGTATGTAAACTTAAATAATTTAATTATTTTATGACGGTAGGGCGTAAGAAATTATCTTGTTTTATATAAAAAACAGCTTTTTGTGGAGGTAAGATAAAATTATAAAAAGAAATTAACCATTATGATCTTAAATCTCAAACTTTAGACTCGTGCTTTTGTTAATAAAGCAATTGGGCTAAGTGGTTTATTTTTGCAGTTGGCAAACTACTATTCATCCGTTACAATTTGTTATATTTGTGTATAAAGTATACGAAAAATTATTAAACCTAATTCAATTAACATTTTAACTCCCGTGTGTAGGTTATTAACAAATTTTAGAAAATGTGCGTATTTCGCTTTTTTCATTGAATGATAAATAGGCAAATAACGTTGTATTGCAATAATTGAATTGCAATGACAAATAATGAAATAATATTGCTGGTAAGATTATGTTTATAGCTTTGAAGACTAGCTCTATTATAGAGATAATTGACCAAGGAAGGTGACATTAGAAAGTTTTGTAACTTGATTATTATTCAAAAGTTATACTTTTGTAGTTTTGTTTTTGTTATGACAATTCACATAATAATAGTAGTAGTTAAAGACTTAAAGTTATAGGTTTCTGGCTTTATGTCCATATAGAGGTGCACATTGGACCCGGTTACCCGACCCGACCCAGTGACCCGACCCGAAACCGAACCGGTTTGGAACCGGTATTTTACCAAACCATATGAGGGGTATTTTCTCGAGAATCAACCATTAAGTTGTCATAGTTGCCTCATGTAATAGTATTTGAGATGTGATTTATACATCACTAAAATTGATGTGTGTATACGATTATAATGTGATTTATAATTTAAAAAAAAGATAAATTAAATAGGAGAGTAAAACGATTTAGTGATCATGTTGGGTGTAGATGAACATGAACCTTTCTATTTATGGAAGTTATTGGGCTTTAAATATAATGGGTCGATCATAACTTGTGTCTATCAAACTTGGGCCTCTTTGGCAAGGCCTAAAGGGTGAGTCCTATCCAACATATCTCATCAAGAATTAAGGAGAGGAATTATCATCTCATATTGGGATTAAAGTTGCATAAATCGGTTATATTAATAACGGTTTTAGGTTAATAACGAACGGTTAATATGGTGCTAAAAACCTATTACTAGAAATAGGGGTGAGCATATAACCGATTTAATTGAACCATAACCGAATTACCGCATTAACCGAACCAAATTAATCGAACCGAACAATTAACCGACGGTTCGGTTAAGACATAACCGATTAACCGCACATTGCGGGTCGGTTTCGATTTTGATGTGCAAATTAACCGCATTAACCACACCGAACCGAATGTCATTATTTTATAATAAATTTATAATACTTCTCATGATTTTACTAGAATTTCATATATTTATTTTTTTAATTCTCATTTATAAAAATATATTTACATCCTGGGTTCCATTATACATTGAAGAAACATCATAAACAAATAAAAGCAATACAAAATACGCGCACACATTATTGTACGCACATCATGACTTTGGTTTCGGTTTTATCAAAACCTTAAAAACAAACCATATGAGCACACCCCTGAAAAATTGGTCCAAACCTAGACTAATAATAATTTATTAGTTATTATTTTGGTTTAAAAACATAAGTTAAATATATTGGTCAACCGAAATTAATCATAACCGGTGGTTAACCGAAGTTTGGTTAACCGAAGTTTGGTTAACTGAAGTTTCGGTTGCGGTTACGGTTAAAAAAATGGTATTAACCGAACTTGCGGTTCCGGTTTTGAAAATTGAATTGACCGCACCGAATCGCACCGTGCACACCCCTAACTAGAAAAATAACTGCTTTTGAGGTGCTGAAAAACCTAATATGTTTAACCGATTAAGCTAATAATCAACCGGGTAACTGATGTAGGTTTAAGAAAAAACTTACTTTAAAACATTTTTATTAATAGTCACTTAAACATTAAACATATATTGTAAACTCAAGAAACTTTTTTTTATTAAAGAGTAAACTTCGCTTTTGCTCCCTGTGGTTTGGTCCAAATAACACTTTTCATCCAAAGGTTTCAAAATCACGATTTTGCTCCCGTGGTTTGCATTTATTCTCGGTTAACTCCAACTCACTAATATCGTTAATTAATTCTGTTAAAAACAAGGGCATTTTGGTCATTTTACTTATAAGACTAATTAGATAACTTATTAACATACTTTATAAGGCAAGGGACTATTTATGTAAATATTCAAACTAAATAACAATAAATATCTCACCCTTTTTAAAACATTTTCAGATCTAAATCACCACCACCACCACCATAATCACCACCACAATCACCACCACCACCACCATCATCGGACTCCATCAAGATAGAGTCGACCTCCACCATCGAAACTACCACCATCGACCTCCACCTCCACCTCCACCTCCACCAATATAGCCACCACTGTTCATCTCCACCAACACATCCACCACCGTCGACCTCCACCTCCACCACCACAAAAAACACCGTCGAGCTCCACCAACACAGCCACCACCGTCGACTTCTGCCTCCACCAACACATCCACCACCGTCGGCCTCCACCTCCACCAACACATCCTCTTGCTCCGGTAACAGTTTCAAATGTTGAACAATCGCTTGTTGCACGGGATCCTGTGGCGATGGCTCTTTATGCAACTGTTGTTTCGGTTTGTGCCCCAATTTGGGAGGAGATTGTGTTTCGAGGGTTTCTTAAACCACCACCACGACCTCCTCTTCCACCATCGGTTCAATCCACATTAGAGAAGGTTTTTGGGGTTCTTGGTCAACCAAAACCCTAGATCCGCGCTGTGATAACGGTTGATTTTTTGATTTTGTGATTTGGGTTTTAGGGTTTGGTTTTAGTGCAAAGAGGGTGAGAAGGTCTGATGGGTGGATTAATGGTTAATTCTAGGATTTAGGTCCCTGCGCTTAGAGTTGAGAAGGTATTCAGGTGGTGGGGGCGTTACGGTGGTAGTGGTGGCGGTATTATTGGGGTCGACGATGTTGGGTTGTAGTGTTTGTGATGGTGGTGGTGTTGTAGTGTGGTAGTGGCGGAGGTGGAGTGGTGGTGGAGCTCGCGTTGTGGTAGTGGCGGAGGTGGAGTGATGGTGCTGGTGGGTGGTGGTGTGATGGTGGAGATGGTCAAGTGGGTGTTGGCCTCGGTTAGGGGGGCCGGTGGTGGTGGGATTGGAGTTATTATTTTAATAAAATTACATAACCAGTCCTTTAAATGAATAAATGTCATAATTAGTCCTTATCAATAAGTTGACTAAAATGCCCCTGGACTTAACAGAAAAAACTAACGGTGTTAGTGGATTGGAGTTGATTGAAACAAATTGCAAACCACAGGGAGCAAAATCGCGATTTTGAAACCTTTGGATGAAAAACGTTATTTGGACCAAACCACAGGAGCAAAAGCGAAGTTTACTCTTTATTAAATTTTGTTTAACTTAGAAAATTACAAAACATTGGTTCACAAAAAATTGAAGACACGTTTATATGTTTAATACACAACGATCATAGTCGAGTCGTTCTCGTTGTTTCTTATGTGTATATGTTCGAATCATAAGTTTATCGAGTTTACAATATCTACTGTGATGGCGATTAAGTTTTACTAATTCATTTTGAAAGGAAAACGTTTTTATATATATGACCTTATAATAACAATCTTTCACCATCTTTATCAATCATAAATATAACAAGTTAACAAGTTATCGTGTAATAGTTTTCATTTGTGTGGTTGAGATAGAAAATAAGAGAGGAAAGAAACACGTAACTAAACAGGTGTTACTTTAATATATAAACAGAAATAGTTTAGATAAAAACAAATGTGTTTAATACATAACCGATTGTAACTAAAAAATTACAAGATAAACATAGTCAACTGTATTACTACATAACCAATGATATTTATCTCAAATGGTTAAAATAAGTTACTCAAAACATATAAATATAAAATATTTTAAGTTTAACTCTTACAGTCTCACCCTTTGCTAAAACATTTAGGGTTAAGCCAGATAATTTTTGCGAATGTAAGTTTCTAATTGAGAGGATTAGGGATGGAATCCCGACCGAAAAACGTACAAATAGATTCGATTAAATTAACATCCATCGTCCCAAAACATGATCGTAAATTTCCCGTTTAAAAAATTGTATTACTACATGAACAATAATCACTATTTATTCCGTGTGTTTTTTTTTGAACGACCAACGAATAATTTTTAAGCCCGGTCACCCGGGAAAACCCATTGGCGAAAGGCCACCCACGCCCGCGAACACAGATAGCGCTGGTGACCCGGCTCGCCCACCATTCCAAGGGAAACCCACCACCCGAAGGTCCACTGTGGTATAACCCTTGGCCCACTTGGAACATATTGTACCTAGTGAGACTCCAGCCCATGACCTTCACTTTAAAAAATCATAAAATGACTCTGTCTAAACCAGTTGATATAGTACTCATTGATATTTATTCCGTGTGTAAAAATAAAAATACATTTAAAGTTTTTCACCGTTTGTTTAAACAACAGGACCCACGATCCCCTACTTTTGACATCATCCTCTAATTACGTTAAAAACTAGGCTGGAATCTTATGCCTGGGAGCGTACGGTAGGTTACCGTGTTCCATCAATCTGTCAATGTTTGAATACCGACAAAGGCTTTATCTGAACCGTCCAGACGTTTTGCGGTCCAACGGATGGACCCCTCAGATTGTATGGAGCATCATAAAGGGCACAATTCGAACCGCAGGGGATTGGGGCCTCGAAAATGTTAAAATAATAATCGAAAAGGTTGATGGTGACGTTTCGACAGAGCAAAAGGAACAACTTTCGTCTTCTCTCTGCTTTCGATTGCGACGTTACGGGACTGACACAAATTGTAATACTATTTCGTCTTTTAATTATTTTCAGTAAATTTAATGTATTTTTTACCTTATTTTCTTGAATTATTATTCGTTACTAAAAGTTAATTGGGAAATTGTTTTCTAAAGAGTTTTGAAGGTTACATTATTCAAAATAAAAAGACCGCCAATTCACAGTTGCTTCGGGCAAGAGACTTCTAGCCAGTTCGCATGTGGGTGACGGTGACCTTGGGATTAAGTGGAAAGGATGGGTTCCGTTGAAGTGCAAAGTTCTAATTTGGAGAATCGCTCGAAATCGCATTCCTACTATGGCCGAACTCATCAAACGGGGAGTCTCTATTCCTCAAACAGAATGTCGATTGTGTCAAGAGGATGTGGAAACTACCTCTCATCTTTTCACCGGTTGTCGTTATTCGAATGAGGTGTGGCATCGAATTGAAAACTGGTGCAAGATTAGTCATTCCTTTTTCTTTGACATTCCGGATTTATTGGACCTGCCTAACTCCCAAGCCGCGTCTAAAGATTCGAAGCACATTCTTTGCGGCATCACTTACACGACCATGTGGATGATATGGAACGAAAGAAACGAGCGGGTATTCAATGATAAGAAGAGGCAGCCAGTCCAGCTTGTGGAGAATATCAAAGCGACAGCGTATTTTTGGATTCGTAATAGATCTCGTTGGAAATTTAAGGATTGGAAAACTTGGTGTAATTTCCCTTTGGATTGATGTATTTGTGTTTGTTTCGCTTAGTCCTTGCTTGAAGGACTAGCGAGCTTTTCGTTTAATGAAGTTTTCCTTTCAAAAAAAACATTATTCAAAATAAATTTGTGAATATGCTCGGCATTGTTTTGGACCGGACGAACCGGTTTTTCTTATATACTTTTTAACTTTTTTTAGTATTTATATATATATATATATATATATATATATTTATAAAATAATTATAATATTATTCAGTTCTTATATCCGTACGACCGGTTGAAACAGTACGAACAGTGAACCGGTAAAACGTTCGGTTCACTGTTCGATCCGATTCTGAAAACATTGAATTGGTAGGGTGAAGCGAGCGCAGATGCTGTGTGGACACGAGTCTAGGCGCCGCCCGACACCAATGACGGCACCCCGTTCACGCCGCAAATTTCTGCTTCCACGGCCTGCACTTGCCGTAAGTTTGTGTTTGTTGTTTGTGTGTGTGGTTAGTGGTGCAGTTTGACAGTGTGATAACACGCCACTATCAAATTTGAGTATGTGACGTAGACTTTTTAAAGGGGAGGTTTTAGTTTTAAATGACGACTCCTACATTTTTCTAGTTTAATCCTAAATTTACTTTAGAATATGCAACGAACTCAAACCCACAAACTCTAATAAAGAAGATATCAATTACAATCCAAGATTGCATTAGGCTAAATCCCCGGTTGGTTAAACAAATAACAACTATTTAAGCATTTATTTGTTTATATTCAATTTTGAACGTGAAACATATCCTACTATTACACTTAAATTACTACAAATCACGTTATTGTCTAGGTTTAAACGAAGAACCTCCAATTTAAGATGCAAAACCTCTATGAAGTGCGCTAGTCCCACATTGACATCTACTCACTTGATACGTTAATTTTTTTTAACGACCAACTATCTTACTTTTAAACTATACTAAACTAATTTACTTTTCGTTTAGTTTTAAACTCAATGCCTTAATTTTAAGAGTCTTTGTTGAATCTGGATGCCAAGATCAAGACGTAAAACTGCCAAGATCAAGACGTAAAACTGGAAGAAAACAATGCGTGAAGAACTTTTATTACTGGAAATTTGTGAATGGAATGATTACAAGAGAATGAAAGACAATGATTTATATACATGAACATTCTCAACTAACTAACAAACTCTTTAACAACCAAGAAGTCAAAATTTGACTTTTATAACTAACTAATTTTGGAATTATGCCAACATACTCCCCCCTAATTCCAAACACCTTCACTTAATTCTTCTACTCCAATCAAGACCCTCATTTCAACGAATTTCAACCTCGGAAGCTCCTTGGTTAGTATATAAGCCTTTTGCAGATTACTACTCACAAACTCCACCTGGATTTGATCCCTTTCAATACATTCTCGTATAAAGTGATATCTCGTATCAATATGCTTCGACCTTCCATGAAATACAGGGTTTTTCATCAACGCCAAAGCAGACCGGTTATCCACTTTAATCACAACCGAAGCCTGTGGCCTTCCAGTAACTTCTTCCAGCAAACCTTGCAACCACAAAGCTTGGCATGCTGCTGATGTTGCAGCCATGAACTCAGCTTCACAACTCGACAATGCAACTGTCGACTGTTTTTGAGAACTCCATGATATTAAAGCATCATTGAAGTAAAACATATTGCCTGAGACATTCTTTCCATCACCATCAAGACTTGTATAGTTACTATCACTATACCCCATTAGACTTGACCTTGTCCCAGCTTTATACCGCAGACCATAGTGCAATGTACCCTTTACATACCGGACAACTTGTTTGACTGCTTTCATATGAAGATCCTTTGGATTTTGCATGAACCTACTCAAGTAGCCCACTGAAAACATCAAATCAGGCCTTGTTTGAGTACGATACCTCAATGATCCAATTAATTTTCTGTATTGGGTTGAATCAGTTTCAGCCTCATGTTCTAACTTTCCAAGCTTCAACCCCGGATCCATTGGAATCTTCACTTCATTGCACTCACCCATTCCAGCCAACTGAACCACCTTTAACGCATAAGCTGCTTGTTTAATCAAGATGTCTCCTTTCTTTTGAGCTACTTCTATACCAAGATAGTAACATAGTAAACCCAAATCAGTCATCTCGAATCGCAACTTCATTTCTTGCTTAAACTCCTTCACTTCCTTCTCATGACTTCCTGTAACAATCATGTCATCTACATACACCCCTACTATAATTGAAGCCGTGTTCTTGTTCCTCACATAAACTGCTGCTTCTCTTTGGCACCTTACAAAGCCTATATCTTTCAGTGCCTCATCTAGCCGCTTATTCCAAGCACGAGGAGCCTGTCTAAGCCCGTACAAGGCCTTGAGCAGCTTATACACTTTAGGCTCAGCCCCTTTTACCTCATAGCCCAACGGCTGCTTTACAAAAACGTCCTCCTTTAAGTTCCCATGCAAAAATGCAGCCTTTACATCCATGTGGTATACTTTCCAACCTCTACTTGCAGACAAGGCAAGTATCATCCTCACTGTCTCCATCCTTGCTACCGGAGCGAAAGCTTCCTCATAGTCAATGCCTGGCTGTTGCACATACCCTTTGGCCACAAGGCGTGTCTTGTGTTTAGTTATCCTTCCCGTAGCGTCCTTCTTTAATTTGAAGATCCATTTCAGCCCAATCGCTTTTGCATGAGGTGGTAAATCCGCCAATACCCATGTATTGTTCCTTTCAATTGCCTTTACTTCCTCGTCCATAGCAATTCTCCATACTTTCTCCTCCACAGCTTCATGATAGGAGGTTGGTACACCCTCTTGTGCTAGCATCAACTTTACACAATCAGTATCATCAGGCGAGTCCCGATCGGTTTCTACTATTCCTTGTAGGATATAATCATTCTCTTCACGCATTCTCTTGTAAATCATTGTCTTTCATCTGTTCATGTATATAAATCATAGTCTTTCATTCTCTTGTAATCATTCCATTCACAAATTTCCAGTAATAAAAGTTCTTCACGCATTGTTTTCTTCCAGTTTTACGTCTTAATCTTGGCAGTTTTACGTCTTGATCTTGGCATCCAGATTCAACATCTGGTATCAGAGCTTCAAGGTGGAGAAAGAAGACGAACCAGAGACGCTGCCGCTTCAAAGGAAAGAATCGCGCAGAGAAGGAGATCCTGACCCGAAGGATTGGAGATTGATCCCAACTTTGGTATTCGTTACAGACGTCAAGGAAGGAGAACAATGGCGAATCCACCAGTTAATCCCCCAGTAAACCCACCGGCGAAGAATATCCAGATCACCACCTTAAGAGACAATGTCTTTACCCCATTGCAATGCCCCATTCTCACGTCGACAAATTACTCAATTTGGGCGGTAAGGTTAAAGGTAATCTTTAACGTACACGGGCTGTGGGAGGTGATGAACCACCAGAAGGTGCGGATGTGGATCCTAAGAAGAACAACACTGCCATCGCCTACCTCTACCAAGCCATGCCGAAGGATTTAATTCTCCAGGTCGCAAGCTTGACTACTGCGAAGGATATCTGGAGTTCTTTAAAGACCAGATTCGTGGGCGTGGAGCGAGTAAAGAAAGCCCGCATGCAAACCCTTAGAACTGAGTTTGAGGCCCTAAAGATGAAAGAGACGGACACAATTGATGAGTTTGCAGGAAAAGTGACTGCAATCTCGTCAAAGGCAAGTGATCTTGGAACACCATTTGAAGAAAGCACTCTTGTTCGGAAGCTACTCGACTCCGTACCTGAGCGCTTCATTCAAATGGTAGCTTCAATCGAACAGTTCCTTGACATTGACACGATGCCTTTCTAGGAGGCAATTGGCCGCTTGAAAGCATTTGAAGAAAGAACGGGTACAAAAGCCAAAAGAAGTTCGGCAAAGGAAGATCAACTCTTACTCACGTACGCAGAATGGAAGCAGAAACAAAAGGATTCTGAGGGCAAGAGAAGAAATTCGAACACCCGCTCAACAAAAGGCAAAACACGGTTCATCCCCAAAGGGAAAGGCGGTGACCGCGAACACACAAAGTCACAGAACAGAAGTGAGTGCCCTGGCAAAGACAAGTCTCACATTAAGTGCTTCAAGTGTGAAGCCTATGGTCATTATGCCTCCGAGTGTCCAGCGAGAAAGAAGGAAGAGGAGGCTAACCTCGTTCAAGAAGTGGAAGATGAGGAACCGGCCTTGCTAATGACAGTCCGCGATCAAGATCGGAAGGAAATGGTGTTCTTGAACGAGACAAAAGTGATCCCATCAAACTACTACACAGAAGGCAAGGATCAAAACATATGGAACCTGGACAATGGGGCGTCCAACCATATGACAGGTGATCCGTCTGTGTTCTCGATTCTTAACAAGAATGTAGGAGGAAGAATCAGGTTTGGAGATGGGTCAATGGTGGAAATAAAAGGCCGAGGGTCAGTAGTTCTTCAATGTAAAAATGGGGAACAAAGAGTCTTGACTGAGGTGTACTTTATTCCACATTTGAAGAACAACATCATGAGCCTGGGTCAAGCAACCGAATCAGGCTGTGAGATTAAGATGAAGGATGAGTATCTCTGGTTGTATGAGAAGGATGGAAGACTCCTCATGAAGGTACAAAGATCCCCCAATAGACTTTATAAAATTAGTCTAAAAGTCGGTGTTCCCCACAGTTTGCTAACAAGTAGTGATGATAAAAGTGAAGCATGGCTCTGGCATAATAGGATAGGCCATGTTAATTTTGACACCATGAAGGAAATGGCTACGAAAGAAGCAGTCAAAGGGGTCCCAGCCCTATCAAGGCCCAAGCAACTATGTGAAGTATGCCTGGCAGCCAAGCAAATGAGATTACCCTTCCCCTCAAAGTCCAAGTTCAGGTCATTAAAGCCACTGGAATTGATCTACATCAACATATGTGGACCTATAACACCAGAAACTCTATCTGGTAATAGGTACTTCATGTTGATTGTGGACGATTATAGCCTGTATATGTGGATGTATGCACTCAATACAAAGGACCAAGCATTTGACTACTTTCGGAGTTTCAAGATAAAAGTCGAAAAGGAACTTGGGATGTCGATAAAGATCTTAAGATCAGACCGCGGAGGGGAGTTCACATCACGTGAGTTTAGCAAATACTGTAATAGTGAGGGGATTACAAGACAGTTGACAACTCCATATACACCTCAACACAATGGAACAGTGGAGAGGAAGAATCGAACGGTACTCAACATGACCAGAAGTTACCTAAAGACAATGAACTTGCTTCAATGCTTTTGGGCAGAAGGGTTAAGACATTCCGTGTATATCCTTAACAGGATCTCGACTAAAGCAGTGAAGTCTAGAACGCCATATGAAGTGTTGAAAGGGCGCAAACCAAACTTGCACCACCTAAAGGTATTCGGGTGTGTGGGACATGTGAAGGTCGTTAAACCCCACTTGAAAAAACTCGAAGATAGGAGTAAACCTATGGTATATCTCGGAGTGGAAGAAGGCACAAAAGGGTACCGTATGTATGATGTGTCCAAGGAAAGAATTGTGGTTAGTTGAGATGTTCAATTCGAAGAGGATCGGAAGTGGGACTGGCTTGATCAGCAATATGGTCACACCAGTCCGCAGGACGACCAAACCTTCTCTGTATATGAGTTGCATGGGGAAGACTCTGAGTTGCATGGGGAAGACTCTCGAACATGGGATGCTCCCGCCATAGAGAGTGACAATATGGCAAGTGTAAGATCAAATACCTTCCCCATAGATCAGAATCCAGTCGAACAGGTGGAAACTGGTGCAATTGAACAATCTCAAGTAAGAAGATCATCGAGGGTCTCCGTGTTACCAGCAAGGCTGAATGATTTATATACATGAACATTCTCAACTAACTAACAAACTCTTTAACAACCAAGATGTCAAAATTTGACTTTTATAACCAACTAATTTTGGAATTATGCCAACAGTCTTTGCCTCTAACAAGTGAGAGCATTCACAATTCACTCTTCATCTTAATCTCTATTGTTACATTAAAAATTAATATTTTTCTCTTTTATTTTTAATTAAATAATATTTTTAATATCTTTATCATATTACATTTTCTCTCATCTACTCACAATCACTTTTAATAATTATTAAAAAATTAATAGAGATGAACAGTGTTTTATTAAATATAGAGATGAACAGTAATATGTTATCTATCCTCCACGTACAACCACTAACAATCATTTTTTATAATATAGAGAACGCACTTACGGATATAAAGAATGGGTTGTGATACGCTAGATACGTACCGCCTTTCATAATAAACATATATATATATATATATATGTATTATAATAATAGAGAATGAGTGTTGGATGCCAAGCTGTTACCGTATGGTAGGGCATGGGAAGATGAAGTAATATTTTTTCACTGGCATCGTTCTGCATGCATGACACAATAGGGCTTACAGTGGTCTACTACTGAAGTTATTGTGATGCATTGCCATCGAAACGACAGCGTATATTCTCCAACGCTTTCTGTCACTAACACGAATCTCATTCAATTTAACTACTATTTCAATTTTTTTAGAATTTATTACTTTCTGCTTTCATATAATATATCTTTATATTTTGGGTTCGATTTTTATACTGGTGGAGGAAATATGGATAAAAAATATAGTTCGTTTCATTAATGTTAGTTGATAATTATGATGTAATTTTGATTTTTATACTAGCTGATGTAACTCCATAGCTCTAGCATCTCGCTAGTGTGTTCTATTTAATTTTTCTTGGTTGCTAAAAAAAAACTAATCTTACTGGTTTGACTGTTTAAGCCAATGCTTTCATTTTTTCCCAAGTGATAAGTTTTTATTAGAAAAGTTGAAGTGAAAAAATTTAGAATTAAGTTTAATTTTACTCTTTAAGGTTTGTTAAAAGTAACTATTTTTCCTTTAAAAGATTAAAAATATTAATTTACCTTCAAAAGTTTCATAAAATGTTTTAATTTCAATCCAAAAGTTTCATTAGTTGTTTTAACTTTATTCAAAATGATGAAACTTTTGCATTGAAATTGAAACAACGTACTAAACTTTTGAAGATAAATTGATATTTTAATTTTTTGAAGAAAAGTAGTTAATTTAATCAAACATTAGGGAGTAAAATTGAAGTTAACTATAAAATTTATGATGCATGGGAAATGGTTCAAATACAAATTAGAAGAATTTGAAAAAACTTTTACTTTAACCCTAAGCTTTTGATTTGGTTAATCGTATTAGTTTTTGTTTAATAAAAAATACAGATTTGTATTTGTATGGAATATATTTCAAATCATTTTGAACCATGTATCTTTGAATTATAATCAAATTAATGACTTAAATTTAAGTTAAAAAGTTTTTAACTTCTTTTGTTTTTCAGATGAACTCTGAAGTCGAAAGAACATAAAATATAAAGAAAAAACTGCATAAATAGTCCATGTGGTTTGACCAAATTATACATTTGATCTCCAAACTTTAAAATTTACAAAGTTAATTTAAACTTTTGTATATTTATTGCAAATTTGGTGTCTAAATTTAAATAATTTCAGAGTTAGTTCAAACTTTTATGTTTGTATTGCACTTTTAATCCCTAAAGTTGAATTTGAAAGTTAGTTTAGAAGTTTGGTTTCAAATTAAACCATTCAACCGTCATAACCAAATAGTAAACGATTAAACATAAATTACGTACTCGGTTTCCATGTCAAGCCTCAAGTTTCAAATCAAACTGTTAAACCGTCAAAACCAACGCATAACATGAAACGCTTAGACATGTGAAGGTTAATGAACACCCCCATAATCTATTTAAACCTAAGACCTCCCATTAAGAAAAATCAAAACACTTACATTTCAAAGAATATAAATCATGCTAACAAGATGATCATAACACCGTCATCTTAAGCTCATGTCACAAAATTTCATTTTACTTTGTAACATATAAAACATATTAAAAACAACAGCGATAACATAACCTTGTTATATTTCATTCAATGATCCTAAAGTTCGTTTAAGCTAACCCACGAACAAACAAACTAACATTGTTCAAGATCTACACATATCAACAATAAAACATAAGATTCTTAACATTCTCCCGTACTTTCGGGAGGGGGGCGGTTTTGGGCGGTCCACGTCTCGTGAATACCGACGAACTACCGGTCCGATCTAGGTACAACCGACCCCGAAAAGCAGCCAAATGCGCGTAATAACACGGTGGCACTAACGAAACAGGTTTAGTGCACCTTACAAAAGTGAAACAAAGGTTATAAACCAGTTTTTGAAACTCATCAGAAGTGAACTTGTTTTCATCCCATAATATGTGATAATGAGTCGGTCGGCTCGTACCCTTTACGCCCCAATGGCTACAAAGGTAGAAGTCGAATTCTTTCGGGTGCGTGATGACCGAGTCCACCACCGTGCCCGGCGGCACGTTCTCGTCAGAAAACATGTTCCGACCATTGACTGACACCGGCTCATCTAAAAAGAGCCTGGTGTGGTGGCGTTTCTGGACCACCGCGAATGAGATTGGAGGGTTGTAGCCGGTGAACCGGCGACAAGCCTCTCGAATTGCTTGCAATTCATCATGAAGCACCTTCTGGAACTGTGTCTCACTGACACCGTCCCGGAAGAACATTAATCGTTTTGGGAGCTGTGAAAGCTCCCGAACGAAATCATTCAGTATTTCCTCCACCATATCCGCCAAATCTTGAATTATTTCTTGTCGGTGAGTCTGAGACCGCATTTTCGACACGTACTTATTCGCGGCCGGCCAGTTCACCGACCCAACAACAGCCGCTACGGATGGGCTAAAATCATCCAATGGATGCGGATGCGTCACATCCGCACCCAAAAACATCACCGGCTCATCCAGGGTCAAAACCCTAGGGATCTGAGCTGGTAACGAGGTGTGCAACGCGACAGTACACCCGCCCACTTTCGCGTTGATCTTAAGCGCCAAATTCCCGAGAAACTGAACGCTCAACCTCGCGAGATTCTGATACAAACAACACTGGCTCATAACCCCGATACTCGTTTCACTAACCCGCTTCAAATCACCATACCCTTTGTGTTTCTTCTCCATTACACAAATCAACAGCTGCAGATTATTATTCGCAGCCTTTTGAATCTTCTTGATCTTCGACTCGAGAACAGACATATTGTTAAGAACTTGCATGGATTCAAACTGCGGCTTTACGACAGTGTTCTTGTTGAGAAAGATTCCCAACTGTTCGCATCTTCGGGTTAGCTGATCGATGAATTTGGGGATGATCGATTTCTGTTCTTCGGTGCCACCAAAGCTCATTACCGCCCATCTGCCTATTCGGCTTCCTTCGAAAACATGGCTGCCGGAAAAGTTCCATTGGCGGTCGTGGCGGGAGGGGGTTAACGCCGCCACTTCGCCACCGTCTCCGAGTTTAAGCCGCGGTGGCCGGAGAATTCGACCGTTGAGTTTTGTCATCTCTTTAAGAACTCGCAGGTTGAATTCTTCAGCTTGGTGTCCGCTGTTAAAACCATGGAAAAACATTAGAATTTAAAGAACAAAACGGATTTTACAACAAATATTATTATCAATCAAATTAATGACTTTCTTAATGACTTTCATTAAGAACGTGTTATTGTTCAAACCAACCATGTAACATACGATTACTAAACTAAGTAATTAATAAAAGAACTAACAAATTTTGTTCCTCTTAAGTGTTCTGGTAACATGTTTTCGGAAATAATTAATAAGAGTAAAATTTAGATATGTGAAAACAATTAACATACTTTTATTTTCTAAGATCACAGCAAACAAAGTTAGAATTCAAAATAATGACATTTAATAACGTAAAAAATAATATACTTTATCAACTTATAAAATAATAGTAGAATTTTGCTATATCAAAATTACTTTGCTAGTAAAAAATACAAGTACTAGTGAATGCATTTTATGTGAATGCATGTAGTCTTTTTTTTACGTGAAAGGCCACTTCACTTTAACCATTTGCATTGATAAAAAATTATCGGCTACAACATTTCCGAACATATATAACGTCACTTCATTAAAAATTGATTGGTTAAACGGTAAATTAATTATTTATTCAAATACTTGTATTAAAATTAAGTTGACACATTTTTTACTTTCAAAAGAGGACGTATTTTGGTTTTACACGATATTAGCATTTTATGCATAAAATTTGGCAATATACTTTTCCTATTTTTTTCTTGTTTTAAGTAATAAGAGCATCATCCTTTTAATCTCATGATTTCAGCAACTATAAAGCAATATACCTAGTAAAAGCAACTAAACGTATTATTAATCTTTAATAATTTCAACTAATTGCAATTTTATTTATATCCACTTTCTAATTACAGGAAAAAACATACTTTTATTATATGATTCAACAATAATAAACTAACTTACGTAGTAAAAGAAACAAAGCACATCATTAACTTTTCATAATTTTAAAATAATCAAGATATAAATCATTATAATATTTATATTACATATAATACATAATAGTTTAATTGGTTTTAATAATCCAAACTAATATACATTGTCTGATAATAATTTATACTATAAATTTAACCGGCATTAACATAAACTATCACTTTCATTGCCAATAACTATCCTAGTAATGCAATCATCAAAACTTGATGGGTGTTTAGGATTGCTACTTTTTAACCAACTTTTAACTTAGTTAATAAGTATGTTTAGGAAACATAAAATAAAAAATTAATAAGTAGTTTTTAAAGGGTAAATAAGTAGATTTTGAAAAGGTAGTGAGAGTTACTTTTGAAAAGTTACAACTTCTCAAACAAAATGAACAAACCCAAACACTCCTTTGATTTGCACATTAGTTCTCTCATGTGCACTATTATGAATGAAATGAAAAGGCAAACGAGTGCAATCAAATGAAAATAAATATAAACCAAGTGTGAATCTATAACAATTAAGTTATTGTTCTGTTACTGGTAATGAAAACGAAAGTTAAGAACGTCTTTCGCCTCACAAACTAAATTAATAGTATGGATTATTATCGGTTATCTATTATGATTTTAGTATTATGATTTTAGTATAAGACTTTAAACAAGTATTAAAAAGATTATACCTTGATGGACCAAAGGGTCCACTCATAACTCCATCAATAATCTCCTTCCTTTCTCTTGGCCTTTGACACCCCAACTTCATCATCTTCACCGTCTGCTCATCGGAAAGTTTTCCGGCGAACTTCTGCCCCTCACACACCACACACACCTCCATCGGAAGATAACACGCCCGCCGTCGGCTCGTCTGCAAGCATGGCAGATTTCGGTATCGAATTTCATACCCATACTGCTCTTTAAAGTACTCCAACACCCACATTTCGCCCCCGTTTCGATCCTTAAACCGCAGATTCTCCGTCGAATCCTCCGTCAATCCGTGAACTTTGTACCTCTGTACTGTTCTCCGGTGACATACGAACACTTTAACGTTCTTTAGCACGCGTAAAACCTCATCTTTTTGCTCAATTGTTAAGGGCTTTTGATCTGTTACAAAGGGTAATTGGGTTTGTAAATAGGGGATCACTCCGATGGTGTCGTGAAATGCGGTGACGGTGAAATCGACGTTGAGGGAGAGCCCTTGTTGGGTCGGTCGGAGGCTTTGGAAGAACCCCCGGAGGGCGGTGGCGCCGCCGCCGATGGCGGTGGCGCCGCCCATCGCGGTGGTGTATAGCGATCGCCCGATCGGAGTGCATTCTGTTGATGGGTGTTCGCGTAAAACTACATCTAATGCTTGAAGATAATCTTGGGGAAGTGGGATTGAATCTTCATCGGAGTTATTCAAGTATTTGGTGAGATTTTCTCCGGTGAGTTTTGACACTTTCTTGATGTTGATCTTAAAGGGTTTTGATTGTTGATTTTCATCAGAAATTGGGGGAATTGGGATGTTGATTAGGAGTTGGATACTGTTGTATTGGAGTTCTTTAGAGGTGTAAAGGGTTCTCCGGCCGTCGTACGACGGTTTTCCGCCGGAGAAGACGTAGGAATGGTGGTGAACGAGGTGGTTTTTGATGGTTCTTGAGAGTTCTTTTGAGGGTTTTGGGGTGATTTCGACGTCGTATTGGTGGATTTGTTGTTTAGGGTTGAATTCCACTAGGAAGTGATTGGCTAAAAGGGGGATTGTTGTTCCTTCTGTGCCGCCGGAGTCCGGTCGTCTCGCCGCCGTGAGCGGTGGTTCTGACGGTGGTGATGGTGGTGGTGAATTTAGCAATGGTTTTAGTTCATCTTTTTTAGCTCCCATTGTTGAGTTAATGGCTCTTGGAATCATCTCTAAAGCTGTTTAATCAACAAATTAAATTAAAGTTTAGATTTTTGATTAAGAATTCTTCATTAAGATTATATTTTTGAATGTGAAATTAAAATCTAGAATAATATTAATGAAGTTTCAAAATTGTCATATCAAATTCATTATAAAGATTGTGTTTTTGAAACTAAAATTGTTAATCCAGAATAAAAGCAACAATTTTAATAAAATTTCAGGTTTTGGATCTCATAATCTTCAAAAGGATTATGTTTTTGAAGCTGAAACTGAAATTTTGAACAAAAGTAACAATATTATTCATGTTTAAATTCTTTAAAAAGTTTTTAGTTTTGGAGCTGTAATTAAAATCTTGAACAAATTAACAACATTCAAGAACAAAACTGAATAAAAAAGATAAGATTCTGTCTCTTTTTACCCAAAGATTCTCGAAAAAATCAAGATTTTATGTTCTTGAAAACAAGAAATATAAAAAAAATGGAATCTTGAGCAAATGTTCACACCAATGTATGACAGATCATTCAAAAGCTCAAAACCCTAGTTAATTTTGATGAAATAAAAACAAATAAACCAAAAAAACATAACCCATCTGGGGAAAACATGTCAAGACAAATGCTTAAAAGTTAGTAAAAACTCTAAAAACAGAACAAAAGATGAGGTTTTTATCACCTGTTTGATGAGCCAACTGATGGTTGTGATGACGGTGGTGGTGGTTTTGCTGCCATGGTGGTTTGTGATGATGGGGTGGTGGTAGCTGCGGCGGCGATAGGGCGGAGAGCGGTGGTGGCAGTGGGAGAAGAGGTGGTGAAGGTGAAGAATAATGGTATAGATTGTGGTTTACAAGCCCAAGATTTGTGTTTGAATGGTGAAAAAGGTAGTGTGGATGAAGGTGAAAAAGATGATGATGATGATAAAAGTGATGGTGTTGAGGAATAATAATATTATTATTATTGTTGTAATGGGTTGTTCTTCCTCTGGAACTCTTTGTTTTTGCTGTGCATTTCTTCTTGTCACTTTCTTCCATGGTGAACACACACTGAAGAGGGCCAAAAGGGTGTGCAGTCTTTGCATGAAAGACTAATATATATGTGTAAATATATACAATACATACATATATATGTGTGTGTATGTATGTGTGTTTGTATATATAGGGAGAGAGTGTGTGTGTAGAGAGAGAAAGAGAGAGGGCAAATGGGTTTTTGTCTGTGAATCTGTGATATCAGAGGGCAACTAGGAATAGTAGGAGAAACTGCAGTTATTACACACATATCTAGAGAGAGAGAGATGAGAGAGAGGGAGATAATGGTGTGATCTTCTTGAAAGAAAAAGGTAAATGAGATCTTTTTTGATATTTGGATTAATTTTCTAACTTTTTCTTCCAACTTTTTAACCAGTTTACATATATCCTTTTGTTGATGCAAAGTTGTTTTTAATATAAACATTACAAGAAATGTTTTCTTTTTGTTATTTTTAAATGTGTTAGATGGGTTGTGTTAATAGGTTGACTGGTTGAACTTACATAAATAGATATGATACTTGCATGAAAATGTATTAGGCAGATGAACTTGAACAAGACATATGTGTGTTCTCGGTTGATTAGTTTAAATGTTTTTTATACTGGTTTCATAAAGGTGTCATTTAAGTCTAGAAGTTTAAATATTATTACTTACATTTAAAGTTTCATTAAAATTATTATTTGAATTCATTTAACTACATATAATTAACAACATTAACTTTTTTGTTAATATTCCTGCATTAGAGATATTTTAATCAAAATATTATAAAATAAAAAACCAGCATTACGTGAGTGGTTTTATGCGTTTAGTCTTTCTTTGTAATCATCATTACGAGTAGAATCCAATAGTTAGTTAGATAAAATAAAATATATGGATGACAACTTAAAAGTGAATCTTTTTTAACTTTATAAAACATGCACCATAAAAAATATATATATAAGCAAAGAAATAAAGCATGTGACAAAAACTATTTGAATCACAACCATAAACACAAATCAAATCAAAAGTAAAAGAATTATAAATAATATGATAATAACAATCCATGATTAATAATAATAAAACACTAATCATCATAATCATAACCAAACTTTAAAACAAAAAAAAAATTAATGATTTCACGTTGGTCAACATATAATTTTACAACAACATGATGTTTTTATTTGATTCCAAACTTAACTTTGATAGTTTATGTTTATCTATATTTTATATCATATTCATTTGTTTTTAATATAGCTTTTGTGTTCTGTAACACCTATTTCACAACGCCATAATGTTGTCTAATATTCTAACATAAACTTGTAATGTGTTATATGTGATCATTTATTTCTAAGTTAGTTTTCATGTTCGTCAACGCTTACTTTCACTTTAACATGACGTTCTTTTAAATTTCGGACATACCTTTTCGACATAATAATTTTATCTGTATTTATAGATCATGGTTATTTGTTTTAATCTAAGCTTTCGTGTTGCTCAATACTTATTTTTACACCAATATAATTTTGTTTAAGATTTTTAAACATACTTTTAAGATGTGTTTGTATAGAAAACTTGAATGATCTAAAATGAACCTTTAATACATGTACACAATTTTAAGTCTTAAAGCTAAATATATAAATAAAACTTTGTATTACTATAAAGAATATTTTAATCTTTGTTACATCTAAAACCTTAAAGTGATAGATTTTGCTAGTGTTGAATATCCTTATTCCATTGACTCCTTTAACCATAAATGCTATCTTTTTAGCTTTCTTTATCTTCTTTTGAATAATCTTCACATCAACCCACAGTGAGAAAGTGCAAGTGCTTTTTTATTTTTGTACATTTTTAATTTCAACTAGTGGGTTATATTACGTGTTGGACAACTTTGGTTTAAATAAATTAATATAGATTTTTTAATAAACTAGTTGGTTTCTCCCCGCGCTTCGCGGCGGGTTGAACCGATACCTGGGTAAGTCGGGAAAAGACTCGAAAATGCCTGTTTGTTGTGACTGCAAACTAACCGTTTACCATGCCATAACAACAATGTCAAATGCCATTTTTTTATCGTCATCGCCTATCATCCACATTTATAGAAGAGTGGCTGCAAACAAAACCATTGCCAAAACCAAAGACTGTCCATCATTGCATAATCAACCGAACATACCGATACCAAGTAAGACATAATCGTGACCATCATCGTGCTATTCCGTCTAAGATGAAGCCGTCTCTATCATCATCGACGTTAGATGTAACACTCAGAATAAAGAACATGTTGTGGCTGCATTTGTAACGAATGCCACGCCACATGACAAGCACTATTTTCGACATCAACATGTCACTGCTACCGCACACATCACCTGCCAAAACCTAGGTTCACAACAGACCAGTAACCAATACCCAGAAACCAAAAAGACTACCTATTCCGTCTCAGATGTGTTACAATCATCATCATCAACCCCACTGTCAATATACCCCCAACAATCACTCAAGCCAACAAAATAACCAAAGAACAGGAGTACACATTTACAACCACCTTTTAGCACGTCTCAGATGAGCATGCGCTCAACATCATGCACCCGAATGCAGGCCTCAGATGACAACAGTTCAACATCATCGACCACTTATAAACAATAATCGACAATAGCAATCGTAAACAAATGAGTAGCAATCAAGGACAAATTAGGGTCTGACCTTATCAAAATCATAAAACAAACCCAAAAGATCCATCTCAGATGAATAGGTACTCATCGTCATCAAATAACCCACATAAGAAAATCAACATAACCTGAAAAACCATTTGATTGAAATGAAACCCAAAAACATTTGTCAACAACAGCAAAGAACCCAGATCTATCACCAACAACAGGTGTTCATAACCACACGACTACGTGTTACATAGGGAAGATTATCCCCCTGTCATCAACATCGTTACAGCCGAAGTAGAAGTCGCGTAGGGCAAAGGTGGGTAACGGCGTACAACACCACCATCTCAAACCTTCAATGTAAAGAGAATGCGCGGGGTACATCTCCAGACCAGCAAGTGAGACATCACACACAGCGGTATACGCATTGGTGGGCGGCTACACCACCAGATCCAGGAGCAGACAACAATATCGAAGATGGTCGGTCACACCGCCTGCCCAGAACTCCACAGCCTTAGCCTTCGGGATGCAACGGCCGAGATGACGGAGGTAGCGACGGGCGAAACAACAGCCTCACAGGGTGAGGGAGCGGCAACCGACCGCCAAGGGGCAAACATGGAAGAAACCTCCACCGCCTCACACCTGTTACCCTTTAAAGAAGAAAGCACAGTGACCGAGGCAAAAGTGAAATACCGAGAAAGCCCCAAATTGGTTACTGTTCATCGTCTACTGTTCATCGCGTATACTGTTCATCGTTTGGTAATTTCATAATAGAGAATAATAAAGACGACGACACCACCACCCCCTGTCAAACACCCCCGATCGCAGATCTGCGACGGCTGCCGCTCCGCCCCCGTCGTCGTCCGCTGCTCCACCGATAACCTCGTCCTCTGTCGCGAATGCGATTGGGACGCCCACGGCGTTTGCTGCGACCCACATGATCGGACTCCGGTTCAGGGTTTCACCGGAACCCCGTCGCCGGTGGATCTCGCGTCCAATTGGGGGTTGGATCTCCCCCATCACCACCGCAATCGCCACCACCATCGCCACCAACAGCTGCCGGAGACGGAGGAGAGGAAAAACGACGGCGACCCGATTCACGATTCGGGTCGTAATTCGGGTCGATGGGCAAACCTGATACCCCACCCGTATTCGTGGATGCGGGATCTAATGGTGCCTGAGGAGACTAATGTGATGAGTGAGACTGAAGACACTTTGAAGAAGTTGAATTTGAATGTGAATGTTGGTTACTGTTCATCGTACTGTTCATCGCGTTACTGTTCATCGTGTTACCTGTTCATCGTTTGGTAATTTCATATTATATAATAAATATCATGTCAACATTTAAATAAATATAAGTATGAGAGAACATTAGTTAATTTTTATGAAAGCGAGTCTTAAGGAATATCAAAATCAATTTAAGAAAGAAAAATTATATTCGATTGGAGATGGTTTTAAATATATTTTTTATATAAAACATAGATATAAACTAGAAAATGATAACGCGCGTTGCGGTGTATAATAACAAATAACTAATAACCAACTTGATTGTTCACTTGTAGTTTAACTTATGTAGACCAAAAACCAATAACTAATAACCAACTTGATTGTTCATTTGAAATTTAACTTGTGTCTATGTATATTTATATATGGTTGTATCTCTGGAAAATCCTTCTCCTACACATTTACATTGCAACCTTGCATCATTCACTCTAACTGTAATTTAATTTCAAGGCAAAATAATCTCTATAATAGCTTTTATCATCACATATACCTGGAAATCGTAATTTTAATTCTAAATCTTGAGATATTTAGTTAACAATTCAATCCATGTTGGTCCAATTACCGCACATTATTCACTTCACTTTGCCTACTCTATAAAGAAATATAAAGGTTTTCACCTGTTTGTTTTTTGCCTTGCCTTGAACTACACTTTCCAACATATGTTTGTGTTCAAGAAAATGTCATATACGTATTATTTTCTTAAACTTATCCGCTTTATAGTCCCTTTTATAAATTCATATAGTCTAATTATTTTAAATCTGTAACACCCTGAAAAGTCAAAACGAGTCATCGAGGATAATGGACTTAATTGGTGGATATTTAATAAAAGAAGAAAATGGATTATGGGCTAATTAGGCTTATGGGCAAGATTCTAAGTGGATTAGGGCCCATAATCAGCCTTCAAACCCACCTAATCAGCCCCCATCTTCCACACTTGAACCCTAGCCACCAAATTCATAGAGAGAGAAAGTAGAGAGAGAAAGTAAAGAAAACTCAAGGTTTGGAGCTTCAAAGGTTGAAGGATTGAAGATCTGGGTGTTGGAGCATCAAATCCTAAGAAAAGAGCAACAAAACCAGGTAAGAATCGACCTCTAAACCCTTCTGTAGATCAAACCCGGATTCTAGGGTTTTGGGTTTTGAAAAGTTTCAAAGAAACACATAAAAATCAAATTTTTACATATGAAAACGTGTAAAAAGGTTAGATATGGCTTCATGGATGGTAAACCAAGGATTTGGACGTAAAAAGTTAAGATTTTGGGTTAAAAACGGGCTGGTTCTTAGTTTTTGTTCGTCCAGCGAAACTGTGCCTCGATCCAGCGAAACTGAGTATTCATCCAGCGAAACTGTGTGTGCATCCAGCGAAACTAGGAGATTTCTAGCGAAACTACAGTTTCGCTGGTGCGAAATTACAGTTTCGTCGGTAAGTTCGCTAGTGCTTAGGTTGACCTATAGACTTAGCGAAACTAGGAAATTCCAACGAAAGTTGGGCGCTCATGGCAGTGAATCTATCCAGCGAAACTGGCAGAAGTGCTGCCCAGCGAAACTAGTAGCGAAACTGCCAGCGAAACTGGCAGCGAAACTACCAGCGAAACTGTCAGCGAAACTATGAAGAAAATGATATTTTTGTGTATTAACTTTCGTGCAGCTCGTGTATTCAGGCTATAGCTTAAGTGACCTAGAATTTAAGCTATTTGGATAAGTTCAGGTGAGTTCTAGACCCTCTTATTTAAACGTTTTTCCATGTTTTTGGGCTATTATGCATAGTAAATATAAGGTTTTCAAGGTAAGGATTTCCAGGTGTTTTAACAAGAAAATACATTTTTCTAAAGTAAAATGTGACATTTAAATAGCTCAAAATAATTTTCGGCCGCGCTGACCTGGCAGCCCGGCCTCAGCCAGGGGCGTTGCCCCTTGGACCCCACTAGGGGCTGCTGCCCCTAGGACCCCGCTGTCAGGGGCTGCCGCCCCCGAACCCCGCTGTCCCGCGGAGGGTCGGTTACGTGTTATGATGACTAGTACTTGGTATGTTGTGTGCTTAATAAGTTACGTGTTATATATTAAGTGAAAGATAATATTAATGAGAAGTGGAACTTAACGAATGTTACCCCGGGCCCGTTTGATGATGAAAAGTCTTGCAAGCACTATGATAGACTTCACTTGTGTGAGTCTCACGTATGATGATGGATCTGTATTCATGAGCGGGCTATGTGCCTTGCAGTGTGGATCAACTGTCGGGGGTTAGCTACCATGATGATGTGTACCGACGGGGATCGACATTCGTTGTCGATCAACATGGAGCTCTTGCTTTGTGCAATCTCGCTTATGATGAAGTGGAACGTAATGAAAGAATAAAAGATAATGAACATGCTTAATATGACACAAGTAATGTTTTGTAATATGATGTATGCGTGTTCATTATTGGAGGATAAAGCTTATATTTTCTTATTTATATAAAACTAGAATTCACTCAACAAAGTTGACTTTTATGCATAATAGTGGACAGGTAAGCGCTGATGCTGAAGATGGCACTACGAAGCTACTTGGGGAGCTATGGATGGCATTCCTGTTTATGAAATCTTTATTGTAATATTAAGAACAAGTAATATGCTTTGTTTACCATTAAAGGACAAATGTATGAGAACGATATGGTTTTTAAGTATTAAATGAATGTTTAATTATTTCCGCTGCAATGTTTTGTTACTGAACTGATTTTATGCTATGGTTAACCAACTGTGAGGCTTCCCGGGAACGGGCCTTACAAATCATTATATGAAGATTTAAAATAAATACCCCTAACTCTATCTAAAATGCACTATGCATAAAAAAACCCATACACTCAACCAAGATACTATGTGTGTGAAAATCAACTCAAAATCGAATTCAGCTCCATCATTTTGAATTCAAACCTCTGTGCTGAAATTTAGAGTTCATTCCATGAAGATTGAATTCCAAAAGAAAATATCAATTCTAAAATGCAATCTGCATTAAAGATGAAAATTCATACTACCTGAATCTGGTTTTTTTTTCTTTCTTTGATTTTCGGGTTCTTTATACGTATACATGAAGTGGTCATATGTAGTTGGGTGGGTCGAGGCCCTGAGGGTCCATCTTAAAAGAGCGAATGTTAAAAATCTAAAAACGATAAAGTCCCCAACGTCAAGTGGTCGTTTTAAGTTGGTGTGACTTTGCACAAACACCACAGTGTGCGGTGGTTCCCCCTGCTCTGCCGGGAAATAAACACATAACATTGAGCAAGATAGCTCTCTAAACATACCTGATCTACGATTTTCGTCGAAGACAAATCATCGTGAAACCCCAAATCACCACTCCGATTTAACTCCTATTCATTTTCCACCGGAATTCTCCACCCACCAACGTCGCCTCTCACAACCGGTTTCAAAGTAATCTCCGGACAAATGAATCTCGACTTTTCAGATGTATAGATTCACAACCTAACAAAGAAGAAAGTGGACACCCCAACCCCTACAACCGAAATAAGGGACATAGGAACAGATGGAGCCCTTGAAAGCCAGCATACATGCCAATCGCGCAGTGGCCGGAAGCTTGGTTGTCGGAAAATAATGAGGGTTTAAAACTTTGTGAGGCGGTGCTGAAGGTTTGAGCCAATGGGAGGGGGAAAATTTTCGTTCGATTTTCCGCTCGGTTGTAAACGAGCCGATCAGCTCGGTTCGGTTTGGAAACGAGCCAAGCATGAGCAAAAGTCCGCTCGGTTTGGCTCGACTCGTGAACAGCCCTAATATCCGCCCCTCCTCTCACACCATCTTAACACATACCCTCGTTTAATAACCGCATTTAACCATAAAATAACCTATATCTTTGCAGGCCTAGTAAAAATTAATACAAAATATATTATAAATTTATACTCATTTCATTTTGAAAGAAAAAATAACACACAGGACGGACAAATTGTAATGATAATTTGGTGGCATGTCTTTGGCTGTTTGCTATGAGAAATACGTGGAGGAATCATATATATATTTTGGATGAACGATTTAAGTAATATTATTTACTTGTTTTTTAACAGTTATTTAAATTAACAGAGTAATTACATAAAATCAAATACTGTATAATCTAAAGTGGAATAAATAATTAGCTTGAAGCCCCCACATGAATAATAATTAGACCACTAGTTGGTGCATATGAAAACCACTCAAGCGAATTATCGTTTTCTTCTATGCATCATTATATTCATTTTCATTTTATATTTATATTTGTATATTCCTTTAAAACAAGACTTACAAAAATATAGAAAAATTAAAATGTTCTAATCCTAACTATTGATCATTGAGAAATATTAATTTCAATTAATAAATTGACTAGTATCAGTCATAATTTTCGAATTTGATATTGATAGTATTCTCAATCTAACTGTTCGTTAACTCCGTAAATTTCTTATGACATATCGCATGACTTAGCTCGTGATGTGATGTATAATGCAGTTATAATTAAAATTATAAATATATTACTCAATTCATTTTTCTATAAACTATCATTTTTTGAAGTTAATTAACATAACCTTTATGTTGCTAGTTGAGTAGCTTAGAGACAAGAGACGCAAAAAGTGAATTAACGAATAGTTAAATTGAGACCGTTATTGGTAACAAAATCAAAAGATGAAAATACTGGTAAAAGTGTTAGTTGGGATTAATATTTGCTGATAATAAATAATTTGGATTAATTTTATAAATTTTAAATATAAAAAAGTTATAAGGTTTAAAAAAAATAACTTGATTACTTCATAATAATTACCTAATGCACCATGGTTTTTAAAAAACTAATAGTAGTAGCTTATACGTTTTTTTTGGGTAATTGAGATATACGGGTTATTTTCGTTACATTTTATGAGAAAAAAATACTAGTTAGATTACATTTTATCTTTTGACCTCTATAGTTGAATAGACTATAGAGATAAATAAACTAATTCTCCTAGTCACCACCACTATAACCAACGTCCAACATGTTTCCCACTTTCACCCAACCGTCATCACTTAACGCTTGAAAACTGACAAGATAGAAATTGTAAATTTTTTATTATTAAGTAGTGAAAAATGAAAGTAAATTAGTATGAAGAATTACAATGGTCCTAACAACTTGCTTCAGTGGTTAAGAGTCTGTTCTTTTAAAGTGAAGGTGCTGGGTATGAATCTTACTTGTGTCAATTGGAGGGACATCTGGGTGAGGGGATGAATCTGGGCTTTATCCCGGGTTCGACCTGACAGGAGGCGAAGGTTTACCCATTCACGGGGTTCTTGCACATCAGGGGGGCTGGGTCTTGTGGGCGGTCGAGTAGTCGACCTTGAACGTAGCCTCGAAAGGGTAGGTTTACACCCAAGATCTTAGCCGTTCAAAAAAAAAAGAATAAGAAGAATCACAATGTAAAAATATTGTTTTGTTTAATTGAATATGTTAAAATTAATTAAAGCAAATTTAAAAAAACAACTATATAAAAAACTTTAAAATAGTAGAGAAGTTAGAAATAGAAGGTTAAATTAAGATGTGTAAATGTGTATAAGTGCTTAAACTTAATTATAATCCTATACTAAAGAGATAAACGGGGTTGTTTGGTACTATTAATTGAGTGAATGTGTGTTACAATGGTCCAAGAAGATAACTCAAAGAAACTTGAAATGTGGTGGAATCAAGCTTTCAAAGAAGGTTGCATATATCATTTGGAAGTGTTCTAAGGTTCCTTAAGGCATCAACAAGCAACACTTTCTCTTGGTAGTTGCTACAAGTGAAGTTTTGACCACATGAGGGTGGTTATGATGCTAAAAATATATTGAAACTTTTAATTATTCAGAAATAATGAAAGGGAGCTTTAAACTTGTTAGACATATTTAACATATAGCTAGCAAGAATTCAATGATGCATATGAAATGAAGTATCAAATAAACTTGTCTAAATGCTTAAAAGTTTTAATCAATAAGTCAAAAGATTTTCCTTATCATGGCTTGAAATAACCTCAAGGTTTAAACACAACTAGAAGGTCTTACATTATTAGTTGTCTATAGCTTTTCTTGATGTTGTCATTTTTTTTCTTGTGAGCATTTTGGTGATATTCCAAAGCTTGAGAGCTATAAAACTTTATTTTATAAAATTGACACGAGAAAGACTTCATGTCATTTGTTTTTATCTGATAGAAAATTAAATTTTGGTGACATTCCAAAGCTTGGGAGCTGTAAAACCTTTCTTGTATAAAATTGACATGAGAAAGACTTCATCATTTGTTTTTATCTAATAGAAAATTAAATATTGGTGAGATTCCAAAGCTTGAGAGCTGTAAAACTTTCTTGTATAAGATTGACACAAGAAAGACTTCATATCATTTCTTTTTATATGATAGAAAATTAAAACCTACGCGAAATTCATATTATAAGCAAAACCTATGAAGGAGAATCGATCAATTTTAGTAAAAGGTGAAGTACTTGAAGATAGAAAAATGCAGTAAGTAGAGTACACAAGAAAATGAACAATGAAACCAAAAGAATATAATTTTTTAGGAGTTAAATATGAGTAGAAGATGGACAAGAATGAGTTCAAAGCTAGTTAATAGATAACTTATTTAGATTCTAACTATGTGATGATCTTATTTGAATTGTATAAGAATAAACAAAGAAAGATAAAACACAATGGATGTAGGGTTTAATTGTGAGAAAAAGAAGGATGAGATATAAACCAATTAGAGTTGTATTATAAGAGAGAAAAAGATAAAAGAATTAAGAGAGAATGGGAATGGTTTATGAAGTATCAATAGCTTAATTATTCTTAATTATCTATTTAATCATAAAAATATTTTCTTTATTTTTTAACCGCCAATCATATAATCTATAGGTTATAAATGGTTTTAGTTTTTTTCTAAAATATTTATAGTTCTTAACTGAATACTTTATCAGGATGAACATGTTTTCTTATTATATATACACTTCTGTGGGTATGTGTGTATACCTTGAGTTACCTACTTACAATTTTAATTAATTTGATTAAAACAATGTTTATTTTGGAGTGATCAATGCCACACAAAATTATATCCCACAAGGCATTTTAGATGAATGATCCAAACTCTAAAGGATATCTCACAAGAGTGTATGATTATGATATATGGCTCCTTGAGTGGTTAGAGTATCAATTTTGGCTTTATAGATTCATATGTTTAATATTTGTTTGAAAGGATCAAAACAAAGCAATATAGGATAAACCAAGACTCAACATATTCAACCTTCTTTTCTTCTTATTTTTTCCTTTTGATTTTTGGTTTTTAAAGAGTTGACCAAGGAAGGAAACATTAATAGTTGTATTGTTTATATATAAAAACTTATTTTAGTTTCTAAAGTACTTAAGTTAGGTATAATATTTCTAATTATCAAAATTATATATTAAGAGAGTTAATTTTTCTACCATTTTATGCAATGAATGTCATAAACCGATATGATAATCGGTCATTCCTTTTTTTTCCTCTTATGATTATTATGGTTTTGAGCTATTTAAAATATAAAACTATACTTTTTAATGGAATCAAATCAATGAATTTGCTATAAGTTCCTTTACCTTTTAGATTACTAATTTATACCTACGATTATAATAAATGTTAGGTTTAACATATATCGCTTTAACTGACCTACCATGTAAGCAAGCTTTATCACTCATTGCATAACATTTTAAGTTGTGTAAACATGTAATATAGTAATTACATTTTAACCCAATGAGAATTGGGCTTTGTTAGTCTTGTTGGGTCGGGATATAACACTCTTGCTCATTGGATTAAGCCCACTAATGTAGCCCAAGAGATACTTAACAAATAACATGTATACTAGTCAAGTACTCGAGTAGTATATATTCTTTTGTATAGCTTGCACATGTATTGTTAGAAATGCAACAAAACTTCATAAATTCAAGGAATGATCATAACTTTAGTCATACTAGAGGGACATTTTCTTACATACATATACAAATTTTATAGTAGAATTTAATTATGAGAAACCCATAAAAAAGTTCGTTTTGGCTTTAGGTATATTTAGGCCTGTAAATGAAACGAACGTTCATGAACTGTTCGCGCGTGAAGTTCGTTTATGTTCGTTTATTTAGAAAATGAACGAACATGAACAAAAAAATCATGTTCGTTTAATTAAACGAACAAACATGAACACATGCTTTGTTCGTTTGTTTACGTTCATGAACGTTCGTTTATGTCCGTTCATATATGTTCGTTCATTTATGTTCGTTTATGTTTGTTCATTTATGTTTGTTTATTTATATATATTAACATGTTAATAAAAGGGTATTAGGTGTTAACATTTGAAAGATAAGTGTATTAAGTTATGCTAAAAACTTATAAGTTTAGTGAGAATTTAATTTCCACTAATACACCTAAAAATTTCAAAATGATCATTTAAGGTTTTTTCTTTTAAGTTTTGTTTGTTTATTATTGTTCATTTATGTTCATTTATTATTGTTCATTTGTGTGCGTTTATGTTCGGGAACTGTTCATTTAGCTTTTTAACGAACAAACATAAACGAACACGAACATTTTTTTTCTTAACGAACGAACATGAACAAAAAAACGTGTTCAATAATGTGTTCGTGTTCGTGTTCGTGTTCGGTAAAAGTTAAATGAACGAACACGAACATGCTGATGTTCGTGTTCGTTCGGTTCATTTACAGGCCTAGGTATATTATACCTTTATAGCTCATGAAATACATGAAACTATTTTGTGTACGTGTTTAACATTCGTGTATCACTAAAGCCACTGGTACTCGTCTCGTTTTTCCTGGGTGACACATAAGCATAACGTTAGTTTTTTTCCCACTTTCCCTAGATTTCCCCGTTTTGTACAATATCGTCCTATTTTTTCCACGGTCACGACACTGTGTGCCCAAAGAAGCCGTGAAATGTACATACATGATCTGGTTTATACTTTTCTTCATTTATATGTGAAAACTTGTTGAGTGTCCATTTTTTACCATATCTACATTACTTCTTGAGAAACTGTCTGCTTTGCATATTGTAGAGCATATATTATATACACAATCGTAAAATGAATACACAGATTTTAATAATGTATTTTGTTACTTATAAAAATAAAATTTATATGAAATAAACAATGTATAATAAATAAATATAAAATAACTATGGTTTTTTTTTGAAAGATTAATTTCTTAATTGTGAAATCATTTATCAAGTTAGTGGTTAGTGGGGTTCGAACCCCCAACCTCCATGTTAACAGTTGAAATCCTTTGCCACCACACCCGCCCAAGGAGTGGGGCTTATAAAATAACTATGGTTGACAACACATTGAAAGACCAACCCATGATAGTTAAAGTACTAAATACTAATGATGATAGATTTTGTCAAAATTTGACCAGAACTTAATACTTTTTCATGTTTGTCATACCCCACAATGCAAAAATGAAGTCAAAGTCGTTGAATCTTCACACAACCTTTTCAATTGCCAAATACTCGAAAACCCATTTTGCAACATCATTATTTTTATGCCGAAGATAAAGCAAAAACACTAAAACCTCTAAAAAAGTACATAACAATAATACAACACAAAGAAGAAACAAGTCAAACAAACACCCAAAATAAACTCTTCTAACTAAGCCATATTAACTCATTGTTAACTAAGCCGCCTACATACCAAACGAAAATCGTTCCACCTTAATCCATAAGTACCATAACTAAACCTTACAACACCAAACTATAAAACAGTTTCGAACTAACAATGTAGTGTAAATGATTGCAGCATAAACCATTACAATTGAAGCTGCAACTTAAGCAGCAAATACAAAAGCAGCAAACATTTAGACTGAACTATTGTGCAGAGGCCGCGCGGACGCAGGCCTCCACTACCACAAATTATGACGTAGGCTCGACCACTTGGGCCAACCTTAGGCGGGCACCCCTCCTAAGTGCAATGGAGATCACCAACCTAGGCCATGGACCTTCTTGATCGCCCATTGACCCCGTCCAGGTAAGTATGTAATCCAATAGCGTCTCTCACATTTTATACAATACTACTCTCATTTTATCTTTTTATCCCCAAGCGATGTGGGATATCCTAATTCCTATAACATTAGCAATTGTGTTAGTTTTACTCAGTAGGTCTTGTTATTTATATATTTATGGTTAGGTTATATTAAATTGATCTATAATGATAATCAAGTAGCAAATACTAGATGTGAATCATGAATTATATTTTGAAGTTTGTCATGTTGCATGCTGATGGATTATGTGTCATGAACTTTCATATGTTTAGAGACTTTAATATGTTGAAATTCAGTTGAAATGACATATCACCTGTTTGAGCCATTGTTTACATTCGAAATGCTAAATAGTATACTACTTCTGCAAATGACCTGAAACAAAGATTACAATAAGCCCAAGGATTTGAATACATTCAAACTGCATATATGAAGCAAATAAACCATATATTGTGAAAAAAAAGATTAATCTTGAACACTAGAAAAGCACCTTGAAACATAAATCTAGTGTGTAGATCAGAACAATTTTGATGTTTGTTAAGAAACATTGTTGAAACTAAGATATTGTCAGAGGCTGCGCGAACGCAAGCCCCCACCGCCACAAATGATGGCGTATTCTCAGCGCGTGTTTCGAAACATTAGCAAACGGCACTCTCAATCATCAATATTCAGTAACATTTATAGACCTGATATCTTATTATCTTAATTTGCTGATGATCACTGTTGCAATCTATGGATGTATAACAGACACTTGTGGGTAGATGTTTTACAGAGTATGCCGACACATTTAGGCGCATAACATTAGATAGACGAGAAGAAACACGTGCTGAGAAGTTTCTGAAGCATTCTATACGGGTCGGGTTGAAAAAGGTATCATTACTTTGCATGGTAAATTATAAAGTTGAAAAAACTACACACTTAAAAGGGCATTTTTAACCATCTACTGTCAAAGTTCAGTTAATAAAGGACATATTGCCTGTTTAAGCCATTATTTACATTCAAATGCGATACACTTCCGGTGTAACTGTATCACAGAACAGTTCACAGGAATTAGAACAATAATCTTCAGTACATCAAAACTGCAATATGAAGCAAATGAAACATCAAGTCCTCCATAAGACAGCAGTTGTTGATCACATACACTTTTTAACCAACTAGCACTAGGTAACCGCGTATTCAGTGAAAACATCAGTAATTATCCGTGTGTGATACTTATCTGTTTAGTAGCGATAATGGTTAGATGAAAAAGAGTGTCTATTTTGGCGATATTAACTATTGTTAAATTAAATTTAGAATTGCAAAATATTCAAAGACATTCAGTTTATCAAAATATCTAACCCGTTATACAATTAATGATTCCTGATTAAAACGAGAAACAGTTTAAAGATTGTAATAAACCCACTAAACAGTTATAACTAAGGAAACAGTTTCTTAGAAGAATATAAACATGAAGAAAAGATTCATTCAAAACAAGAGCTCAACACACCCACAGAACAAACAGTTTAAGACTGAGTTATTGTGCAGGGGCTGCGCGAACGCAAGCCCCCACTGCCACAAATTATGACGTAGGCTCGACCACTTGGGCCGACCTTAGGCGGGCACCCCTCCTGAGTGCAATGGAGGTCACCAACCTAGGCCATGGACCTTCTTGATCGCCCATTGACCCCGTCCAGGTAAGTATGTAATCCCGTAGCCTCTCTCGCATTTTATACACCACTACTCCCCCTTTGGCTTTTCTTAAACTAGCGATGTGGGATGACCTCTAAACTGCTAATAATATGTATTTTACTGTAGATCTAGTTTACTGCTAATAATATATATTTCACTGTAACAAACTTTCAACATATTATTGTATATAAGTAGCATAACATAGCAAGCAAAATGGTAACGTGACATGCTGTTCGTCATTAGAAATCAAGACATTTTAGTATAGATGCTCAGTATTTGCATGTTTGTTTCATACAATGAAAAAAACAATTTTTATTCTAAAGAATGATATGAAGGCGAACTTAAGTTGTGTATTGGTGTGCTAAACGAATTAGTATAGATGCTCAGTCATTTGCATCCTTTCGATGTTCTCTACGTAGGCCTTAAAAAGAGATTGATGTGTAGAGTTTTTACGAAGAAAAAAAATCGTGAACCGTTCACTAGAAAGATCATTTATGTATTAAATGAACAAATACAAATAAGATTTCATGTTTAATTTTAGTTAAATAAACAAATACGAATGGTTAAATTACATGTTATTTTGCTCATCTTTCTAATTTGAGCATCTTTTTAGACAAATTTCTTGCAAGCATCTAAACATCGTGCACTTGTGAGGTTTTAGGCATTATGTTGTCATGAATCTTTCCAATTGCATGCCTGCGGTTGGGAAAAGAATGTTAATTTCATTCAATTGTGATTTCCGTAAAACTCTTAGAAGAGCAAATTAAGTTATTTAAGTCTAAATTAGCTGGTACGTACATTACTTGTAAGATTTAAAATAGTCTATTTTACCATATTTTTAAAGATCTCAAATCTTAAACAACGTATGTGTATTTTAACAACCACAACCCCTTAAGATGAGCCATGAAAACGGTAACATGCACATGTATTTTATCTGCTATATGTTTTATGTGGTTTGTATTGTTGATAAAATGTTGTTTTCGGATGCATTTTGTTCGTTTTAAAAGAATTGTTCTATTTATAGTTTTCCAATTTTCTTATTTTAGAGAGATTGGATTTAATGCGCAAAATATTTACTTTTGCATTCCATAGACACATTGTGCTTTTGTAACATTAGAGCATCCACAACGGGACATTCTTGGACATTTTTGAATCCACGTGGTCATTCTTCATCTCTCTTTGTATTGTGTGACATCATTTAAGAAAAAACATTCTTGTGGATGATCACCAAAGAATGAACAAAATGTGGGTGGGGCCAAGGTTTGGGAAAAAAAACATATTAATACATATATACTATTTCCGTTCAAAAAAATACATATATATTATTTCAAAACATTATCTACTTAAATTTCACCTCCAACGAAAAATATCTAACTTTTAAAATACATAGCTTTTAATATTTTCATAAAACATAAAAAATTTAATTGTTATCTATATATTTTATAAGATAAAAGGTTGGCAATTTAAATAAATTAAGGTAAAAGATGGTGATGATGTGGCAATGTTTTTGGGTTTTCTTATTGGGGGGTTTTTTAAAATTTTTAAAGAATGAGTACTTTTCTGATGTAGCAGCTGACTAGACATGTTTTTAGATGTTTTTAAAGTTTGCTATTGGTGATGTTCTTAGGGTTTGTTTGAAATAGCTGACCGGACTGCTGACCACTGACTGGCTGACTCGGTCAGCCGGTCAACACGTTTGATTTTACTGAACACGCGACTGACCCGGTCCCAAACATCTGACCGAGACATTTTTAAGGGCATCGCTGACCACGCGACTGACGCTCCCTCCACCGCCCACCTCCCTCTGCCGCACTCCCTCCGTCGCGCTCCTCCCATCAGCAGCCCTCCTCCGTCGGTTGTCACCCTCTCCCATCAACAGCCCTTCTTCCGTCACCTTCCTCCCATCAGCAGCCCTCCTTCGCCGCCCTCCCTCCGCTGTCAAAGGATGATGATGATGATTGTGATGAGGATGAAAGCTGATATCATCATGGATCGATCATCGTTTTGATCGGAGATTTGTGTTGGATGAATATGAGATTATTAGGTTTTTGATTTAGGGATGAGAGAATGAATACTGAATTGTGATCTAGAGTTATTGAGGTTACTTGTAGAAAAGATTTTGATGGTTGTACATGTTGCATAGGTGGTTGTATACCTGTACTACTTTGATGGTGTTCGTGACTTGGTTTTACACCTATAAAGTTTTTGATGGTTGTACATATTTCATAGGTGGTTGTACATCTTTATTTGTTTATATGTTAGGGAGGTGTTATTTTGTATGATAATTTGAATTTTAAGTTATTTTTTATCATTTAGCAGAGTCAGTCAGATACTGAATCAAACAGTCAAGTTTCAGTCAGATGCAGAATCAGTCAGAACTTCTAACTGGGTCAGCTTTTGACTCAGTCAGATCTTACTGGGTCAGTGTAATCAAACAGCCCCTTAAGGTGTAGTTAGAATTTAAGTGAGAGGAGACAAAAACAAAATAACCTAATCGAACACAAGTGCTTTTCAAACATATTTGTAATCCTTAACTAAAGACATGTTAATGTTAAGTATTATACTTGAAGCAGTCCTCTAATTCAAATTGATTATATTTCTTAAGGTAAACAAACCAACACAAAAAAACTTTCTTTAAGGAACGCAAACAAGAAGACTCATTCATGTATGTCAGTACGTGTTTGTGTTTGTTCGGTTAAACATAAACAAACGAATGAACTAGAAAATCAGTATGTTTAAATGTTCATACCCGGTCACCGTCTAACTTGAACAAACGAACCAGAACATGCCACATTCATGTTCATTTGGTTCACACACAGTCCTAACTATGAATATAGCAAAAGGGCGTGTTATCAATCGTCAAACTTTCTATTGAATGAATGTGAATTTTTAACATTAAGTTGGTTATATACAGTTTATATATCTAGCTATATGTAATATGTACCATATGGTAGGTAGCATGAGTTTCATATGAAATCCTCTTGGTCTTCAAGGGAGCGCTTTTTAGCACTTAAATTAAGCTTGAGGCTTTCTGGTAAGGGAGGTGTTCTTCCTCTTCTGAACAAAACAGCCAGCGCCCTCATCTTTCGACACATATCAAATACCTGCAGTTTCGTTGTTTAGTCCATTTTATTATATACATCTAATGTTTGGATCATACATACAACCACAATGAATAGTTGAATACAATATATAAATACTGGTAATTCGTATAAAAAGATCTTTGAAACATACGTATCCAATTGAGATTGTTTATTAAAACCACATAAACACTTGTATACAGTCTTAACTGTGATACTCACATAAGACGGCCATGTAACTGCATAACTGTCTCTATTTCCCTCTCCAATATATTTGGTTAGCCACTATGTACAAATGTTTATGCAGCTCAATATTGACGTGTCATCACAAACACTCCCAAAAAAGAGTATTGTCGTATCAAAACACAATAAATAGATAAGTAGCTTCTAATCTTCTATAAGCTATAAGATATTTAAAACACTCCCATAATACTTATGTTGTCACTAGAGGTGTCAAAATGTGTTGGTCGATGGTTCAAAATGGGTCCAAAATGTGTAATTCACCGTGTGGATTTAAACGAATTGGATGGTTTCATGTTAAAAGGATATTTTTTAATTTCCTATAAATATTTAAGGTGATAAATATGATTAAAAAACTACATTACTACAATAAAATCTCAAATTTTACAATACAACGATTTCTGAAGATGAATCCATTTAAGAGACCCTCAATATCTAAATCTCTTTATTTGGTGTGTTTGACTGATTGAGAAGAAATATAACCCAGATGGACCCATTTACAAGTATACGGATTTTAAACTGCCACAATGCCACAAGTACTATAACCATCGCTCTTTAATTTTATTAAACACTTCAATACTTAGAACAATTTGTTCATTTAAATTTAGTAAGCAGATTGTAATTTAGTAATGATTCTTACCGATGAGGCCTCAACCTCCGCAACCCCTTCACAACCTTGACCTCCACCTTGCAACAGATCACAATATTTTGCTGCTTCGGTTTCGTCTTCAAATACCTTTAGAAAAATATTATTATAACACACTGATGTCAAATATATCATAAGTTTATTTTGAGAGTGTATCGTAGAATATCATGAAGTAGAAGTAAAATAGACGCAATAAAACTTACAAGTACTCCGTCCCTCACATCTTCAACAAGCATCTGGAACTTGTTGGCACTTGGTTTTTTAGTCTGATTTCTTAACTTTTGTCCTTTGGAGAATAGCATCCCAAGTTCCCTTTCAACTTCACTGTTATTCAAACCATGTTTAAGAGTTCTCAGAGGAGACAAAATGGATGGATTTGCGGATAAGATCACGGGTCAAAGCGTATTTAAGTTGATTATTTCATTATCATGTATGGGTCGGGTTTGGTTGACTTGCTAAAGCTTTTGTGAGGTATTTGAAAATATTATAGATAATAAATGCATTGATTATGGTCACATTTGCCATTATCATCCAAAAAAGATTTTTTTTTGCATCCGGCTCCCAAGGTTTTAAAAAGTTGTCACTTTCATCTAAAAAAATTAACGAAATATAAAACACAGTCCAAATCAACCAGACTTGAGTAAATGGGTTGTATGCATTAAATATAGACTTTGGGACAAACTTCAACCCATTTAACTCATACCCCTTTCAACTATTTTTATTTGGCCCATATGAGATAAAAGACAATCCAAATCAACCAGTCTTAAGTAAATGGGTCAAAACTATAAATTTATTTATTAAACTTTCTGTTACACAAAAGGGGAGATAGATTTCAAAGAACAAGCTTGTTCTTATTAGATGAAGCATATAGGAAGTATGAAGTGAAAATTTTGGCATTCCAATTTCTTCTTGTGGAAGAAATTAATTCCAATCTTTGAATAAATATATGCATTAAATAGACTTCAGGGCAACCTTCGACCTGTTTGACGCGTACCCCTTTTAGCTATTTTTTATTTAACCGTATGAGATAAAACGCAACTCATATAAACCAGTCATACGTCAATGGGTCAAAATTGACACCAACAAATTTTTATTAATTTGTATACTACACGAAAAGAGAGAATGTTTTGAAGTACAAGCTTGCCCTTATTAGATGAGAGCATACTGGAAATATGAAATGAACAAAATAACATTCCTACCATTCCTATTCCTTCTTGTGAAAGAAATTAGTCCCAAATTTCTAGACTCCTAATTTCTTGTTCTTACTAAATTCATAAATATACCATATGAGAGGTTGTGTGCTACACACAAACTATTGAATTAGTAAGAAAACAGAACTCAAACCTGCGATTCATTCGGGTCTTCATAGTGCAAAGTTGGTTTTCTCTGTGGGTTAATACATAGACAGCTTTTGAGTCTCCCCTCCATGGATTGGCTTCCAATACTGAATCAATAGAACATAAAAGAATATTTACAAATTTTGGATTTCTAGTAAATGCTATATGGAGGATAATAGCTCAGTAAACAAAAAAAGAACAAATAATATGGTCAGGATTTTAATTTTCCCATAACCCATTCTCACAGTTACCTAAAAAAGGTCATGTCATCCAAAACAAAAGGATAAACAAAGTATGAAATGCATACAAATATCAAAGTTTAGCTAGTTCTTGAATTGTAATGTAAGCCCTTATAACTTCAGTTATATTGTGCTAACTAGATACAAGGACCAGCAAGGTTTGAAAAAACAAAACCAAAAGTGATGCAAAACAAAGAAGCAGTAATTTTCATATGGTCCAGATTTTACATCTTGCCCTATGGCAACACAGCAAATGAGTATCATATGTTGGTGTCAAGTGAGATTCAGATAACAGGGAACTTCCAGCAATTAGATGCAGAATGAACACAGGTCAAAGGGATCATGTTTGAAATTTAAATCAGCAACTGCTATACATATTATTCTCATGCCTTATTCTCATTAATCTCAATTAATCCCTCCTTAATAAGTCAATCTACTAATCTCTTCTACCATAGTCCAATTTTTCCATCCTATAGTACCACAGAACTTGTTTTCTATCTCCAAGATTGTCTGAACAAAACTACACAGAACAACACTCAGATGCATAATAAAAGGGAAACCAACAATTAGATGCAGAATGAACACGATCAAAGGGATCATGTTTGCATTAGTAACCTTTAAACATACGATAATACACAGAACTTGCTCTATCTGGAAGATTGTCTATCAAGTCCAATTCATCCATTCAATAATACCACAGAACTTGCTATATCTCAAAGATTGTCTAAATGAAACTCTACATAGAACAACGCTGAGATGCATAATAAGGACCTTCTATCCACTTTCATGATCCTAGCGTTTAACCTAAGATCAACATGAAAACAAGTGATTTTTAAGTGCTTGTAGATCAATAAAAAACAACCAAATAATCAAATACGAACAATTTTGAACAGAAAACAACCGCACAGGCTTCAAAAGAACGGTTAAATTCATAATTAAACAAATCAACGATCAAAACAGTGAAACTGAAGCTAATTAAGAGCCGATTATACCGTCATAACTGCTGCTATCAAACGATTGTTGAAGATGACGACGCATGTCGTACGCACGTGACGAAACTTGCTCAACAAACTCATTCGAAGAACCAGGGATCGTTCCGTCCAATCGTAACGCCCTCTCCACCTCATCATCATCATCATCATTATCACCATCTCCCTCACTTCCTCCATGTTCTCCAACAGCGTTCAACTTACAGATCACAACATCAATTCTGCTTCCACACGGTTTCAACCTAGGGTTTGAAATTGGAGTCAGGAACGATGATCGGAGATAGAGTCTCCGGCGGAGGTGATCGGGATGAAGGCACGATGCGGAAACGGAGGATGATCGGAGGTGGATCCTCCGGCGGCGGTGGTGATGGTGGTGATGGAAGGGGGTTTGGGGAGGTAAGACGATGGAGGTGGAGACGGAGGAGAGGGATTCCATCGTAGAGGTGGTTGTTGGTGGTGTGAGATGCGTGTGGGGGTTTATATGCAGATGTTACGGTGGTGGAGATGGTGGTGGTGGTGGTGATCGCCGGCGACGTGAAGGACTGAAAGACCACCGGAGAGGAATGAAGGAAAGTTGGGTCACTGAGATTTTTTATTTAGACGAGTCACGAGTCAAACTCCAAGCCACGAAAATAAGCTACAAATTCATAATTAAGTGTTGCGTTTTTTAATTCTGCACAAATATTATAAGCTCGGTCATAAAAGTAAATCTAATATCAAAAAATTACTTACGTTCACGAATACATATAGCGCGCCTATTATTTTAGAAAAAACCTATCACCCGAAGATTTATTATGATAAACTCTTGGCTCACTTGAAATATATTACACCAGGTGGGACCCGAACTCATTATCTTAACTTTAGAATACAGTAGGACGCCTACTCCCAATTATGTGTTGCTACTGGATGAACCTTACGATACGAGGGTGTCACTAATACTTTTTTGAGTAAATTACCATTTGCATCCTTGAGGTTTGGTGATTTTGACCATTTACATCCCTACAGTTTAAAAATCCTCATATACACCCTAACGTTTCATTTTTGTTCCCATTTGAATCCAAAACACTAAAACCGTTAAATTATTCTGTTAACTTTTATAAAATGACAAAAATACCCTTTAATCAACCACTACACAATATAAAAACCCCTAACCCACTACCCCTTTTTTCTCTCTCGCAGGAGTCAACACCTCCATCACTGTCACACCCTCAAAATCCACGTGCGGAGTTCTACCGCGAGGCGTGTGAACAAACCAGGATCACAGTCAATAGTTACTTGGAACGACTCTATATGCAACGTTTAACATAACAAACCAAAGTTCAAACTTTGTAATACATGCGGAAGCGTTTAAACAAATAAAACAAACCCAAAATATATAAAGATAAACATATATATATATATATATCATTGTTTAAGCGTTAGGATGCATGCTTGACCCGTGTAGTGCTCCTAACAGCAGTCCAGATTTAATGACCTGAGAATAGCATACTAAAAGTCAACACACGGTTGGTGAGTTCAAGAGTTTGCGTTTAAACATAACAGTTTAACAAAAGTGTATATCAACCCAATGGTTGGTAAGTTCAAGAGTTTGCGTTTAAACATCCCAGTTTAACGATAGCGTGTATCAACCCAACGGTTGATCAGTTTAAGAGTTTGCAGTTAAACATCCCAGTTTAACAATAGCGTGTATCAACCCAACGGTTGATCAGTTCAAGAGTTTACAGTTAAACGTCACAGTTTAACAATAGTGTGTATCAACCCAACGGTTGATCAGTTCAAGAGTTTACAGTTAAACGTCACAGTTTAACAATAGTGTATATTTAAGCATGTGCATTGTAATGGCTAGCTAGCCCATTCCCAAACGATATTAAATAGTGATTTCGACATTGAAGCTGACTGTGTTATGTTTGCCTCCAGCCACGATGTCATATCGTGACTAATGTTCATAGGACAAATTGCACCCGACTGACCTCGAGTCATACAGGTGGGGTCGTCACACCCAGTAGTACTACCCAACTTTCCCCGCTATCCAATATTAACAATTCGAAAGTGTGAGGACTTTTATAATGATAAACAGCACTATATTAATATCATACACATCTTAAATATATAATGAAAACGTTTGTAACATTACCAGTATGCTATCTCCCCCAAAAGAGTTTTAATAAAATGAACTTACCCAAACGAGATTTAGTAAAATAGTGGGGCCTGAACTCACCTCAATATTCTCTTGTGATGTTGATAAGCTAGTGAATTGCTCCTAAGGAATTATAATTCACATAAGTAAATAATTACAAATTTATAACCTAAGTAAGTTAGATCTTTGAACTTGGTGTTCAATTGGTCTATGATTTGGTTCTCGGGAATTGGTTTAAACATATAATTAAATCATTTAGTTATTTTGTTTTAATAACTAAAGATTTATATTTCATAAAATTTGATTATCTTAATAATGATTTTAACATATCATTATATTCTAAATAAATTATAAACATTATTTAATTATGTAAGTTTATATTTAATTTTGTAAGATTTTATAAATATTTATAAAATCAAATTTTGCATTTATATTATCAGAATTATTCCATAAATAATATAATATCCATTAATAATTTAATGATTTAAATTATTATAAATAAATCCATTTTTATAAAGATAACAATTTTAAATAATTATTTACATAAATAAATAAATAAGATTTAAAGAAATGAATTTCCAGAAATTAACTATATAATTTCTAAAATTACCAAAGTTTGTAAAAATTATTTTTATAATTTTTAATAATTTTTCTGTATTTTTAGGAGACTTAAAAAGGCTTTTAAAAAAATGTGTTAGGGGCAGGGTTCGAACCCCTGACCTCCGGTTCACAAGCACACATCCAAACCAGTAAACCAAGGCCTCGGCCGCGGTTAAAAGCCCACATTTAATTATTTTAAACTCTAACTCAGTAATCCCAATTCACCTAAGAACCCAGGTTCGATTCTCAACCAAATCGAAAGCCAAATCGGTTATAATACAGAAATTAAACTTGGGGCTTTAATCCCCAGGTAAAACCGAGCATGATGGTAGTCTCAATTACCTGTTTAGTGTTCGAATTGAGGGTTGTTCGACCGATTGCAGGTCCGCGGCAGAGGGGTAATCGGATTTGCTCGATTTCAAGTGTTTGAGAGGTGTGTGAATGTATCATTAGCTTAGGAATGCTTATATAGCTAGTCCCGTTCGATTAATTTGAATATAATACAGTGGTAGTGCGTTTATGGTGAGTGGGTCGGCCGAAAAATTCGGTTTAGTGGTAAACACACCACACCGACTTGAATTATCAAATTGAAATGGTCCCCGAGTTCGGTCCATCCTCTAGAAGGTGTCGGTATAGTTGGATTGCATTATAATCGCGATGTTCTTGGCTTTTGGGGCTGCCGGAGAGCCGCCGGAGAGCCGGCCGGAAAATCGAAGGGGACGGGCGGCGGGTTGGGTATTTTAAAACAATTTACACAATGGCCCCCTGTACTTTAGATGTTTTATTATTTCATGATTTAAGTTTTTAAAACAAGTTTTAATATTTGCAAAACTACCCCTGGACTTTATTAATCAATTATATTAATTTTGTAAATAATAATATTTTCATTATTATTATTATTTTCATTATTAACATTATTAGTTTTAATAATAATATTATTATTATTATCATTGTCATTATTTTTATTATTATTAATACTATTTTTAAATAATAATAAAAATAAAAATAAATCGTAAATTCACATAAAATTTATATTAAATCACGAAAAATTTTCGGGTTGTCACATCATCCCCCTGTTAGAGGAATTTTCGTCCCGAAAATTAAGATGTACTGGCAGCATCCTTGAACAGGTTAGGATACTTGCGCATCATCTCGTCCTCTCTTTCCCAAGTGAACTCAGGACCACGCCGGGAGTTCCACCGGACTTTGACAATAGGGGATACGACTGTGTTTAAGTGTCTTGACCTCTCGGTCCATAATTTCCACTGGTTCCTCGATGAAGCGTAGTTGTTCGTCAACATGTACCTCGTCTAACGGAACGATGAGAGTTTCGTCAGCAAGGCATTTCCTCAGGTTTGAAACATGGAACACATTATGAACTCCACTCAGTGATTCAGGTAAGGCTAGTCGATAGGCCACTGGACCTATTCTTTCCAATATCTCAAATGGTCCAACATACCTCGGATTCAGCTTTCCTCGTTTGCCAAACCGAACTACGCCTTTCCACGGTGAGACTTTCAACAACACTTTGTCACCAATTTGGAACTCTAGAGGTTTCCGTCTCTTGTCAGCATAACTTTTCTGTCTATCTCGCGCTGCTGCCATACGATTCCGTATCTGCACGATCTTCTCAGTCGTCTCGTGCACGAGTTCAGGACCGGTAAGTTGACTTTCTCCAACTTCTGCCCAACAAATAGGTGACCGGCACTTACGCCCATATAATGCCTCAAATGGAGCTGCCTTGATTGAGGTATGATAACTGTTATTATAAGAGAACTCAACCAATGGTAAACGAGTTTCCCAACTGCTGCCAAAATCGATCACACAGGCACGCAACATGTCTTCCAGTGTTTGGATCGTACGTTCACTTTGACCATCGGTCTGCGGGTGATACGCGGTACTCATATCCAACCGCGTTCCCAATGATCGTTGTAATGATTGCCAGAAGTGAGAAGTGAACCGAGCGTCACGATCAGAAATGATAGATATCGGCACGCCATGCCGAGAGACTATTTCCCTTAAATAGATACGTGTCAGCTTCTCCATTCGATCAGTCTCTCGGATTGCCAGAAAGTGTGCGGATTTCGTTAAGCGATCTACTATAACCCAAATGGTATCGCATCCGCTGGGAGTCCTAGGTAACTTCGTGATAAAGTCCATGGAGATCTGCTCCCATTTCCACACTGGAATTTCCGGTTGTTGAAGTAAACCAGATGGTCTCTGGTATTCCACCTTAACCTTGGAACAAGTTAAGCATCTACTTACATACATGGCTATCTCCGCTTTCATTTTCGGCCACCAGTAAAATTCTTTCAGGTCCTGATACATCTTGTCTGAACCGGGATGAATAGAGTAACGTGACTTATGAGCTTCATCCATTATCAACTCTCGCAAATTCCCGTACTGTGGTACCCAGATCCGTTTCATAAAATAACGGATTCCATCAGCTTTAACCTCCAACTGCTTCTCCATGCCTCGCATGTATTCCGCTCTGAGATTCTCCGTCTTCAAGACCTCAGATTGAGCAACTTTGATTTGTGCTGGTAGGTCAGAGTGGATAGTCATTTGTAATGCGCGCACTCGACGAGGCTTTAGGGTTTCCTTACGACTAAGGGCATCGGCTACCACATTAGCCTTACCCGGATGATACTTGATTGCACAGTCATAATCATTGAGTAACTCTAACCACCGTCGTTGCCGCATATTTAACTCCTTTTGCTCAAAGATGTGCTGAAGACTCTTGTGATCGGTATAGATAGTGCATTTGGTACCGTACAAGTAGTGTCTCCAAATCTTCAAGGCAAAAACCACTGCACCCAATTCCAGGTCATGGGTGGTATAGTTTTTCTCGTGAATCTTCAGTTGTCTCGAGGCGTAAGCTATCACCTTGTCTCGCTGCATTAGGACACAACCCAATCCTTGAATGGATGCGTCACAATACACCACGAAATCATCTGTCCCCTCTTGTAGTGCCAATATCGGTGCACTACAGAGTTTCTGTTTCAATAGCTGAAAAGCCGCCTCTTGACTTTCACCCCATTTGTATGTCGTTCCTTTGTGGGTCAAGGCTGTGAGAGGTTGTGCGATTTTAGAGAATCCTTCTATGAATCGTCGGTAATATCCTGCTAACCCTAGGAATTGTCTTATCTCAGTCGGTGTCTTAGGTGTAGCCCAATTCTTTATTGCCACAATCTTTGCAGGATCAACATGTATTCCCTTCTCATTAACGATATGACCTAGGAATTGCACTTCACGTTTCCAGAAGTCACACTTAGAGAATTTGGCGTACAGTTGCTCCTTCTTCAATAATTCCAAGTTTAATCGTAGATGTTCTTCGTGGTCCTCCTTGGTCCTAGAGTATATCAGTATGTCATCGATAAACACGATAACAAACTGATCGAGATAGGGTTTGCACACGCGATTCATGAGGTCCATGAATACCGCAGGTGCATTAGTCACCCAAAAGGCATGACCAAGAACTCGTAATGACCATAACGAGTACGGAATGCGGTTTTGGAGATGTCCTCCTCACGGACTCGGAGTTGATGATAACCAGACCTCAAATCGATCTTCGAATAATAGCTTGATCCCTGAAGCTGATCAAACAAGTCGTCGATACGAGGTAGAGGATATCGGTTCTTGACTGTGACTTTGTTTAATTCTCTATAATCGATGCACATTCGGAAAGTGCCGTCCTTCTTTTAACAAAGAGAACAGGGGCTCCCCAAGGTGATGAGCTAGGTCGGATAAAGCCCTTATCTAAAAGCTCCTGAAGTTGTGATGACAACTCCTGTAGTTCGTTTGGTGCTAATCGATAAGGTGCTCTAGCAATCGGGGTTGCACCGGGAGTCAGTTCGATTTGAAATTCCACTTGGCGATGAGGTGGTAGTCCAGGAAGATCCTCTGGAAACACATCTGGAAAATCTCTTACCACGGGAATGTCTTCTATTTTCTTTTCCTCGGACTGCTTGTCGGTGACGAGTGCCAGAATAGCCACACGCCCTTTTCGTAACAACTTTTGCGCCTTCATGTAAGAGATAATACCCATTACTGCACCACTCCTATCGCCTCGGACTGTAAGAATTTCATCACCAACAGGGATTCGTATGATCTTCTCATGGCATATGACTTCCGCTTGCTTATTAGAGAGCCAATCCATGCCTACCACAACGTCGAAACTTCCTAGTGTAACAGGCATAAGATCTATAGCGAAAGTATGACCAGCGAGTTCTATCTTACAATCTCTAAGAATGTGTGTTACATGGATTTGTTTACCGTCGGCCAATTCTACGGTATATTTGGATTCTAAGGCAGAAGGAATATCACTTAGAAAATTACAGAACTTTAAGGATATAAAACTCCTATCGGCCCCAGTATCAAACAGTATCGTAGCAAAACATCCATTGACAGAAAATCTACCAGTAATAGTTGTAGGATCATTTAGAGCCTCACCTGAGCCAATGACGAAGGCTCTCCCTTTGGCTCCATTATTGTTACCACCGTTACCATTGTTGTTGTTGTTGTTGCCTTGATTGTTGTTGTTTTGGCCAGTGCCATTACCGTTCTTCCTCAGCTGCGGGCAGTTGTTCCTGTAGTGTCCTTCTTTCCCACACTCAAAGCAACCCTTTCGAGTCTCCTGAGTTTGCTGTGGCTTCCTAACCAACTCACCACGACAATCCTTAGCCAAGTGTCCCATTTTACCACACCGCTGACACTTGTAATTGTCACATCTTCCAACATGATGACAGTTGCACCGTGGGCACCTCGGCTGTTTTCCACCATAACTGCTCGATCCTTGATTGTTCGAGGCTGACTGGTTGAAGTTACGATTGTTGTCGAACCTCCTGTGTTGTTGTTGTGGTGTTTGTTGCTGATGTTGACCACCGGACGATGATGTTCTATTGTTGTTGTTGGTTTTGTTAGAGGTATCCCACTTTCTCTTGTTGTCGGACATGCTCGCCGCAACGCCCCGTTTTGGTAACCGTCCTTCCTCCACAGCTTCATCAGTCAGTTTGTGGGCTAGGCGGATAGCTTGCTGGATAGTAGCCGGGTTTGAGGAAGTAACCATACTCCTAATCTCTGGCACCAATCCTCGGATGTAGTGTTCCACTCTCTTGTGCATCTCGTGTCACACCCTCAAATTCCGGGTCTGGAATCTATCACGGAGGGTGAGCAAACAAGATCGAACACAGTAGTTACACATGAGATGCAGTTATCTATATGATAAGTTTTAGATAACCATTTCATTAATAATCAGAGTATTAAATATTATACGCAGCGGAAATAAGTATATATATTGTTTCTTAACAATACGTCTAATCATGTCTTATCAATAACCGATATGTATCTGGAGCTCTTATATGATCCTACGTGCATGTCCATAAGCTCCTAATAGATACCTGAGAATACATGTAAATCAAGTGTCAACACAGGGTTGGTGAGTTCATAGGTAAGTAAAACATATTTGATAAATCATCCATTATCATTCAAAGAAGGGTTTACTGTAAAAGTGTGAGTTTAATTTTTCTCACCGGTATATGAATAGCCTGTCGGAACCCTTTTAAATAAGGTGAATCCGCTATCCCACATACCTACTAAGTACAAGCCCAACAAATCCTTCACATTGAATTTGTCCATGTCACTTAGTTTATTATTTCTATGTACAAGTCCAACAAATCCTTCACATAGGATTTGTCCATGTATCATAGTTTAATTTTTTTCCCTTTTCCTTTTTATGTGTGTATTATGCCAATTTAATAATTTAAATCAGAGGGCGCGAATCCTCTCTTTACATTTATCCTCATATGGGTGGTAAGTGGAACTATAATGGCAAAACTTAAATAGCGCATCAATCTGCCTTCCCACAGAATCGTCATCCCGAATGACAGCGAGATCTTTGTGCATCTGATAAGGACCACATGTCCAAACCTTTGTGGGGGTTAGTCACTCCCCGATAGTACTATCCAAAAGATCCCTGCCTTGTTTATAGCCCAGTTTACACAGAAGGATTTTCATAATAACCATATGTAATCATAAATGTGATCCAATTATTATTTAACATAATACACAAAATAATTTGTAACTTTAATTACAACATGTATTCCAGCCCCAAAATATTTAAATGATTAAAAAGGGGAATAGTTATGAACTCACCTCAGTCCTTGTGTGGTGTTGACAACCTAGTAAATTCCTGCTAAGGAATTATAATTCACGTAAGCAAACAGTTACAAATTCATAACCTAATAAGTTAGATCTTGAACCTGGCGTTCAACCGATCTAAGGTTTGGTTCTCGAGGATTTGTTATAAACATATAAGTAAATCATTTTATTATCTTTGTTAATTCATTAATAACTAAAGATATATATATATATTTTATAAAATTTAATTAATTTAATAATAATTTTAACATATCATTATATTCTAAGTAAATTATAGATATTATTTAAACATGTAAGTTTATATTTAATTTTGTAAGATTTTATAATTTAATATATAAAATCTAATTTATGTTTATCATGTTTAAAACACAACTAGAATACTTTAATATTTTATAATTTATAAAATCTAATAGCAATATTTATAAATAAAAACAAATCATCTAAACATTATATTCTTATGATAATATTATTTTAATTGGACATATAAATAATAAATAATAACATGATAAACATAATATAATTTATCGATTATTAAATAATTAATAATTATAACATAATAGATTTATATTCAATATAAATTATCTAATTATTAATTATGTTTTCCATATTTATATTGTATAAACATTATTTAACTATGTAAGTTTAATTTTTATAAATTTTATAAATATTTAAATAAAATCTAATTTGTATTTATCTAATCATAATTAATCCATAATTAATAATATATTGTCCATTAATAATTTTGATGATTTAAATCATTACTTAAAATCCACTTTTATAAAAAATAACAATTTATAACCTTTTTAACAATTTTTATAAATAATAACTAAGTAAATAAATAAATAAATAATAAGGTTTTTGATGAAATAATTTTCCAGAATATAATTAAATACTTCTAAAATAAACAAGTTTATAAAAATTATTTTATAATTTTTAGTAATTTTTCTGGATTTTTAAAATGTGAAAAAGGCTTTTAAAAAAAATAGAGGTTGGGGGCCGGGTTCGAACCCGTGACCCCTAGGAGTGCAATTGGACCAGGAACCAGTGAACCAAGGCATCAAGCCGCAATGGTTCTCGGTTTCTTTTCTTTTAAACACAATTTCAATCAACCCCAATTCCACCAAGAACCCTAGAACTGAAATCGATCCAATTGATCCCCCAATCGAATCTGTAAACGATTAGATTCATGGGGCTTTTGATCCCCATGTAAAAACGAACTCAATGGTATGTTTAATTACCTGTTTTGGTGTTCAAATCGTTAAGAATGATTGAAGAACAGGTCGCGACCAATGAGGAATTCAAACGATGATCAAACACTAATGATAATCGAATTGGTTACACAGAAAGCTTCTATTGGTGTTGGGGATGGATAGCCTCCTGTCAATTTGTGTTTATAACGTGTCTAGGTGGGATTTCAAATAGTTGAAGGTCGCGGTTGAATGTGAGGTTAAATCGATGTGTTAGTATGTTTTTAGATGCAATTCGAGGTGATAGTAGCTTAGTATTCTTATAGTCGATCGATTGAACTAATTCAATTGAATTATTGTGATGTTTAGTGCGTTTGGTAGTGGTGGTCGGCCGAAATAATTCGGTCGAGTGGGAATTGCTTTAACCGACCATATTACTCAATTTGATGTGGCCCCCAAGTTCGATTCAAGCACGAGATATTGTCGGGACGGTTGAATCGAGTCAAAATCGGCTAAATATGGCGTTTGGGGTTGCCGGAGGGGCGCCGGAATAGTCGGCCGGAGGTGATCGAGGGGAACAGTGGGCCGGGGGGTTGGGTTTAGAAAGTACATATTTGGTCCCTCAACTATACTTGATTTATTATTTCATGTGAAAACTTTACTTTAAAGTTTCCAATTTGGCAGGTTAACCCCTGGACTTAAATTAAGTTGAATAAATTTTATAATTTATTATTATTAATAATAATATATTTTTCATTATTATTATTATCATTATTAACATTATTATTTTTAATAATAATATTATTATTGTTATTATTATCATTATTTTTATTATTATCAATATTGTTATTAAATAATAATAAAAACAAATTTTAAATTCACTTAAATATTATATTAAATTAAAAAAAAAATTTCGGGTTGTCACATCATCCCCCTGTTAGAGGAATTTTCGTCCCGAAAATTAAGATGTACGGGCAACATCTTTGAACAGGTTAGGATACCTGCGTATCATTTCGTCCTCTCGTTCCTAAGTGAACTCAGGATAACGTCGGGAGTTCCACCGAACTCTGACAACTGTAATCTCGCTATGCTTTAATTGTTTAACTTCCTTATCCATGATTTCAACTGGTGCCTTAACAAGTCTGAGTTTCTCACATACTTGCAGTTCCTTGAAAGGCACAACCAGTAATTCATCGGATAAACACTTCCTTAGATTTGATACGTGAGAAACATTATGCACACCACCAAGTTCAGCAGGTAGATTTAATTCATAGGCTACTGGGTCAGTCCTTCTGCCAATTTCAAAAGGTCCCACGTAGCGAGGGTTCAATTTCCCTCGTTTCCCAAAGCGTATAACTCCCTTCCAGGGAGATACCTTTAGCGAAACTTTATCTCCTTCCTGAATTTCAGGTGGTTTGCGGTGTTTATCAGCGTAGCTTTTCTTATCTGGACAATTTTCTCATGAGTTTCAAAGATCAATTCTAACTTGTCTTGGGATCCTAAGCAACCTAGGGCACACTTATGGTAATGGTCGGAACTCCAACCTTCTTAATGTCCCCGTTTAACACGTTAGCTTAATCGTATCAACCAGCATAGCTAGGTTCACAATATTGGCATTAAAGCAAATTATCTAAACCATCAGAGAGGCTTATTCTACTACTCACTAGATTTTTCCCAGTGTCCTTCTTAATTCTATTTAGTCTAATGTCATAAGGTATGACATCAGTTTTATCAATTCATGGAGTTTGTCAATATAAAGAGCACGACTTAACCCTACCATTGCATGATTTTAGAATTACAATTCTAGCTTTTGCATTTCATTCCTTAAATAATAGTAACCCTATTTATAAGCATCAGCGGTATACTAAAAATGTGCTTAAACCGGTTACACGGCATCCTAATTTTCCTTAACATTATCCCAAAGAATATGTATAATGAGTTTCATCACTCATCTATATTTCCTGTAGTCCACTTTCATTCTAAGCATTCAATCAGTTCCTCAGTTACTGAAATGCTAAGTGGAGGAATGTCTCTTAAAATTAATATCATGATTGGAAATTCTATGAAGGCTCTAAGTAGGACAGGGCTTAAGTAATAGCAAATAATCTACAAGCACATTAGTACAATATGTCTAATGATAGCTGCCTATCCTTCATACCTTCAGGATTTCGGGTATAACCATGTCAGGGCAAGTACTAGGGAAACAAGTCTCACTTTAGGTTAGGACAAGTATAACCTAGATTACCAAATGGAACACGTCAAGGTAATTTGATTCATATGTCTTAAAGGCTTGTATATTGACCACAGTAACTTCACGTGCTACAATAGCAGCAATCTTACGACTAGAGTTTCTAGACCGTGAACGGATTTGACGAGAAGCCATTCTGAGGGATCATTAAGAATTTTCATGGAAATATGTTCTATGAGAACCGAGGCTTTCTTGCTCAACGTGTAGGAATGATGACTTATACGGACTACAATGTTACCACCCGACCAGATTCACCGGACTTAGCATGCACGACAAATTACAATTACGTGTGCACCCGTAATGGTAAGTTGTTTTGCATGATCACCCTGGTTCCTCCTATTGGGTTAACATATCTTGTCGAGTATAGTGGTCATTAATGATAGAAGTACTTAATATGTATGTATTATTTCGGGAAAATACGACAATGAGATGTTCCGAGTGTATTCGTTTGATTTGTGAATCAAAGCGAGTATGTTGACTAATCAAAGTATTGAGTCAATCACAACTTTGTTGAAGACATGCGTACCTATAAGCAGATACTCATCCCAAGGGTTCCCAGGTAAGGTAAACAGGTCCATCGGTTGATTTGGATATATGCGAATACCTTGCCTAGACAGAACACCCCGAGATACAGGCATCACGCTCTTCCAGCATTACATGTGTTCAAGTTGTATGACATAGACTTTGACGAGACTTTGAAACCATTAATAACAATCGAGGTTTTGGAGTTTGAAATCACTTGAATTAGGTACACAATGCCTTAGAAAATGATTTAAGATTCGTGTGTGTATTGATAGGAATCAAGGTATAAGAGGAATCACATTAAGGCATATAACTTCTTAATCTTAGTCAATCTCTAACTAAGGCAATTTACTTCGTGCAACTATTGTGTGTGGCTATAGGCTAGATGCAATTCCTAACTCACTATAACCAATGGCTCTGATACCAATCTGTCACACCCTCAAATTCCGGGTCTGGAATCTATCACGGAGGGGTGAGCAAACAGGATCGAACACAGTAGTTACACATGAGATGCAGTTATCTATATGATAAGTTTTAGATAACCATTTCATTAATAATCAGAGTATTAAATATTATACGCAGCGGAAATAAATATATATATTTTTCTTAACAATACGTCTAATCATGTCTTATCAATAACCGATATGTATCTGGAGCTCTTATATGATCCTACGTGCATGTCCATAAGCTCCTAATAGATACCTGAGAATACATGTAAATCAAGTGTCAACACAGGGTTGGTGAGTTCATAGGTAAGTAAAACATATTTGATAAATCATCCATTATCATTCAAAGAAGGGTTTACTGTAAAAGTGTGAGTTTAATTTTTCTCACCGGTATATGAATAGCCTGTCGGAACCCTTTTAAATAAGGTGAACCCGCTATCCCACATACCTACTAAGTACAAGCCCAACAAATCCTTCACATTGAATTTGTCCATGTATCATAGTTTAATTTTTTTTCCCTTTTCCTTTTTATGTGTGTATTATGCCAATTTTAATAATTTAAATCAGAGGGCGCGAATCCTCTCTTTACATTTATCCTCATATGGGTGGTAAGTGGAACTATAATGGCAAAACTTAAATAGCGCATCAATCTGCCTTCCCACAGAATCGTCATCCCGAATGACAGCGAGATCTTTGTGCATCTGATAAGGACCACATGTCCAAACCTTTGTGGGGGTTAGTCACTCCCCGATAGTACTATCCAAAAGATCCCTGCCTTGTTTATAGCCCAGTTTACACAGAAGGATTTTCATAATAACCATATGTAATCATAAATGTGATCCAATTATTATTTAACATAATACACAAAATAATTTGTAACTTTAATTACAACATGTATTCCAGCCCCAAAATATTTAAATGATTAAAAAGGGGAATAGTTATGAACTCACCTCAGTCCTTGTGTGGTGTTGACAACCTAGTAAATTCCTGCTAAGGAATTATAATTCACGTAAGCAAACAGTTACAAATTCATAACCTAATAAGTTAGATCTTGAACCTGGCGTTCAACCGATCTAAGGTTTGGTTCTCGAGGATTTGTTATAAACATATAAGTAAATCATTTTATTATCTTTGTTAATTCATTAATAACTAAAGATATATATATATTTTATAAAATTTAATTAATTTAATAATAATTTTAACATATCATTATATTCTAAGTAAATTATAGATATTATTTAAACATGTAAGTTTATATTTAATTTTGTAAGATTTTATAATTTAATATATAAAATCTAATTTATGTTTATCATGTTTAAAACACAACTAGAATACTTTAATATTTTATAATTTATAAAATCTAATAGCAATATTTATAAATAAAAACAAATCATCTAAACATTATATTCTTATGATAATATTATTTTAATTGGACATATAAATAATAAATAATAACATGATAAACATAATATAATTTATCGAATTATTAAATAATTAATAATTATAACATAATAGATTTATATTCAATATAAATTATCTAATTATTAATTATGTTTTCCATATTTATATTATGTATAAACATTATTTAACTATGTAAGTTTAATTTTTATAAAATTTTATAAATATTTAAATTTATAAAATCTAATTTGTATTTATCTAATCATAATTAATCCATAATTAATAATATATTGTCCATTAATAATTTTGATGATTTAAATCATTACTTAAAATCCACTTTTATAAAAAATAACAATTTATAACCTTTTTAACAATTTTTATAAATAATAACTAAGTAAATAAATAAATAAATAATAAGGTTTTTGATGAAATAATTTTCCAGAATATAATTAAATACTTCTAAAATAAACAAAGTTTATAAAAATTATTTTTATAATTTTTAGTAATTTTTCTGGATTTTTAAAATGTGAAAAAGGCTTTTAAAAAAAATAGAGGTTGGGGGCCGGGTTCGAACCCGTGACCCCTAGGAGTGCAATTGGACCAGGAACCAGTGAACCAAGGCATCAAGCCGCAATGGTTCTCGGTTTTCTTTTCTTTTAAACACAATTTCAATCAACCCCAATTCCACCAAGAACCCTAGAACTGAAATCGATCCAATTGATCCCCCAATCGAATCTGTAAACGATTAGATTCATGGGGCTTTTGATCCCCATGTAAAAACGAACTCAATGGTATGTTTAATTACCTGTTTTGGTGTTCAAATCGTTAAGAATGATTGAAGAACAGGTCGCGACCAATGAGGAATTCAAACGATGATCAAACACTAATGATAATCGAATTGGTTACACAGAAAGCTTCTATTGGTGTTGGGGATGGATAGCCTCCTGTCAATTTGTGTTTATAACGTGTCTAGGTGGGATTTCAAATAGTTGAAGGTCGCGGTTGAATGTGAGGTTAAATCGATGTGTTAGTATGTTTTTAGATGCAATTCGAGGTGATAGTAGCTTAGTATTCTTATAGTCGATCGATTGAACTAATTCAATTGAATTATTGTGATGTTTAGTGCGTTTGGTAGTGGTGGTCGGCCGAAATAATTCGGTCGAGTGGGAATTGCTTTAACCGACCATATTACTCAATTTGATGTGGCCCCCAAGTTCGATTCAAGCACGAGATATTGTCGGGACGGTTGAATCGAGTCAAAATCGGCTAAATATGGCGTTTGGGGTTGCCGGAGGGGCGCCGGAATAGTCGGCCGGAGGTGATCGAGGGGAACAGTGGGCCGGGGGGTTGGGTTTTAGAAAGTACATATTTGGTCCCTCAACTATACTTGATTTATTATTTCATGTGAAAACTTTACTTTAAAGTTTCCAATTTGGCAGGTTAACCCCCTGGACTTAAATTAAGTTGAATAAATTTTATAATTTATTATTATTAATAATAATAATATTTTTCATTATTATTATTATCATTATTAACATTATTATTTTTAATAATAATATTATTATTGTTATTATTATCATTATTTTTATTATTATCAATATTGTTATTAAATAATAATAAAAACAAATTTTAAATTCACTTAAATATTATATTAAATTAAAAAAAATTTTCGGGTTGTCACATCTCGTTTACCATTCCTGGACATAGAGTGGCCAGCTCATGAGTTCTTGTGGTATAAGTCTTAATTTCTGATCCTTGCATCTTCAGCTGCCAGAATTCCACTTCAAGTTTTTGTACTTCGCTTCGTGGACAGTATTCCTCAATCATCATATCTTTAAACTCGTTCCACGGGAGTTGATCTGCCATGGCTTGCCCTAGCATTTGCACTTGCGCATTCCACCAAGACAATGCAGCACCATCCAACGTCCCCGTAGCGTATTTCACCTGGTCAGCAGGCAGACAGTTACATTTTGAGAATACGGACTCCGTCTTCTCAAACCATCTCACTAACCCTACAGCTCCCTCGGTTCCACTGTAGGTGTGAGGCTTACAGTCCATGAAGGACTTGTAGGTACACGTTGATGGTCCTGCTGGCTGTCTTGTTTGGGTAGCAGCTACCGCTGCCTGAACTTGTACGTTGATTAGAGCAGCTAATTCTGCAGGGGTCATATTAATAGGACCAGCGCCTTGGTCACCGGCACCATGGTCACCGGCACCACGTCCACGCACGCGTCCTCGTCCACGACCACGTCCACGTCTTTGGGCGTCCATTATTTCACTTTATATTCACAAATACAATAATGAGTAATGAATCAATCCTTTTTATCTCATTATAGTAAACAATAAGGAGATAATGAATTCATCACCACCACAATGTTTATAACAAATTGAGTTTGTTGTTTGGGTGGAGAAACAACTCCTTCCAAAATAAAGAAACGCTACGTAGTCCGAATCGTTTAAAGGAAATAGAATAGAATCATTCAGCTATGTCATGCTGTAGTGTGTAGACATTGCTTGTGAGTCGCCGGACTCGGTATTGTTCCATGTTCAGTAAAAAGGTATCCCATTTACCTTATGGACTTGTGTATTGACCATAGTTTATCACTCATCCCAGAAATCCCCAGGTAAGCATACCAGGTCTCGTAATGAGATATATGCGATATGCTAGCCTTAGCCCGAAGGCTTTTTGCCAGGAAATCCAGAATACAGGTGTCTATGTGTCACACAAGTTCATTTGGTTCATGAAATTTTAAACCTCGATATGATTTTCATAGTTTAGACATAAAGTCTAAGGATTTGAACCTAAGATAACCAGTTAAGTTTAGGATGTCTAGAAACAAGTAACTAACTAACTGTGTGCGGTTATAGTCTAGTGTGTATGCAACCTAGTTCTCTATAACCAATGGCTCTGATACCAATCTGTCACACCCTCAAAATCCACGTGCGGAGTTCTACCGCGAGACGTGTGAACAAACCAGGATCACAGTCAATAGTTACTTGGAACGACTCTATATGCAACGTTTAACATAACAAACCAAAGTTCAAACTTTGTAATACATGCGGAAGCGTTTAAACAAATAAAACAAACCCAAAATATATAAAGATAAATATATATATATATCATTGTTTAAGCGTTAGGATGCATGCTTGACCCGTGTAGTGCTCCTAACAGCAGTCCAGATTTAATGACCTGAGAATAGCATACTAAAAGTCAACACACGGTTGGTGAGTTCAAGAGTTTGCGTTTAAACATAACAGTTTAACAAAAGTGTATATCAACCCAATGGTTGGTAAGTTCAAGAGTTTGCGTTTAAACATCCCAGTTTAACGATAGCGTGTATCAACCCAACGGTTGATCAGTTTAAGAGTTTGCAGTTAAACATCCCAGTTTAACAATAGCGTGTATCAACCCAACGGTTGATCAGTTCAAGAGTTTACAGTTAAACGTCACAGTTTAACAATAGCGTGTATCAACCCAACGGTTGATCAGTTCAAGAGTTTACAGTTAAACGTCACAGTTTAACAATAGCGTATATTTAAGCATGTGCATTGTAATGGCTAGCTAGCCCATTCCCAAACGATATTAAATAGTGATTTCGACATTGAAGCTGACTGTGTTATGTTTGCCTCCAGCCACGATGTCATATCGTGACTAATGTTCATAGGACAAATTGCACCCGACTGACCTCGAGTCATACAGGTGGGGTCGTCACACCCAGTAGTACTACCCAACTTTCCCCGCTATCCAATATTAACAATTCGAAAGTGTGAGGACTTTTATAATGATAAACAACACTATATTAATATCATACACATCTTAAATATATAATGAAAACGTTTGTAACATTACCAGTATGCTATCTCCCCCAAAAGAGTTTTAATAAAATGAACTTACCCAAACGAGATTTAGTAAAATAGTGGGGCCTGAACTCACCTCAATATTCTCGTGTGATGTTGATAAGCTAGTGAATTGCTCCTAAGGAATTATAATTCACATAAGTAAATAATTATAAATTTATAACCTAAGTAAGTTAGATCTTTGAACTTGGTGTTCAATTGGTCTATGATTTGGTTCTCGGGAATTGGTTATAAACATATAATTAAATTATTTAGTTATTTTGTTTTAATAACTAAAGATTTATATTTCATAAAATTTGATTATCTTAATAATGATTTTAACATATCATTATATTCTAAATAAATTATAAACATTATTTAATTATGTAAGTTTATATTTAATTTTGTAAGATTTTATAAATATTTATAAAATCAAATTTTGCATTTATATTATCAGAATTATTCCATAAATAATATAATATCCATTAATAATTTAATGATTTAAATTATTATAAATAAATCCATTTTTATAAAGATAACAATTTTAAATAATTATTTACATAAATAAATAAATAAGATTTAAAGAAATGAATTTCCAGAAATTAACTATATAATTTCTAAAATTACCAAAGTTTGTAAAAATTATTTTTATAATTTTTAATAATTTTTCTGTATTTTTAGGAGACTTAAAAAGGCTTTTAAAAAAATGTGTTAGGGGCAGGGTTCGAACCCCTGACCTCCGGTTCACAAGCACACATCCAAACCAGTAAACCAAGGCCTCGGCCGCGGTTAAAAGCCCACATTTAATTATTTTAAACTCTAACTCAGTAATCCCAATTCACCTAAGAACCCCAGGTTCGATTCTCAACCAAATCGAAAGCCAAATCGGTTATAATACAGAAATTAAACTTGGGGCTTTAATCCCCAGGTAAAACCGAGCATGATGGTAGTCTCAATTACCTGTTTAGTGTTCGAATTGAGGGTTGTTCGACCGATTGCAGGTCCGCGGCAGAGGGGTAATCGGATTTGCTCGATTTCAAGTGTTTGAGAGGTGTGTGAATGTATCATTAGCTTAGGAATGCTTATATAGCTAGTCCCGTTCGATTAATTTGAATATAATACAGTGGTAGTGCGTTTATGGTGAGTGGGTCGGCCGAAAAATTCGGTTTAGTGGTAAACACACCACACCGACTTGAATTATCAAATTGAAATGGTCCCCGAGTTCGGTCCATCCTCTAGAAGGTGTCGGTATAGTTGGATTGCATTATAATCGCGATGTTCTTGGCTTTTGGGGCTGCCGGAGAGCCGCCGGAGAGCCGGCCGGAAAATCGAAGGGGACGGGCGGCGGGTTGGGTATTTTAAAACAATTTACACAATGGCCCCCTGTACTTTAGATGTTTTATTATTTCATGATTTAAGTTTTTAAAACAAGTTTTAATATTTGCAAAACTACCCCCTGGACTTTATTAATCAATTATATTAATTTTGTAAATAATAATATTTTCATTATTATTATTATTTTCATTATTAACATTATTAGTTTTAATAATAATATTATTATTATTATCATTGTCATTATTTTATTATTATTAATACTATTTTTAAATAATAATAAAAATAAAAATAAATCGTAAATTCACATAAAATTTATATTAAATCACGAAAAATTTTCGGGTTGTCACATCATCCCCCTGTTAGAGGAATTTTCGTCCCGAAAATTAAGATGTACTGGCAGCATCCTTGAACAGGTTAGGATACTTGCGCATCATCTCGTCCTCTCTTTCCCAAGTGAACTCAGGACCACGCCGGGAGTTCCACCGGACTTTGACAATAGGGGATACGACTGTGTTTAAGTGTCTTGACCTCTCGGTCCATAATTTCCACTGGTTCCTCGATGAAGCGTAGTTGTTCGTCAACATGTACCTCGTCTAACGGAACGATGAGAGTTTCGTCAGCAAGGCATTTCCTCAGGTTTGAAACATGGAACACATTATGAACTCCACTCAGTGATTCAGGTAAGGCTAGTCGATAGGCCACTGGACCTATTCTTTCCAATATCTCAAATGGTCCAACATACCTCGGATTCAGCTTTCCTCGTTTGCCAAACCGAACTACGCCTTTCCACGGTGAGACTTTCAACAACACTTTGTCACCAATTTGGAACTCTAGAGGTTTCCGTCTCTTGTCAGCATAACTTTTCTGTCTATCTCGCGCTGCTGCCATACGATTCCGTATCTGCACGATCTTCTCAGTCGTCTCGTGCACGAGTTCAGGACCGGTAAGTTGACTTTCTCCAACTTCTGCCCAACAAATAGGTGACCGGCACTTACGCCCATATAATGCCTCAAATGGAGCTGCCTTGATTGAGGTATGATAACTGTTATTATAAGAGAACTCAACCAATGGTAAACGAGAGAGAAAAAAGGGTAGTGGGTTAGGGGTTTTTATATTGTGTAGTGGTTGATTTAAGGGCATTTTTGTCATTTTATAAAAAGTTAACAGAATAATTTAACGGTGTTAGTGTTTTGGATTCAAATGGGAAAAAAAATGAAACGTTAGGGTGTATATGATGATTTTTAAACTGTAGGGATGCAAATGGTTAAAATCACCAAACCTCAAGGATGCAAATGTAATTTACTCTACTTTTTTATTTAAAGCAATCTAACCCGACTTGTTTTAAACATTATTTTTTATTAAATATTATTATTATATTAATTATATGCTTAAATATTTAAATAAAGATAATACTAAATTTTAATATTATTTAGTTGTAAAACTATAAATAGTAGGTGTAAATTTAAATGTTAATTTAAAATATTATAAATAGAATAATAGTTAACTAGTAATTATGGCGCGCGTTGCCGCGCGTATGCGAGTTTTAATGTAACCCCAAATCAAAATCAAAATGAATGTTCAAAACCACAAAATCAGTAAAATACACAAAGTAAAACACACCAAAACCCCAAATCCATAACACACCAGAACATGCGGAACCCAAAAAACTAAATCAAAGCCCAACACCATACAAAAAACAAACGAAAATCAAAGCCGTATGAAAGCGACACAGTCCAAAATAGAAAACCGACGAAAATCAAAGCCCCAAAAAGAGCAAACAAAAGGAAAACCCAAACCTTAATAGCGAGAATCGTCAGGGTATCGATAACGAAAAAAAGAAAATAGAAACCCAGAGAAAGACAATGACAACGAACATAATAAAAACACAAATCAAAGAGACGTGTCCGGACCAAAAAAACCAACAAAAAAAATCTCACCCCCAAACCCCATAAAAAATCGAACCCACACCCAAAACAAAACATATAAAAACACGAACAAAAAAAAAGTAAAACATAAAAAAAAAACAAAAGAAAAATTAAAACACAAAAAAAAAAAAAAAAAATGCCCCCACCGACCAAAGCTAATAATAAGAATAGTAATGTATTGAATTATATAATTTTATATGCATTAAACAATCTAATATGTTGTATTAATGAATTTAGGGGTGTTCAAAAATATCCGAATCCGAGAATCCAATCCGAAAATCCGAATTTTCGGATATCTGAAAATTCGGATATCCGAATTCCGGATATCCGAAAATTCGGATTCGGATTCGGATAGTAATTTTCAAAAGTTTCGGATATTCGGATATCCGATTATCGGAAAACTAAAAAATATTTTTTTTATTTTTTTTAATTTTAGATATATTTTTAATTTAGATTGAGATTTTTTAATGCATATCGTGAATTTTATGATATGAGTTGGTTTTTATATTATTTTTATAATAATATATGTCTATATATTGTAAAAAAACTAAAAAATAAAAAATAAAAAAAATAAAAAATGAATTTCGGATATCCGAATCACTATCCGAATCCGTATCCGAACTTTCAGATATCCAAATTTCGGATATCTGAAATTTCGGATACGGATACGGATAGTTATTTTCACTATCCGAAATTTTTGGATATCCGAAATTCGGATATCCGAAATTTCGGATATCCGACTTTGAACACCCCTATTAACGATGAGAAGATTATTAATAGAGGTAAATGAAGAATCATTTCATATAACGCTTGCAACCTATCCAATAATAATTGGCTTAGATGACTTAAAATCAGGATGAATACGTATTGACTTATAAAATAGTATAGCTTAAGACTATACCTGGCAAAACAGGCGGGTTGGGTCGGGTGGTGTAACGGGTCAGAATAGGTTCGGGTCAGGATGGGCCAATTTAAAAACGGGTCAGGATGAGTTAGGGTCAGGTTGGATTCGGGTAAATATATACTTGGGTTAGAATGGGTCAAAAGTTTAATAATTGAAAACAATAAATAAAGTTTAAATAGGTTGTATTCTGGATATTATTAGTATACAATGAGGATTCAGAGCATCACTTCCAATCAAATCAAAATCCATGTCTTCATCACACTAAGTTGTTATAAATTTTCAAAGATATGAGTACTTATATTATGTTTTTAAAATTAGAATTAAAAACAAAAAGACTATCCAAATTCAATCATTTATTAACCAATTATGCATTGAAATTATTGTTTATCAATTAAAAATGCACAGCTTCACTCTAAACTAATAATTAAATTTAACAAAATAATGACGCATAGCCAAACGTCGACGTCGGTTATGGCGATGAAGACGTTGGTGAAGGTCTTGGGTTTTGACAACAAATCTAAGTTTTCACGACGAGTAGTCTTCTTTAAAAACCGATCGAATGCCATTGGAGGATGAAGTTACACGTTTTTATAGCGGGAACCTTGGTGATTGTGTCAACACAATGATTAGAAACAACTACACTTCCGGTTGAATGTTACATTTGAGGATAATTATTGGTTGAATTTTAAGGAAAACAACATGAAACAATGATTAATGATAAAAAATAAAATGGTAATACGTGAAGTATTGAATCAAAATGGAGGATTAATCATTAATGATGATTTTTGAATGGGATCTAGATATTTGACAGGACGAATAAACATATGGAAAAGGGTTCAAACCCAAACGTAACAGTGATCCATCTGACCCGTTAAGGGTATTTAGCACCACCCATCTTAACCTATTTCTTTTCTCCTCAGCTTTTATAGTTACCCACCCTAACCCCCTTAAAAATAATGACTAACCCATCTTAACTTATACCTTTATAATTAAAGCCCAAATCAACTCAATTAAAAGCAAACAGGTTAGCATTATCAGATCTACTTAAGACCATGATGCTTCTATAACAACCCTTAGAATAAATCTTAGCCATTTAACACTACAAGGTTTAAATATAAATTTTGATACTTACATGATATGTGCAAGTAAATTTTGATGGTTTGCTTTTTCTTTTGGATTGAACACCCCCACCCCACACACGTGTCACTGATAAACTCGTCTTATAACCCAATTAAACCTAATTTAAATAGCCTATTGCATGCGATAGTCAAGTGCTTCTTATTTATCTTCTAATTTGTCTATAGTAGAGGAGGATGAAGATCTCTTCAAAGACACTGATCATAACAACATACTATTTTCATGTTAACAATTTAGAAGACAAATATATCTAGAAAAATCATATTTTTAAGTAATGTATGGGGTGGGATGAAGACAAATATTATGTTTATTATATGAAATTAAGAGGCTACCCTTGAAAAGACCTCTAATCATAAGAATCATCCATTTATTTTGACATGTAACGATGTAAGTACATAAAGTCAAACAATAGACGATAGCATGCAAAAAGAAACAAACATATCAAAACGAAGATATAGGTAGTCAGGTATAACAACAAATAAAAGGCACACATCTAACAGACCTAGACAACTAAAATAGTACAAATTAAATATGTACTTAAGACTAAAAGCACTCCTCGGGCTAGAGGCATGTGTATCTCTAAAGGCATAATCATAACTAATGCTAATGGGTATAGTCCGGATAAGGCCAAGGCTAAACCTCGAGTTAAATAGCAAAACCAAAGTTACCCCGACTCCTAGTTAGATATGGTGAAAGTCTCGGTTCCATCAGTCTATAGCTATGGTAGGACCTCGACATGGCCAAAGGTAAAAATCGAAGATCATAGTTGTTCGAATGTGAAGAAGGTCTCCTGGTAAGAAAGTCGCGCTTCACATTTCATAGTCAGACCACAATGAGGCCCTGACAATATATAACCCTTCGGCTCACCGACAAATGCTCCACAAGGCAACAAAAAGGATGCACCATTAACTTAAGAGGCACTTAACAACATTAAATGCCACCAAGGATAAAGATTCCTTAGACAAGAAAAAAGGTCCAATGGATAAAAAAAATTCTCAGATATGAAGCTCCCTTAGGATCCATATGAAACCATGTTGAATTCTCACCTATTTTGCCTCTCTTTTACTTTGGTTGTTCCCCAATCATTTCTCGTAATTTCTTATACACAACTCATCATTTATCACTTATCATATTCCACTTATTAATTATCTATCATTTACAATCAAATAAGTCAGTAAGTCATATAAGTTAGGAAAGTCATAATCGCAATACATGAATTGCCTTTAAGTACTTTAGAAACAAATATAGCACAACAAAAATATAAATAGTCGGATATAACAACAAATAAAGGCATACACACCTAATAAAACTAAAGTAGTAAAAACTCAAAAGATGCATCCAAGACTAGAGACATTCTTAAGGCTAGAGGCACATTTATCTCTAAAGGCATAACTATAACTAATGCCATAACTATAAGTACGACACCTATAACCAAAGTCACACTAACAAGCACAAGCATACCTAAGAGTACTGATGCACTTCTAGGCGATCTATTTATGTTGCTTTAGTTTATTACCATGTATCTAGGTGATCTATCTACTGGTTGAAATGTGTACACTTTTGATCATGCTTCAATGCTTTTATACGGAGTTGTTGGTGACAAGGGTTGAGGCTAACGACTAAGAAAATGAATCTGAAGGCATGTCGATCACTCATGACTACGAAGGCAATAACTCTCAACCCTGCGAACGATGGTAGTGAGGAGTGCAAGGCTGAATGACGAAGACAATGGTTGTGCTTGGTTCTCGCCATAACAGTTGACCCAATTCAGGTGTTTCATGTGCAAATCCAACTCGATTGGATAAGAAACCATCATTTTTAGTTAGTATATTACTCTCGTCCAATATTTGTATTAACGAAATATATATATTTCATGTTCATTATTGTTGAATTGGTTACATCTAAGGTTTCTGATCATGAACGGTTTATCTTTGAAGCTTTAAAGTTTTTTACTTATTATTTTCTTTTTTTCCTTGATTTATTCTTGCCATTGCTTTTTATTGACTAAATTGAGTTATTGTTTGATTATTTTTGTTTGAAGGTGATTGTTTATGTCAAAATTGTTTGATTATATCAATCGAGCATGGGATTTTTTTTATCAAAACGCACTTTGATAATTCTAAATGATCAAAGCATAACTATTTTGACAAAAAAAATGCTTATAATTTTTATTTCCCCTTCACCAAAGGTCTCAGATGGGATGTAACCTGTAAGCAACTACTTATGCACATTTTGGGAATTTGCTTTCATGATATCTTCCGTTACGATTTCTATTTATTTTTGTGTAACCATGTTTATCAACATTCTATTAAAGCTGCAAGTGGTATTTCATGGTCGATTGATCATATTGTGATTCAAGTGTTTGATGATTTTATGAATTCATAGTAGTGAAAATTCAAGAAGTATAAAATGAATATGAAGAATGCTATAAGCTTATGTCAATACGACACTATAAACTTTCAACAATTTACTTCGTGTAACATGTATCTTTGGCTATCATGCTGTCGAATTAATTTAATATAACTATAGCAGTATACACGTTACACGCTATGAATTCAATAAAGTGAAACAAAGAAAGAACAACATGCGGATCGAAAACATAAAACTAAGAAATTAAAGGTCATTAAATAACATACACAATGAGATCAAACAAAGTGAAAATAGTGGTTTCAAATATCCAATGCCTTCGTCAATGACAGAACAAAGTTATTTATCTATATGTTTATATCCATTTGTTTTAATTAGCTAATTTGATAAAAATGAACATACTAGTTCGCATTCATATAAAAACCTTAACTGAGAAAGAGCATTTGGATATCTAGTTGACATAGTAATAACTAAAAAAACAAATGCCAATCAAACATCAAGCATATGAGACTATTTAACAATTTGTTCCTTACTGTATCGAACATAAAAACATAAATCTATTTATTATAATAAAAGAAGGTTTTAAGTTGACACTTATCATAATTTTAGACATTTTAAACTTATTTTTCTCACTTCTTTCTCATATTAAATATTTACATTAACTACCAGTCATATTAGTTAATTACTTTTTAGACTAAAATAGTTTTTTAATAAATTAGGAAATAGCTATTCTTATAAATGAAGTATCTAACTAAATAATTTTTTGTATAACATAAGTAATTTTTCTAAATTATCAAACTTTTTCAAAAATAAAAAATATTTTAAAAGCAATGTTTTTAAAAAATAATATTTTTATGAACCATAATAATTAAAATTCTGAGCTATAATAAGAATTTTTTTATAAAATGATATTTTCTTAAAACGGTTTGATTTAAAACAAAATGCTTTAATTTTTTATTAAAAAAATTAAAATACAAAAGTTTAAAAGAAATTATATCATTGTTTTATTACGTATGGTCATTACTTATAGGTAGTTTTAATCATCTCTAATCTCAAAGCATGATTTTATAATTTATAATTAATAATTTTTTATTATTAACTATTTAATATTTTATTTATTCAACCCGTGTGATACATGAGATACTAACCTAGTATATCATTAAGAAGCCTTCAAGAAAAATTAATATAATCCACCATCATTAAACATAAATAACATAATAATTTCTATACTCAAAGAAGATATTTGGAGTGAAACTTCAATTATAAAAAAATTATAAAGCAGTTTATGGATCATCCCACATCTGTTGGGAGAAAAAGCAAAGAGAGAGTGGTGGTGTATAAAAAGGCGAGAGGTCGTTGGATTATGTACTTACCTGGACGGGGTCAAGGCCGTTTGAGCTTTTCCTGGGAGTATGGCATGGGTTACTTCAGCGCCGGATCAAGAAGATCAATAGCCTAGGTTGATGACCTTCATTGCACGTAGAAGGGGTGCCCGCATAAGGTCGGCTCAAGTAGTCGAGCCTACGTCATAATTTGTGGTAGTGAGGGCCTGCGTTCGCGCGGCCCTTGCCTAATACTCAAGTCTTAAAGCTATTCTATAGAACTAAAGTGAACTAGCATTATTAGTGTTTATAATATCAACCCAAAAATGTGTCCAAAGGACATATGTCTCTTGATGATCATGAAGCTACTTCCTTAGTGCAAACCAATTGCCCAATTGGTCACTGTAGGTTCAATTGTTTAGCCCAACTGAACCGACTCGTGTAAATCAAATTGACTTGTTGGTTTCTAGGTGGTGTCAGAGGTCAAATTATAAGACGATTTAATTTAAATAGCCTGTTAAACGGTGCTGGTTGGTTATAAGTTATAAAGTTTATGCGATTAACAACTGTTGTCATAGGTGATTTATGTTTTTAAAATGCTTTCCTAATGTCAGGTTAATTGGGAATCATCAGAACAATTAGCAATTCACTCTCCTTGTGGTACATTCTTGGGAGAACTCGTTTGTTTCATTTGTTTAAACTAAGGGTGTTAAATGGGTCGTGTTTGCGGGTTTGCAGGTCCAATCCAACACAAATCCGAAATTTTACACGGACCGAAAACAACCCAAACCCAAAATCATGTCATACACGTGAACCCGAACACGACCCGTTTATGTGGGTTGACACGAACACATTTAACTTGATGTTTTAATTTTTTTTACATAATACTTTTAAATTACTATTTACAACAAAAAATACAAATGGATATAAAACAATTATAATATAAATATGAAATATTATTTCAATTTCTATTTATAGTTTTTAATTTTGAAACAAAAGACCCAAAAAATCTAATGTATAACGTAAAACACATAAAAAATAGAATAAATAATAATTGGGTTAAACCGGTTGACGGGTACGACCAAAACTATTCATAATAAATCCAAAACTATAAATCTCATGTCACGTTAGGGTCATATTTTCATGTCGTTTTAAAATTTACAACCCTAGACCCTAGTTTAAACCATGAACTCATCAGCTAGTGTTGATGCTTAGCCTGTATTCTAGAAAAGAATAAGGCGTAAAACTCTAACGCATAGAACACTATATGCAGAGATCGTAAAGCATTCTTGTTTACTTAAGTTTTTATTTGTTTAACCTGAATGGATACCAGCATGGTTACTATTTGAGTGAAATTTAGAACTACAAAATATTCAAACAAAGACATTCAATCCATCAAAAGTGCCTATGGGTTTGATGCTGTTTTAGTGTTCAAAGTACGTTTGTTATGTGTATGGTTTGAAAGAATGAGGCTAATATCCATAAAATTGGGTATCTATAAAAACAGTAAAATAGACTATTTGTAAATCTTATCAGTAACATACGTTACTTTAATTTAGTCTTGAATAGCTTAATAAGCTCTTCTAAATTTTTTTCAGAATTCACAATATAACCAAATTTACATCCTATATGAATAATACCCAAAACTTCATATATCCATGATGAATAAATGTTTGCCACTCTCTATAAAGATGCTTAAATTAGGAACATGAATAAAATGACCTGAAAGTATCCATTCGTGTTCGTTTATTTGTGTTTGTTTATTTAACTGAAAGAGCATAAAATCTACTAATACACCGAAACACTACTTAAGTTCACGTTTGTATCATTATTGTTTTTCCATTGTATGAATCACAGTTTCAGTTCTTTCACCATTGTCTTTTTATAACCCATGTATACCATACCGGGTTTTAACGGCGAGTAATGTTTCAAAAGTTGGAGTGAAAACTTATGAATAAAAAGTTGAAAAAGTAGTTTAAGGTCATCCCACATCGGTTGAGGAGAAAATACAAATAGAGAGTGGTGGTGAATAAAAGGGGAGAGAGGCCAATGGATTACATACTTACCTGGACGGGGTCAATGGGCGATCAAAAAGGTCCATGGCTTAGGTTGGTGACCTCCATTGCACTTAGGAGGGGTGCCCGCCTAAGGTCGGCCCAAGTGGTCGAGCCTACGTCATAATTTGTGGCAGTGGGGGCTTGCGTCCGCGCAGCCCCTGCACAATATCTTAAGTATAAACATGTTTTAGAGGTGCATTGAGCCTGCAGTTTGTTTTTGTTGTGATCTATTACTAAACGATTCGTTTACTTAAATTTATAAAAAGACTTACAGATCTTGTAGAGTTGGGTATTTACTTTTTGCTCTCAAAATACATACTAATTTGCCGTTTCAACCTGCACCCAACCAACGACCCATTCGACCTGAACTGGTATGGCTAGTGACCCCATTCCAACCTGACCCGTTGCCCGATTGACCATTTTTATTTTTGCCAATACTCAAGGGAGAGAAGTATTAATGACTAACAACTGTTCACCAACATAAATGAACGAACAAGGTGAGTGTTCGTGTTCATTCATTTGAGTAAATGAACACAAAATCTGATTATATCAGTCCATTTATAATTGAATGGATGAAGGACATATGCTAGTTCCTTTGGTACACCAGCAAACAACTTAAGTTCACCTTTTGCATCATTCTTTATAGTAAAAATGGTTTATTTCACTATATAAAACATATTTTTAATGTTTTATCATTATATTTTAGTAGAGCGTCACTATCCATTCGACCATTACTTGTAAACGAGCCGCTTCAAGTTGTGTTTTATCCCAAACGTCTCAAATGTATGCAAATAAAAACTTGGCTAAACAAGAATGCTCTACGATCCCAACATATAATCTTCTATGCATTAGAGCTTTAGGACTTATTCTCTTCTGGAATACATGCTGAGCATCAACACAAGCCAATGAGTTCATGGTTTAGACAAAACGATACACTTTATTGAGAACTCTTAACAAAACATCTTGCATGAGATGTTGTAAACACCTAAACTCAATTTTTCCCTATTGTAACTTACATATAAAAATGCCGGGTTTTTGATGACGAGGCAGTGTGCCACATATCACGTTTTACTGGCTATACCACATTACATATATGCAGTAACAATTTTCCTTTTGTTTTTACTCTTTTTTTTACATATGATAACAAAAAGGTGTGGGTAACTTACAATGTTGGTATACAAACACGGATTCTTGTTAAGTGATTTCGCCAAATCTGAATTCTTATGATTGAGAGATTAAATTTGATAATGTTCTAAAAGTTGAAGTGAAAAATGAAGAAAGAAAAGTTGTATAGACAGTTTAGAGGTCATCTCACATCGTGTGGCCTCTGCACAATTTAGTCTAAAAGTGTTTCGTTGTATAGAGGACTTGATGCTGGTGTATTCATGTTGGAAAGCAAAAGCAAAGTGAAGAACAGCTGGGATCAGCAACATTTACATCTTTTCCCATTTTTTAGTGAAAAATGTTTTCTTAGTGGTGTTTCTTTGTCTCCCATTAACAACCAACAATAATTGTACAAACCTGTATAAGAGAAGGATGATTCTCCTCTGTTTGATGTACTAAAATAACACATTACTCAATCAATTCAATCATCTTGTTAAAATCATCTTGTTAAGATGGTATCAGAGCAGTGTTTACACTAATATGCTCATCATCTACCCCAGCCTTTCAACCACATAAACCTGGTCACCATGTCCGAAGACAGCAACCAGAATGAATTATCCATTCAACTCGCCAACCTGCTTAAGCAGGGGATTCAATCCCAGCCAAAAAGCCCCAAACTTTCAGATAGTTTGCAGATCAATCTCAAACTAAACAGCCAAAACTACCCACTATGGACCCGAATGATTCGAGTCGCAATCGGTGAAAAGTCAAAAACTTTACTCAATCATTTGACCACAGAATCTCCAGGTCAGAATGATGAGAATTTAGAGCAGTGGGAACAAGATGACTTGATCGTGTTCTCATGGCTCATCCAAAACATAGAACCCGAAATTGCAAGCAACCTAACCGAGTTTCCAACAGCTAAAACACTGTGGGAAGCCTTGGCGGTTACTTACAGCAGTGGAAAGGATAAACTTCAAGCATTCAATCTTCACGTCAAAGCCAATGAAATCAAGCAAAATGGTACAACACTTGAAGCTTTCTGGATCTCATTACAGGGCATTTGGGGAGAAATCGAAAGAATCGATCCAAATCCCATGAAATGTCCAGAAGACATCAAAGCATATACAAAAATCAGGACAGAACACAAACTCTTTCAATTTCTAAATGCTCTTGACCGAAGATATGACCCAATCAAACGGGAAATACTTCGATGGGAACCCCTCCCAACCGCGGAGGCGGCATATGCGGCGGTCCGAAAAGAAGCTGCTCACCAGAGCATTCTCGGAACACTTACAAGCGAAACGCAAGGAATCGCAGCAGGACTTGCTGCCACCAATCCAGGTGGGTTAGGGTTCGTGTCCAAAGGGTACCGCCGACCCGAAATAACAGGTAAGAAGAATGGGCCTTCACTCAAAGAGGATAAAACTCACCTGAAGTGTACTCACTGTGGGATGACCAAGCATACCAAAGAACAATGCTTCAAGATCGTTGGCTATCCCGATTGGTGGTCCGATGGCCATAAAAAAAGGAGCAAGACAACCGGACAGGAGAAGGGAAAAGCATCAGCATCGGTTGCGGTGGGCAACAATGATGCCGCCGGCACCGACAGCAACCACCGAACCGGTGGATTTGGAGGGATGGCAGCAGCCGATGCTGATGCTTTTCCCTTCTCCTGTCCGGTTGTCTTGCTCCCTTTTTTATGGCCATCGGACCACCAATCGGGATAGCCAACGATCAAGATGATTGAATTGATTGAGTAATGTGTTATTTTTGGTACTTCAAACAGAGGAGAATCATCCTCCTCTTATACAGGTTTGTACAATTATTGTTGGTTGTTAACGGGAGACAAAGAAACACCACTAAGAAAACATTTTTCACTAAAAAATGGGAAATGATGTAAATGTTGCTGATCCCAGCTGTTCTTCACTTTGCTTTTGCTTTCCAACAGTAACAAAAGAGTTAAATTGCTCCGTTCTTATGCAACCGACATTTTGTATCTTACAGGATATCAGGACGGGAGCGATCATTGGGCGTGGCACTGAAAAACAAGGGTTATATTACGTGGATGAGGTGACTCAAAATGGTAATGTTATGCTATCTCATGGAACAGTGGAACGTGAAGCTTGGCTATGGCATAGAAGACTTGGACATCCATCTACGGGTTATTTGCGTGTTTTATTTCCCAAATTATTTCCTTCCAATTGTAAGTCACATTGTGAAACTTGTGTGTTAGCTAAAAGCCATCGAAAAACCTTTAAACCAAATAACACAAGAGTTGATTTGCCTTTTTCGTTAATTCACTCGGATGTGTGGGGACCGGCTCCAACTATCGGGGGTCAAAATCTTCGTTTTTTCGTAATATTCGTGGATGATTGTACACGAATGACCTGGGTATACCTATTAAAAAGTAAATCCGAAGTTTTTGAGAAATTCATCATGTTTTACACGATGATACAAAATCAATTTCAGAAAAACATTAAAATCTTTCGATCTGATAATGGTGGAGAATTTGTTAATAATGAGTTGAAACAATTTTTCACATCAAAAGGGATTATTCACCAAACAACCTGTCCTCACACACCTGAACAAAATGGTGTTGCGGAGCGAAAGAATCGTATTCTATTAGAAATAACTCGGGCCCTCCTGATAGAGTCACAAGTCCCAAAAGTCTTTTGGCCAGAGGCCCTTGCCACTGCCACCTATCTGATCAATCGTCTTCCAACTAAAATCCTAAACTCCAAAACTCCATTACAAGTTCTTTCCGAATTCTTCAAACCCCCGTCCATCCTTACACTCGAACCCCGGATTTTCGGATGCACTGTATTTGTTCATATACCAAAAATAAATAGTACTAAACTTGATCCGTGTGCGGAAAAATGTGTTTTTGTCGGATATGGAGTACACCAGAAGGGTTATCGGTGCTACAATCCTAAAACCCGGCACATGTTTACCACTATGAACTGTGATTTCCTTGAAACCGAGTATTACTATGCCTCCCAACACAGTGATAAGGGGGAGAGCAAGTATCCTGAATCACTGAGTTGGCTAGAATACCATACCCAAGATGAGTCACCTCCTCCATCCAAACCCGAAATCAGTGTCACCACCCAAGAAACTGCTCCTGACTTGATACCGGAGGTAAGTAACACTGAATCTACCGAAACTCCTGAAAATATCACTAACCAAGCAGAAGAGCAAAGTGAACATGTGCAGGAACCAGAGGAGCCTATCATACAGATAAATGCACAAGCAGAACAAATAGAGCACGAACAAGAACAGGGAAATACCATCACACAGGAAGCCACACCAAAAACATACGTGCTGCCACCAAGAACAAACCGAGGAATTCCCCCAAAAAGATACTCTCCTGAAAAGGAGTCTCGAGGGTCCAAATATCCTATGGCTAATATAGCCGAAGGTAAGTTGTCCGAAGAAGCTAAGGCGTTCTCTTTATCGCTGTACACTGAAGACATTCCCACCAACCCAGAGCAAGCCTTGAAATCAAAACACTGGAGAAATGCAATGGAAGAAGAAATGAAAGCTTTAACGAAGAAAACACGTGGGAGAAGTGTGTCTTACCTACAGGGAAGAAACCAGTCGGATGTCGATGGGTGTTTTCAATTAAATACAAGCCGGATGGTACGATCGAAAGATATAAAGCTAGATTAGTGGCCAAAGGCTATACCCAAACATATGGGATTGATTACTCCGAAACTTTCTCTCCAGTCGCAAAGATGAACACAATCAGGGTCCTGTTCTCAATAGCAGCAAATAAGGAATGGCCACTTCACCAGTTCGATGTAAAATATGCATTCCTACATGGAGAGCTCAAAGAAGAAGTATATATGGAAGCACCACAGGGATTCACAAGCAACTTCGGTGATAGAGAAGTATGTCGGTTGAAGAAGTCCTTATATGGACTAAAACAATCTCCCAGAACAAGGTTCGGAAGATTCACTCTTGCTATGAGCCGATATGGGTTTAAACAGAGTAACTCAGACCACACTTTGTTTCTCAAAAAAAAAGATAACCTGACGACTTGTTTAATAATATATGTGGACGACATGATTATTACAGGGGATGATGAAGAAGAAATCACCAGACTAAAGGAGAACTTATTTAATGAGTTCGAAATGAAGGACCTAGGAAGACTTAAATATTTCCTTGGAATTGAGATTCTAAGATCAAAACAAGGAATATTTATGTGTCAAAAGAAGTATGTTCTTGATCTTCTAACCGAAGTTGGTATGATTGATTGCAAACCAGCAGAAACCCCTATGATCGTGAATCAAAAGCTGTACATGGAAGAACAAGCAGAGCTAGCTGACAAGGAAAGATATCAACGAATTGTGGGAAAGCTAATATATCTCTCTCACACCCGACCAGATATAGCATATGCGGTAGGGATAGTGAGCCAGTTTATGCATCGACCACAAACAACCCATATGGATGCAGTCTTAAGAATTTTAAGATATCTAAAAGGCACCGTTGGACATGGAATTGTGTTCAAACCAAATGGAAACTTAGAAGTTCAACTGTACACTGATGCAGATTGGGCAGGAGACAAAGACAATAGAAGATCAACCGCAGGTTATTTTACCTTAGTTGGAGGAAATCTGGTCACATGGAGGAGTAAGAAACAGAAGGTAGTAGCATTATCAAGCGATGAAGCCGAATTCAAGGGAATAGCCAGGGGATTAACAGAAGTTCTGTGGGTACGGAGGCTCCTAAGTGAAATAGGATTTCCACCACACGAAGCGAGTGAAATCATGTGCGATAATAAAGCTGCAATCCAAATATCAGAGAATCCGGTACAACATGATCGAACGAAGCATGTTGAAGTTGACCGACACTTCATCAAAGAAAAACTAGAATCAGGGATCATTTCTCTTCCATTCGTCAAGTCTGGAAATCAATTGGCAGACATCCTAACAAAAGCTGTTAACGAAAGACTATTACACAAATGCTTGGACAAGTTGAACTTTGGAGATCCCACCGTTCAACTTGAGGGGGCGTGTTGGAAAGCAAAAGCAAAGTGAAGAACAGCTGGGATCAGCAACATTTACATCATTTCCCATTTTTTAGTGAAAAATGTTTTCTTAGTGGTGTTTCTTTGTCTCCCATTAACAACCAACAATAATTGTACAAACCTGTATAAGAGGAGGATGATTCTCCTCTGTTTGAAGTACCAAAAATAACACATTACTCAATCAATTCAATCATCTTATTAAAATCATCTTGTTAAGAGTTACATGGCTAATGGATAGTAATTTATGTGACAATGAAGGAACATAGAGACAATTTGAAAGTTTAAGAGTTGGTGAGATCTCAATCGTTCCACTATTTTCTACATTCATTGTTTCTCCATTTGCAGTGTGTATATAGGATTTTGTTGGATTCGAAGTTGTAGTAAAGTCGGATAGGTCGTATGTCATGGTAACCGTTGCTCCACAATCAAAAATCCATGACTGTTCCCGGAATTTATTGTTTTGAACCATATGTGCCACACCATATTCTGCAGGGTCTATTTGGTAATTTTTGTGTTTATTTAAAAAAGAAAGAAGAGAGGGTTTCGAGACCCTTCTCTTTCTCTCCACCCTTTTACCTGTGGTTACCGAGAAACCCTCTTCTTCATCACGATCGCCGGCTGCTGCCATCCCTCCAAATCCACCGGTTCGGTGGTTGCTGTCGGTGCCGGCGGCATCATTGTTGCCCACCGCAACCGATGCTGATGCTTTTCCCTTCTCCTGTCCGGTTGTCTTGCTCCCTTTTTTATGGCCATCGGACCACCAATCGGGATAGCCAACGATCTTGAAGCATTGTTCTTTGGTATGCTTGGTCATCCCACAGTGAGTACACTTCAGGTGAGTTTTATCCTCTTTGAGTGAAGGCCCATTCTTCTTACCTGTTATTTCGGGTCGGCGATACCCTTTGGACACGAACCCTAACCCACCTGGATTGGTGGCAGCAAGTCCTGCTGCGATTCCTTGTGTTTCGCTTGTAAGTGTTCCGAGAATGCTCTGGTGAGCAGCTTCTTTTCGGACCGCCGCAATGCCGCCTCCGCGGTTGGGAGGGGTTCCCATCGAAGTATTTCCTGTTTGATTGGGTCATATCTTCGGTCAAGAGCATTTAGAAATTGAAAGAGTTTGTGTTCTGTCCTGATTTTTGTATATGCTTTGATGTCTTCTGGACATTTCATGGGATTTGGATCGATTCTTTCGATTTCTCCCCAAATGCCCTGTAATGAGATCCAGAAAGCTTCAAGTGTTGTACCATTTTGCTTGATTTCATTGGCTTTGACGTGAAGATTGAATGCTTGAAGTTTATCCTTTCCACTGCTGTAAGTAACCGCCAAGGCTTCCCACAGTGTTTTAGCTGTTGGAAACACGGTTAGGTTGCTTGCAATTTCGGGTTCTATGTTTTGGATGAGCCATGAGAACACGATCAAGTCATCTTGTTCCCACTGCTCTAAATTCTCATCATTCTGACCTGGAGATTCTGTGGTCAAATGATTGAGTAAAGTTTTTGACTTTCCACCGATTGCGACTCGAATCATTCGGGTCCATAGTGGGTAGTTTTGGCTGTTTAGTTTGAGATTGATCTGCAAACTATCTGAAAGTTTGGGGCTTTTTGGCTGGGATTGAATCCCCTGCTTAAGCAGGTTGGCGAGTTGAATGGATAATTCATTCTGGTTGCTGTCTTCGGACATGGTGACCAGGTTTATGTGGTTGAAAGGCTGGGGTAGATGATGAGCATATTAGTGTAAACACTGCTCTGATACCATCTTAACAAGATGATTTTAACAAGATGATTGAATTGATTGAGTAATGTGTTATTTTGGTACTTCAAACAGAGGAGAATCATCCTCCTCTTATACAGGTTTGTACAATTATTCTGCGTATGTATGTATGTATATATTCTGCGTATGCATGCATCTGTATGTATTCTGCGTATGTATGTATGTATATGTGCTGCGTATGTATATATGTATGTATGTTTCTGTGTGTATGATCTGCGCGTGTATGGTTTCGTTTCGTATATATATATATATATGGCCGCGTATATGTTCGATGTAGGATTGCCCGTGAATGCCTTCTGTGTATGTATATGTATGTGTGTGCTGCGATCGGGTATCAATATCGTGGTTGTGTATGCTTCTGCGTAAACATGGATGTAGATATATGTATATTCTGTAAGTGTGTACGCATGCATAGGTATATGTATGTTTTCATAATCTGGGTTCTTGTGTATGAACGTAATTGATGTGTGTGTGTTCTTGTGCAACCTACTGTGTGGGTTTGTGTGATGTTTTGTATGTATTCTCGTGTGTGTTCTACCTTATTTACACATGTATGTTCTGTGAAATATATATGTATGACCTGCGATATATAAGTGCGAATGTTCGGTGTATAATATTATAGGTGAGTATGATATTGTAGCTATATATATTTTCATAATATATAAATGTGTTCATATGTAGGTATGAATGTATACTGTTGCGGTGTATCATCGAATAGAGGTGTGTACGTACACCACACATAATCCTCGAAGTTCGTGTAGGCCTTATAATGCCATAAATTAATTTATTGGTATTTTAATATTTATCAACTCCCAACCAAAAATCATTTCGTTAAATCATGTGAAACACATTCATAAAACTTGTTTTTATTTAACATAATATGTCATTAGCCATCTTAAATTATCAAAATATAATCTTAAATGTTTGTAAAACAATCTGCATTATAGAATGCATGTAACACACACAACCATATATAATATCCGTGCACACAAACCCATACTTATACAGCCCACATACTTCATCTAAACCCATCATATACAGACAATACTCAAAGGTGCAACATGAAAACAATAACTAAGACAAACCCACATGTACATTCATATACATCGCCACACCTACGCATGCATGCCTCTATGCCTATTTCAATCCCAACAGAAACACATAACGATTATATGCATACATACCTATACAATGCCAAACGTACTTGCACATCCAAATTGTTATACTAACTGCAGAAGCATAATTAAACAAAAGAAAACACACTTCTACATATATATATACTTAATCATTCACACATATACATATTTATATGCATCCATGTATACATACGACACCCAAATTTTCACAACCCGAAGACCCAAGTGCTACCCCACCATGGATACACATGCATATGCTGAAGTTATGCACACTATACACAAGGCACCGACAGCAACCACCGAACCGGTGGATTTGGAGGGATGGCAGCAGCCGGCGATCGTGATGAAGAAGAGGGTTTCTCGGTAACCACAGGTAAAAGGGTGGAGAGAAAGGGAAGGGTCTCGAAACCCTCTCTTCTTTCTTTTTTAAATAAACACAAAATTACCAAATAGACCCTGCAGAATATGGTGTGGCACATATGGTTCAAACAACAAATCCCGGGAACAGTCATGGATTTTTGATTGTGGAGCAACGGATACCATGACATACGACCTATCCGACTTTACTACAACTTCGAATCCAACAAAATCCTATATACACACTGCAAATGGAGAAACAATGAATGTAGAAAATGGTGGAACGATTGAGATCTCAACAACTCTTAAACTTTCAAATTGTCTCTATGTTCCTTCATTGTTACATAAATTACTATCCATTAGCCATGTAACAAAAGAGTTAAATTGCTCCGTTCTTATGCAACCGACATTTTGTATCTTACAGGATATCAGGACGGGAGCGATCATTGGGCGTGGCACTGAAAAACAAGGGTTATATTACGTGGATGAGGTGACTCAAAATGGTAATGTTATGCTATCTCATGGAACAGTGGAACGTGAAGCTTGGCTATGGCATAGAAGACTTGGACATCCATCTACGGGTTATTTGCGTGTTTTATTTCCCAAATTATTTCCTTCCAATTGTAAGTCACATTGTGAAACTTGTGTGTTAGCTAAAAGCCATCGAAAAACCTTTAAACCAAATAACACAAGAGTTGATTTGCCTTTTTCGTTAATTCACTCGGATGTGTGGGGACCGGCTCCAACTATCGGGGGTCAAAATCTTCTTTTTTCGTAATATTCGTGGATGATTGTACACGAATGACCTGGGTATACCTATTAAAAAGTAATCCGAAGTTTTTGAGAAATTCATCATGTTTTACACGATGATACAAAATCAATTTCAGAAAAATATTAAAATCTTTCGATCTGATAATGGTGGAGAATTTGTTAATAATGAGTTGAAACAATTTTTCACATCGAAAGGGATTATTCACCAAACAACCTGTCCTCACACACCTGAACAAAATGGTGTGGCGGAGCGAAAGAATCGTATTCTATTAGAAATAACTCGGGCCCTCCTGATAGAGTCACAAGTCCCAAAAGTCTTTTGGCCAGAGGCCCTTGCCACTGCCACCTATCTGATCAATCGTCTTCCAACTAAAATCCTAAACTCCAAAACTCCATTACAAGTTCTTTCCGAATTCTTCAAACCCCGTCCATCCTTACACTCGAACCCCGGATTTTCGGATGCACTGTATTTGTTCATATACCAAAAATAAATAGTACTAAATTTGATCCGTGTGCGGAAAAATGTGTTTTTGTCGGATATGGAGTACACCAGAAGGGTTATCGGTGCTACAATCCTAAAACCCGGCACATGTTTACCACTATGAACTGTGATTTCCTTGAAACCGAGTATTACTATGCCTCCCAACACAGTGATAAGGGGGGAGAGCAAGTATCCTGAATCACTGAGTTGGCCAGAATACCATACCCAAGATGAGTCACCTCCTCCATCCAAACCCGAAATCAGTGTCACCACCCAAGAAACTGCTCCTGACTTGATACCGGAGGTAAGTAACACTGAATCTACCGAAACTCCTGAAAATATCACTAACCAAGCAGAAGAGCAAAGTGAACATGTGCAGGAACCAGAGGAGCCTATCATACAGATAAATGCACAAGCAGAACAAATAGAGCACGAACAAGAACAGGGAAATACCATCACACAGGAATCCGCACCAAAAACATACGTGCTGCCACCAAGAACAAACCGAGGAATTCCCCCAAAAAGATACTCTCCTGAAAAGGAGTCTCGAGGGTCCAAATATCCTATGGCTAATATAGCCGAAGGTAAGTTGTCCGAAGAAGCTAAGGCGTTCTCTTTATCGCTGTACACTGAAGACATTCCCACCAACCCAGAGCAAGCCTTGAAATCAAAACACTGGAGAAACGCAATGGAAGAAGAAATGAAAGCTTTAACGAAGAACAACACGTGGGAGAAGTGTGTCTTACCTACAGGGAAGAAACCAGTCGGATGTCGATGGGTGTTTTCAATTAAATACAAGCCGGATGGTACGATCGAAAGATATAAAGCTAGATTAGTGGCCAAAGGCTATACCCAAACATATGGGATTGATTACTCCGAAACTTTCTCTCCAGTCGCAAAGATGAACACAATCAGGGTCCTGTTCTCAATAGCAGCAAATAAGGAATGGCCACTTCACCAGTTCGATGTAAAAAATGCATTCCTACATGGAGAGCTCAAAGAAGAAGTATATATGGAAGCACCACAGGGATTCACAAGCAACTTCGGTGATAGAGAAGTATGTCGGTTGAAGAAGTCCTTATATGGACTAAAACAATCTCCCAGAACATGGTTCGGAAGATTCACTCTTGCTATGAGCCGATATGGGTTTAAACAGAGTAACTCAGACCACACTTTGTTTCTCAAAAAAAGGGATAACCTGACGACTTGTTTAATAATATATGTGGACGACATGATTATTACAGGGGATGATGAAGAAGAAATCACCAGACTAAAGGAGAACTTATTCAATGAGTTCGAAATGAAGGACCTAGGAAGACTTAAATATTTCCTTGGAATTGAGATTCTAAGATCAAAACAAGGAATATTTATGTGTCAAAAGAAGTATGTTCTTGATCTTCTAACCGAAGTTGGTATGATTGATTGCAAACCAGCAGAAACCCCTATGATCGTGAATCAAAAGCTGTACATGGAAGAACAAGCAGAGCTAGCTGACAAGGAAAGATATCAACGAATTGTGGGAAAGCTAATATATCTCTCTCACACCCGACCAGATATAGCATATGCGGTAGGGATAGTGAGCCAGTTTATGCATCGACCACAAACAACCCATATGGATACAGTCTTAAGAATTTTAAGATATCTAAAAGGCACCGTTGGACATGGAATTGTGTTCAAACCAAATGGAAACTTAGAAGTTCAACTGTACACTGATGCAGATTGGGCAGGAGACAAAGACAATAGAAGATCAACCGCAGGTTATTTTACCTTAGTTGGAGGAAATCTGGTCACATGGAGGAGTAAGAAACAGAAGGTAGTAGCATTATCAAGCGATGAAGCCGAATTCAGGGGAATAGCCAGGGGATTAACAGAAGTTCTGTGGGTACGGAGGCTCCTAAGTGAAATAGGATTTCCACCACACGAAGCGAGTGAAATCATGTGCGATAATAAAGCTGCAATCCAAATATCAGAGAATCCGGTACAACATGATCGAACGAAGCATGTTGAAGTTGACCGATACTTCATCAAAGAAAAACTAGAATCAGGATCATTTCTCTTCCATTCGTCAAGTCTGGAAATCAATTGGCAGACATCCTAACAAAAGCTGTTAACGAAAGACTATTACACAAATGCTTGGACAAGTTGAACTTTGGAGATCCCACCGTTCAACTTGAGGGGCGTGTTGGAAAGCAAAAGCAAAGTGAAGAACAGCTGGGATCAGCAACATTTACATCATTTCCCATTTTTTAGTGAAAAATGTTTTCTTAGTGGTGTTTCTTTGTCTCCCATTAACAACCAACAATAATTGTACAAACCTGTATAAGAGGAGGATGATTCTCCTCTGTTTGAAGTACCAAAAATAACACATTACTCAATCAATTCAATCATCTTATTAAAATCATCTTGTTAAGAGTTACATGGCTAATGGATAGTAATTTATGTGACAATGAAGGAACATAGAGACAATTTGAAAGTTTAAGAGTTGGTGAGATCTCAATCGTTCCACTATTTTCTACATTCATTGTTTCTCCATTTGCAGTGTGTATATAGGATTTTGTTGGATTCGAAGTTGTAGTAAAGTCGGATAGGTCGTATGTCATGGTATCCGTTGCTCCACAATCAAAAATCCATGACTGTTCCCGGAATTTATTGTTTTGAACCATATGTACCACGCCATATTCTGCAGGGTCTATTTGGTAATTTTTGTGTTTATTTAAAAAAGAAAGAAGAGAGGGTTTCGAGACCCTTCTCTTTCTCTCCACCCTTTTACCTGTGGTTACGAGAAACCCTCTTCTTCATCACGATCGCCGGCTGCTGCCATCCCTCCAAATCCACCGGTTCGGTGGTTGCTGTCGGTGCCGGCGGCATCATTGTTGCCCACCGCAGCCGATGCTGATGCTTTTCCCTTCTCCTGTCCGGTTGTCTTGCTCCCTTTTTTATGGCCATCGGACCACCAATCGGGATAGCCAACGATCTTGAAGCATTGTTCTTTGGTATGCTTGGTCATCCCACAGTGAGTACACTTCAGGTGAGTTTTATCCTCTTTGAGTGAAGGCCCATTCTTCTTACCTGTTATTTCGGGTCGGCGGTACCCTTTGGACACGAACCCTAACCCACCTGGATTGGTGGCAGCAAGTCCTGCTGCGATTCCTTGTGTTTCGCTTGTAAGTGTTCCGAGTATGCTCTGGTGAGCAGCTTCTTTTCGGACCGCCGCATATGCCGCCTCCGCGGTTGGGAGGGGTTCCCATCGAAGCATTCCTGTTTGATTGGGTCATATCTTCGGTCAAGAGCATTTAGAAATTGAAAGAGTTTGTGTTCTGTCCTGATTTTTGTATATGCTTTGATGTCTTCTGGACATTTCATGGGATTTGGATCGATTCTTTCGATTTCTCCCCAAATGCCCTGTAATGAGATCCAGAAAGCTTCAAGTGTTGTACCATTTTGCTTGATTTCATTGGCTTTGACGTGAAGATTGAATGCTTGAAGTTTATCCTTTCCACTGCTGTAAGTAACCGCCAAGGCTTCCCACAGTGTTTTAGCTGTTGGAAACTCGGTTAGGTTGCTTGCAATTTCGGGTTCTATGTTTTGGATGAGCCATGAGAACACGATCAAGTCATCTTGTTCCCACTGCTCTAAATTCTCATCATTCTGACCTGGAGATTCTGTGGTCAAATGATTGAGTAAAGTTTTTGACTTTCCACCGATTGCGACTCGAATCATTCGGGTCCATAGTGGGTAGTTTTGGCTGTTTAGTTTGAGATTGATCTGCAAACTATCTGAAAGTTTGGGGCTTTTTGGCTGGGATTGAATCCCCTGCTTAAGCAGGTTGGCGAGTTGAATGGATAATTCATTCTGGTTGCTGTCTTCGGACATGGTGACCAGGTTTATGTGGTTGAAAGGCTGGGGTAGATGATGAGCATATTAGTGTAAACACTGCTCTGATACCATCTTAACAAGATGATTTTAACAAGATGATTGAATTATATGGACTAAAAGAAGAAGTATATATGGAAGCACCACAGGGATTCACAAGCAACTTCGGTGATAGAGAAGTATGTCGGTTGAAGAAGTCCTTATATGGACTAAAACAATCTCCCAGAACATGGTTCGGAAGATTCACTCTTGCTATGAGCCGATATGGGTTTAAACAGAGTAACTCAGACCACACTTTGTTTCTCAAAAAAAGGGATAACCTGACGACTTGTTTAATAATATATGTGGACGACATGATTATTACAGGGGATGATGAAGAAGAAATCACCAGACTAAAGGAGAACTTATTCAATGAGTTCGAAATGAAGGACCTAGGAAGACTTAAATATTTCCTTGGAATTGAGATTCTAAGATCAAAACAAGGAATATTTATGTGTCAAAAGAAGTATGTTCTTGATCTTCTAACCGAAGTTGGTATGATTGATTGCAAACCAGCAGAAACCCCTATGATCGTGAATCAAAAGCTGTACATGGAAGAACAAGCAGAGCTAGCTGACAAGGAAAGATATCAACGAATTGTGGGAAAGCTAATATATCTCTCTCACACCCGACCAGATATAGCATATGCGGTAGGGATAGTGAGCCAGTTATGCATCGACCACAAACAACCCATATGGATGCAGTCTTAAGAATTTTAAGATATCTAAAAGGCATCGTTGGACATGGAATTGTGTTCAAACCAAATGGAAACTTAGAAGTTCAACTGTACACTGATGCAGATTGGGCAGGAGACAAAGACAATAGAAGATCAACCGCAGGTTATTTTACCTTAGTTGGAGGAAATCTGGTCACATGGAGGAGTAAGAAACAGAAGGTAGTAGCATTATCAAGCGATGAAGCCGAATTCAGGGGAATAGCCAGGGATTAACAGAAGTTCTGTGGGTACGGAGGCTCCTAAGTGAAATAGGATTTCCACCACACGAAGCGAGTGAAATCATGTGCGATAATAAAGCTGCAATCCAAATATCAGAGAATCCGGTACAACATGATCGAACGAAGCATGTTGAAGTTGACCGACACTTCATCAAAGAAAAACTAGAATCAGGGATCATTTCTCTTTTATTCGTCAAGTCTGAAAATCAATTGGCAGACATCCTAACAAAAGCTGTTAACGAAAGACTATTACACAAATGCTTGGACAAGTTGAACTTTGGAGATCCCACCGTTCAACTTGAGGGGGCGTGTTGGAAAGCAAAAGCAAAGTGAAGAACAGCTGGGATCAGCAACATTTACATCTTTTCCATTTTTTAGTGAAAAATGTTTTCTTAATGGTGTTTTTTTGTCTCCCATTAACAACCAACAACAACCAACAATAATTGTACAAACCTGTATAAAAGAAGGATGATTCTCCTCTGTTTGATGTACTAAAATAACACATTACTCAATCAATTCAATCATCTTGTTAAAATCATCTTGTTAAGAATTCATGCTAATGGCTTATAGAAACTATTTATGTTATTAAATTGTTTCTGTTTGCTAATAAAAAAGTGCCTTACTGTAGATGGTGGCACCACGGGTCAAAATTTTTAATCTGTTTTCATTTAAACAGACGGTTACGTAGTCCTGGTTTAGTTAAAAAGTTTATGGGATAAACAACTGCTGTCGTTTGGAGGACTTGATGCTGTTATTTCCTGCCAATAGTCATCTTTAGGTGATCTATGTTTATAAAATGCTTTCGTAATGGCAAGATTGATGTTTATTACACAGTAAGCAGTTTTGTTTGCTTCATAAGTGTTCATATCGTCGGGCTTATTATAATCTTTATTCTAGTTCCTACCGTCTCTGCTTGGGGAATTTGCACATCTCTTCACACATGTTTCTTCTCGTCTATCTAATGTTATGCGCCTGAATGATATTCGTATGAATATATCACTTCAACCATGACTAGTGAATGGGTCTCTTTAGGTTGTGTTTTACCTCAAACGTCTCAAAATGAAAACAAATCAGTAACTTAGCTAAAAGGCAAACGGGTCAATTGCGTAAGTCATAATTTGTGGCAGTGAGGGACTGTGTTCGTGCCGCCTTTGCACAGTATCTTAGTCTAAATGTGTTCCAAAGGTGTGCTCTATTTGATCCAACCATTGATCAGTTAAAAAGTGTATGTGTTCAACATCTGCTGTCCACAAGCGTCTGTTATACATCCCTAGACTGTAACGGTGATCATCATCTAATCATCTGATTAAGATAATGAGATAACAGGATTGAGATTGAAAAGTTGAATAAGTAGTGTAGATGTCATCCCACATTTCTTAGGGATAAAAAGATAAGATGAGAGTAGTACTGTATAAAATGCGAGAGAGGCTACGGGATTACATACTTACCTGGACGGGGTCAATGGGCGATCAAGAAGGTCCATGGCCTAGGTTAGTGACCTCCATTGCACTTAGGAGGGGTGCTCGCCTAAGGTCGGCCCAAGTGGTCGAGCCTACGTCATAATTTGTGGCAGTGGGGGCTTGCGTTCGCGCAGCCCCTGCACAATATTTCAGTCTAAGGGTGTTCTTATAAATAGTTTGTTCAGTTATAACTGTTAGTTTGGTTTATTAGAATCTCTAAATTTAAATAGCTTTATAGTCATGCATCAAACTATAAGTTGAAACAAACGTACTTAGAACACTATGAAACCTATAGTTCAAACCAAACCACTTGACACTTTTGATGAACTGAATGTCTTTGTTTGAATATTTGTATTTCTAAATCTAGTCTACATATGATCTAAAGCGCCAATAAACACTTTTTTTGATCTAAACAGTATCAGTTTATCACTACTAAACAAATGAGTATCATTGACAGATAAGTATTGGCATTTACACTAATATATGGTTTCCTAGTGCTGGTTTGTTGAAATGTGTATGCGATCAACAACTGTTGCCATATGGAGCACTTGATGTTTTCCTAATGTGTAAGATTGATGTTTATTCAGCAATATACAGTTCGTTTGCTTCATATACAATTTTGAAACCTTGAAATCGTTGGAAACTTTATTCTAATACCTGTCAACTGTTTAGTGAATCAGTTACATTGGAAGTGCATGTATCGCGTTTCGAATGTAAACCATGGCTCAAACAGGCAATATGTTCTTTCTTAACTGAAATTTGACAGTAGATGGTAAATATACACTTTTGAGTGTAACTTACCATGCAAACTATTGATACTTTCTCCAACCCGACCCGCATAGAATGCTTCAAGACTTCTCAGTACACATGTGTCTTCTCGTCTATCTAGTGTTATGCGCATAATCTGTAAAGCATCTCTCCATAGAGGGTTGAACTAGGTTCGGTTCAAAACTCGGTCTTTTTCTGTATTTTTGAAACGGGTAAGGTTGTTCTTTCATTAGGTGGGTTTGGGGATACTCACGTTTATGGGTATCAACCTCATTCTTTCGAACCATAGACTTCAAGCGAACATACTCAAAGCACTATCAAACATTCAAGGGGGATACTCACGTTTATGGGTATCAAGCTCATTCTTTCGAACCATAGACTTCAAGCGAACATACTCAAAGCACTATCAAACATTCAAACCTATAGTTTCAAATCAAGCCTCTAGACACTTTTAATAAACTGAATGATCTTTGAATATTTTCTAGTTCTTGAATTTCACTCTATACGATGAATGACAAAGGTGACAATAAGGTAAATAATTTATCAACATGAGATATAGTACAATTGCCAGATAATGTGGTGTTGTTTACATTGTAGCATTCATTTAACATAACACTATTAGAAAAATATAATTTTTTTTACAAACATTCTAATTATCAAAGATTAAACAATCAAAACCTTTAAATACTTACAATTGTCCAAAAATTACCACTTATCTCATCCCTCATTCTTTAGTCTTACGCCCTATAGTTCTCTCAGGCACCTTAAACGATCTAGACGAGGATATGATGAAATGTAGCATCCCACGAAGATCTCCACGATAGCAAAACGATTCAACGCTTCACACTCATCCAATACCGCCCGCTTGATGTTTAGTGAATTATGTTTTCGAAATGATGAAAGTTGAAGTCTTGAAAATCCATTTACATCCTTTTAGTTATTTAACTTTGAAACTACTTGTTTATACACTTAATTTAATTGACACAACACACTAAATGATCAACTTACATGTATTAATTTTATCATTGTTATCTAGGTCCTGAAACTTGTTGTGACGACATGTACGAAAACATGTTCTGGGCCACACTTGTACTACTACTTTCCACGGTGGACACCACAAAACCGCTCGGTATCTCAACCTCGGCCCCGTTTACAACCATGGATGGCTCGGTAAATCTCCTTCCATAGAACCTCAAAAGTTTAAAGACTCCACCCGCGGCTCACCCACAGGCAACGTTCCTTCTAGCATCGCGACCACGTTAGCCATTGTGGGTCGCAATGATGGCTCTTCGTGCAAACAACATAGAGCCACCTTGACTAACTTCTCGGCTTCATCATTTGTCACCCGACCAGCTAACCTTGGGTCCACAAGGTCCAAGTATCCACCCTCTTCGTGCATCTCCAATGCTTGTAACGGGAAATAGACTAAATGTGCACGAGAAGGGTTATGAGATCCCGATGAACCCGAGGACTGGCCCCGAGGGCTAGTAGTTGGGTTTTCCGATCCTAGGACCGGTGCTTTTGCACAATTTTTTCTACCTTGAATCAATTCCAGGAGTACCATACCATAACTATAGACATCGGTTTTATCAGAGATAGCCTCGTTTGTAAGCCACTCTGGTGCTAGGTATCCGCGGGTTCCTCTCATCGTTGTAAACAAACCGGATTGCTCGGGACCCAATAATTTTGACAACCCGAAGTCCGAAATCTTTACTTGCATATCATCATTTAAAAGAATGTTTTCCGGCTTAACATCACAATGTATGATCTTGTGCTCGCACCCATGGTGCAAGTACGCAAGACCACGAGCAGTACCAACAGCTATCTCGAACCGCTCTTTCCACTCCAAGGGCGGTCCGGGACCAAAAAGGGTTCGGTCCAACGAACCCCGACTCATGTACTCATACACCAAGAACCGTTCTCGCCCATGGGCACAAAAGCCCTTGAGCTTAACAAGATTCACATGATGAATGTTGCCGATGATCGCGATCTCAGTCCCGAATTCTTTCTTCCCCTGAGAACCTAATGCGGTCACCTTCTTCACCGCGATCACCGTCTTGTCACGCAAAACGCCTCTATACACCGTCCCAAACCCACCCGACCCGACGGGTGTACTAAAATTCATAGTGGCATCAACAAGATCTTCATGCTTGTACCTTACCGGTAAACCCGCTATGAAAAACATGTCAAGATCATCTGAACACGCGTCAATTAACTTCTTCGAATTCAACTTCATCATCTTCTTCCTTCTTCTTCTCATCCAAATTGCCAAAATTGAGATCAGTAGAACTCCGATCGCCGGAATTAACACCAAACCCACCACCGGAAAATCATAATCCGATGCACTATTATCATCTCTTGATACAGATACCGCCTTTACAAACCCTAATTTATCATCTTCTTCATCATTTGAGCTCGAAACCATGGACCCCAAATGGTGATCAATCAAATAACATGATCCCGATCGATTTGAATAAAAGAAAGCTAAACATGAACAATTTGAAGAACAATAATCTTCACAAGATGGTAACTTAACATTGGTTTTGATCGGATTTGTGAAATCAATCGGATAATACTTCACACCAGTTCCGATCGGAACGAAAATATTATCATTCTCCGACGGTTGATTCCGATCACTACCGCAAGATTCCGGCAACGACAGCGAATTATCCCACAACAAGCAGCCGGAGTTAGTCGCCGGAGCACCACGAAACCCCGCCGGACATGAACAACCTCCGGCGGAGCAAACCCCAAGCTTCCCACACCGGTACGGACTCCGGCAACCGTCCACCGGCGTCGAGAAATCCGTCACGATATTATTATTATCATTCGTATATCGCATAACAACGAGATGACCGTCGTTTGTGATCTTCAACATCCTGTGATCGGAATCTAAAACTTCCGGCGACATCAGAACGTTAATCACGATCTCCGACGAGGCTCCGATCAGGCCAACACCCGACCCGTTTACCATCAGATACGAAACGGGTCGACCCGAATTCTTGATGGATCTTGAATCCATTGATAATCTGTAGTAAGTTAAGTTCTCCCACTGTAGTATCCCATCATCGGAGGTTAAAATAAACCGATATTCACCACCGGAAAAGTTCGCCGGAGAAGCACAAGCGATTAACGCCCTACCCACCGGAAATCTCTGGCCGGAGACGATGGTATCCGTCGGAAAATCAAACGATTGCCATAACGTGATGTTAAATCGATCTAAAAGTATCAAATTGCCTGAATCTTGAAGCTGTAGTGAAGCGACGATGGAGGTCAACGGTGGAGTTGACCAAACGGGGTCGCCGGAGTCGTTGTGGATGGTGATTCCGGTGGTGGAGAGGCGGAGTTGGCCGGAGCTGGAGACGGGGGAGTTGCGGTTGGCGGTCCATACGACGGTGTGGGTGGCGGTGTGGTAGATGAGGAGGTGGAACGACGGCGATGTGCGGTGGGGGTTGGTGATTGCGGCGGTGTAGTGGCGGTTGCCGGAGCGGAGGAAGTCGCCGGAGTTTTCGATGAAGGAGTAGTGGGAGGCTGTGAAGTTGGGGGAGATGGTGGTGATGGCGATGGTGGCGGAGTGGGTGGTTGTAAGGTGGAGGAGGAGGAGGAGGAGGACGGTGGTGATGGTGGTGATGGTGGTGGCGACGGTGGTCATCGCCGGTGGGATTTGTTTTGGGTTTAAATGTGGCGGGTGAGTTGGAGTATTAGCGACGGGTTAAGGGTGGTCGGAACTTGTAAGCGTTGACTAATGTAAAGTATGCTAACGTGAGCTGGTGGCGTGATTCGTGAAGGATTAGATTATTATATTCGAATTCGTTTTAAGTGTTGATGTTTTTCTAGAAAAAATTGACGGGTATAGCTATAATATGATATAGATATAGATGTTAGAAATAGAGCCCTAAACGAATCGGACAGTCCATGAACCATTTGATGTAAAGTTCGATAATGTTCGTTTGTTCAATAGATGAGTGAATAAGAACAGTAAATTTTATTTGTTTGGTTAAATGAATAAACATAACAGAGGCTGTGTTTGTTCATTTATGTTAATGAACGTTCGATAATGTGTTCATTAACATTCGTTTGTGTTTGTTTATTTAAAAGTTATATTTGTGATAATTATGCTAAGTATTTATTTATATTTGATTGATATTACATAATATTTATGATTATATATATAAAATCAATATATGATGGTTTGTATTAGTTTGTTTTAGTAAATTTCATATGCGTTCATTAATGTACATAAATATTTATGTGTGTTCACTTATTATTTGCTTATGTTTGTGAACATTTCATAAACATATTTATTTTCTTAATTAACGAACACGAGATTTCGTTCGGTAAGCATTCGTAAACAACTCACGAACAAGTTATTTTCATAATGAACGAACACGAACAATACCTCGTTCACGTCTGTTTTGTTTATTTACAGCTATAAGTAGGAATTTTATGAATGTGTTATTTTTTGGTGTGATAAACTTATATTGATTATTAGTTAGTAAGTATATACAATATAGAATATATTATTCACTCTGATTTTTGTATCATTTATTATAAGCAAACAAAATATAAAGTTAAGATTGCGTGAATATATCAAAAATTAATGTTATGGTTGTTAACGAAACATAGGGTCTTGTAACGTAGTTGTTGATCTTCATACATATTAGTCTGCCTTTCATACGTGAATATATCAAAAATTGTAAGTATCTTATGACGACGATATGCAATTTACACAAATGTATAAAAGATTTAATGTTTCTTAGGACTGTAGTGTATATACGCTCAAGTATGACATAATAACATTATAATACATATTAATCTCTTTGGTTGGTGGCTACAATGCCACCGTACCAAAGGTGATGCACAGTATACAACTTTCAAAACAAGCACAACCTTTAAAAGCACAAAGTACAAGTGATAATGTTGAAATTGTAAGCTGCGATGGTTGCGATGGTGGTAGTGCTGCGTGGTGGTGGTGCTGCGATGGTTGCGGTGGTGGTGGTGCTGCGATGGTTGTGGTGGTGGTGGTGGTGCTGCGATGGGTGCGGTGCTGGTGGCGCTGCGATGGCTGCGATGGTGCTACGATGGCTGCTGTGGTGGTGGTTCTGCGATGGTTATGGTGGTGGTGGTGGTGTTGTGGTGGTTGTTGTGGTGTAATGTGAGGAGAAAGTAAAAAATACAGATTTTGATTTTGTAAAAAGAAAAAGAATCGGATTTTAATTCAGTTTTTTAAATGATTAATTACAGAGTTGAGATTCATAAATATCTCATCATAAATATAATTTTTATATTTTTAAATTCTAATTTGCATTTTATTACAAAAGATTAAATATTTAACTTTTATATTATATAATTATTAAAATAAGAAACATCTGTTTTTAAAATAAATAAAACTTTATTTGGTGGTTGATTATTACATTACTTACGATTAAAATTACTTTAAACATTTTTGTCTGTGTATGTGGTGTAACTTCAGGACCGATCCGTAACGTGATATAGTTTTTAAAAAGAAACCCACGACAACGATCGGTTTTCATTTCTAGTTAATATATAATACATTAAGAAAATAGCTACATTCATTGTTTTCTCTTTGTAAATTAGGAGTTATGGACAATAACAGTGTATATAATAATGGGTTGCATAATGGAAATTTATTATTTATTATAGAAGGTTAGTCACCATCACCAACAATAGGAAAATAGAGGATCTTAGTTGTAATTAATTTTGTTTTTAGTTCCAGAGGAAACATGAAACATAATATGTTCATTTCAACTTCTACCCTTGAATATTTTCTGCAGTTACCAAATAAACAATACAATAACTAGTGACGGGTTCAGAAAAACTTTTTATGGGGACGGAAATTTCTATGGTTTTTTTAGCTATCACAATATAATAACTTTTCGGTGGGTTAAATCGGGTTGGATTCGGTTCATTGCCGGAAAACATCATTAATAGGGCTTTAACCTCTTGTATTTGTATATATATATATCAAGAAGTGTATTAAAAAACTAGTTTGAGAACAATGTTAAAATGATTTTTGAGCTTTCGCATAATTGTTAAGAACACCTATTAGTCTTTAATACCGATGATGTTAACAGGTTTGAGAATAATATCGGTTAAAGTAAATATAATATTTGATCCCTGATATCTTAAACTAATATAATTTTCGTTTGTTTTATTGTTAAAAACGTCGATCTCGATATAAATTTTTTTCTTTTTTCATCCTACTAACTAGATTTTTTGAGGATTAAAGTTAAGGATGAGTGTTTGGTACCGAGTAATCGTACCGGACCGGACCAAAACAATACCGGAAAATACCAATTTGGTACTGGTATGGAAAAAATGTTTTTTTTTACCATTTTGATTTAAATATTGAGACATTTTAGTGTTTATATATCAAGTTTAAGGTTGTTTATATAACTAGAGATTTTTGAATGTTTTTTGTATTACAAATTATAAATTTTTATTCAAAATTCACGTAATAACTTAGTTTTTAGTCAAAAACGAAAAGAAAAACTCAACCTTACGGAATTGTTAAAGTACCGTAAAACTGGTACTGATACCATACTTGTATCGAACAATCGATTCGGTATGGTACTCGGTACCCACTTTTCCACAAATTTGGTATTGGTATTTCCAGTAAACCGGTAAGGTACCCATCTCACCCTAGTTAAAGTACTAAAAGTTCACTCGGTTACAGGCCTTGATTAGTGAGAAAATATGGTCCATCAGACTATCGGAGGGTCATCGGATCCCATTGTAGTTCCGCCATTCACAATGTATTTGAGACAATCTTTTTTTTTTTTCAATTTATATAGTTTAAGGGGGCAACCACAAACTTTTGTCGGAGGTGGTTGAGATTTTCATGTATATATACAACTGTAAAAAAAATTTTAGGAGGTGGTAGCAAGCCCCCCCCCCCCCCCCAAATGTAGGTTCGCCCTTTATAATAACAATTGCTTGCCTCGTTTCATAACGAAACCAGATTTCACAATTATATACGTGTTTTTTCCCGGCATATGGTAATACTTGATGATCATTAAGGGCAAGCCGTAGAGCATGTAGCTTAATTCAATGCAAAGCAGAAAACCTTTCTAGACTTTGACACATCAATATGCTATCATGATTTGTATTAGAAGCATACGATTGCTCTTTATGTTTGAATGATTTGATTTGTTTTCTTTAAGACTAAGACTATATCTAATGGTTGTTTAATTAAAATATCACATAAATATTATGTAGATAAAAACTATTTCAGTAAAACTGCTTTAAATCAAGTATAGTTGTTAATTAGTGTTTTGAGCCTCTATTAATTATCTTCTAGTGGTGTTTGAAACCCTATTTTTGTCCACTTCACCATGTTTAACGACCCCAAAATATCCACCAAGTCCAGTCTAATATGTGACAATAATATTTAAGGAGGTTCAGATCAATAGGGATAGTTAGCTTTGAGAATGAAGTATTGTATGGCTCTAGAGGCAAATTTTGGCTGGAATTCTATGATTCTAATAGAATGTTTTTTTTCAGAAAAGCTCTTTCTGATCTCTTTTCTCTACGCCGCGTAAATCATGCGCAGACGTTGAGGTCTGCAGTGTTTGTTTTTTGAAAGACTTTTTATTAAAAAAAAAAGATACGCGCGAGATCTACATGGTGTGGACTTGCCACAACCACTTTTAAAGTATTCTAAAGTCTGCAGAGGATTAAACACCATCACCCACCACCACCACCGTCCACCTCTAGCACCGCCATCCGCCACCACCCACCATCTACCATCACCATCACCGTCCACGTCACCGTATACCACCACCAGTTGATTTTAATAGTTTGCAGACGTTAAAAAACAAAAACTATTCTTGTTACAGACTGCAGAGGTTTGATCCACATTTTCTCCTACAAATACCTGCAGATGTGGTCCGCTTTGTTATAGGAAAAACAAAAAACACTTAAGTCTTTACATAAACTTATGACTTTTGAGTCATTTGAAAGTGTTTCTCCTATGTAATTACTCCATTAATGAATAAAATACTATTGTAATATTTAATAAATCTTATTGATTCCTTTAATAAGTGATGTGCTCCAAATTACACATATAAACACTATCAAAAGCACATCATTTATTCCTTGATTCCTCCCGAAATATGGTGATTATGTACTTAAAATCTTTTAATTGTGTTTTCAGGTGTTGTGAAGGGCAAGATGGACAAAAGGAGCATAATGGACAAGAAATTGAAGAAATCCAAGCTTAAAGCTCCAAGCAGGGGGCCATGCCTCATTAAGCACGCCCCCATGCCTTGCCTGAAACACGCCCCCGTGCTAATTTGACACACCCCCGTGTTTGGACATCTGACAGGACAAAAGTACTGTCCCCCAAAAGTGATCACGGGGCCGTGCCCCATATGGACACGGGGCCGTGATTCCCCCTTTCACGGGGCCGTGCCTATTTTGTCACGGGGTCGTGCCCCGACAGCTCCTGCACGTACGAACCGACCAACTTTCGTAAGCATTGTACTAGCACGGGGCCGTGCCTTTTTGTCACGGGGCCGTGCTTAAGCACTCCGGAAGCCTATAAATAGAGGTCCAAGCTCTTCATTTTAAAAAGCTTTTTGGTGGAAGTGACACTCTGCAGAATTCTCTCGGGAATCACACTTTGAAGATCATTTGGAGGCTCGGGAGGTGTATACAACACTTGGAAGAAGCTCGGGATTGTCTAAACACCATCCATTGTGGATCATTGGTTTGATTGTTCTATTTTATCAATGAATCCATATCTATCTTCTATGTTGTTTGTTACATTACAGCTCGTCATGAGCTAAACTCATATTATCATCCTACTTGGATGAAACTTATGTAATTTGTGATGAATTAATGGTGTGATAAATATTGTGTTAATGTTATGGTGGTCTTGGGAAAACTTTCGATGGGTAGCACCTACATTTGAACGGGGGGTTATAAGTTTATGGTTTGTAATTGTGATTGTCATACACGGTTGAAAAACGTATGATCAACTTTTATTCATAACAACTATGGCTAATTAACTAGAGATGGTTATTAGAAATCATAAGATCTTAACTTTCTGATCATTTATGGGTTCCCTTTTATTAGTCTGAGAAATCTACAGTAATTGTTATGGTTTTCTAAAATTAATGGTATGTTAGAATAGAACTTGATCAACTCTTTTCTTACATTAAGTTATGTTTTCAGAAATCGTATGTCGAAAAGGACACAAAAGATTTACCTACATCACTAGGGCCTTGACCTAAGCAGTAAATCTCAGCCTGTGTTGGTCTTGTCACTACGGAGCGGATAGACGAGAAATCGCGCCAGCTCATCTTTATAAACGTTAACACAATTACTTTAATTAATATCTTTAATCACACCACCACTTCATCACAATTACATAAGTGTAGTCCAAGTTAGGATGATAGCCTTTATCCCTTGATTCTAAATCCAAAAGTTTCAACTTGTTTTACTTTATTTCTTATTTTTATCGTTAGTTTAAAACCCTAATTTATATCAAGTCAATTCATCATTCTCTTAAACAAAATCGATAGTCAATTACAAGGATTGTTGAGTAGTCTTAGTGTGTCCACGGATTGATACTCGGTTCTTACCATCACTATATTACCTCACGATAGGTGCACTTGCCTTTTGTGTGTGTAGTTAGTAATAGTAACAACCATTTAAAACTGAATCTGTGCGAAAATTCTTTATCAAATATATATATACTTTCACACCGCATCAAGTTTTTGGCGCCGTTGCCGGGGAACACACGGCAAGTTTGAAAGACAATCTAAATTTTTGACTGTCCTGTTTATATCTTGTTAATATTTTTGTTCAAATTCATTTTGATTTTTATAGTTAGTTTACCTTAGTTAGTTTAGTTACAATTGCCTGATTCATTTTTGCCTTAGATAGTTTAGGTTAGTGTATGTCCGACTCGTCTAGTCCTGAACTTGTTTCACCTCTTTCGGAACCTGAACGACTTTTCCGACAAAGGATACGTGAAAGACCGCAACAAGCAGCAACAATCATCGAAGAAGACATCTCAGAAGATACACCATCCGAGGGAGACATGGCTAATCAAGATGAGGAAATGAAGATGACGCACTATGCCACACCATCAATCGACGGTTATGAGTCTAGTGTTGTCCAACCAGCAATAGCGGCCAACAATTTCGAGATTAAGTCTAGTATTATTCAACTCGTAGAAAACTCTGTTCAGTTTCACGGATTGCAAGACGAAGACCCTAACGCTCACATCTCACGATTCCTTCGTATCTGTGCAACTTTCAAAATCAACAACTGTTCAGACGATGCTATTAGACTACGACTTTTTCCATTTTCACTTCGCGGCCGAGCCATCGACTGGCTCGATTCACTTCCGCCTGGTTCCATCACCACATGGGCGGAAATGGCTGAACAATTCCTGTTGAAATACTTTCCACCCGATCGCACTGCCAAATTGAGAAGCAGCATCACAAGCTTTCGCCAAGACGATGATGAATCATTACACGCAGCATGGGAGAGATATAAAGGTCTCCTTCGGAGATGCCCACATCACGGACTCGATCTGTGGCTGCAGTGTCAAACCTTTTATGATGCAATCAGCGGAGCACACAAACAAGCCGTAGACCAAAGTGCGGGAGGAGATTTCGGAAGTGTCACACCAACAGAAGCATACCAAGCCCTAGAGAAAGCAGCTAAGAAGAGTTTTGCTTACAATCCCTTGAGAAACAAAATCAACTCTAGAGGAATTCATCAAGTAGATTCTGAAACACTGATCACAGCCCAGTTAGAATCCTTAACCAAACGATTCGAACAATTGCAAGCTGAACTTAAAAAGACTCCAACACGATGCAACACATGTGGAAGCTCACACAAGACCAATGAATGCCTGCAAGGCATTATGATGATGGAAGATGTTGACTACGTAGGAGGCCCAAACAACGCATATAGCAACAACTCAAATTGGAGGAGCAATCCGAATTACAGAGAAGCCGGTAACAACCAACCATCAACTGGATTCAACCGTAGGCCACCTTACCAGCAACAGAAACCACCATATCAAGGTCCAAGCAGTAGTAATCAAGACCGTGGAGCATCATCAATGGAAGATTTACTACAGCAATTGTTGTTAACCACACAAGCCACAGATGAGTACATCCGGAAATCTGATCGAAGAAACGAGGAAAGGTTCCAAAGAAACGAAGCTGAAATCAAAAGCAACAAAGCATCATTGCAAACCATTGAAAACCAGGTGGGACAGATAGCACAACAACTATCTGTGAGACCCCAAGGTGCTTTGCCCAGCAATACTGTAACAAACCCTAATGCTCAAGTCAAAGCCATCACCACAAGGAGTGGCAAAACCACTCAAGGTGATGCACCTGTATTACAGCCCATCCTTGAAGAAATAGAACTCGAGACACCACGTAATACAAGTGACAAGCAAAAGCAACCTGTCATTGTTGAAGAACCAGCCAAGAAATACGTACCACCACCACCTTATGTTCCACCACCTCCATATCCCGGTCGTCTGAGACAACAACGAATGGAGGCACAATATGGCAAATTTCTGGGATTGTTCAAGCAACTCCATATTAATCTGCCATTGGTGGAAGCCTTAGCCCAAATGCCAAATTATGCTAAGTTTTTAAAAGGTGTATTGTCAAACAAGAAGAAACTGGAAGAGTTATCACATGTAGTTTTGAATGAGGAATGCTCAGCAGTTCTTCAAAACAAACTACCTCAAAAGATGACTGATCCAGGGAGTTTTACCATACCTTGCCTAATAGGAAATCTTTCTGTCAGCAACGCGTTAGCCGATTTAGGTGCTAGTATTAACCTCATGCCCTATGCAGTTTTTGAAAAACTAAACTTAGGTGAGCCTAGACCTACTCGTATGAGCATCCAATTAGCTGACCGTTCTGTCAAATATCCGAGGGGCATTGTTGAAAATCTCTTAGTTAAAATCGACAAGTTTGTATTTCCCGTTGATTTTGTGATCCTCGACATGGATGAGGATAAGAATGTTCCTCTCATCTTAGGTCGACCTTTCTTAGCAACCGCTCGAGCCCTCATTGATGTTTGCACCGGCAAACTCACACTCCGAGTGGATGAGGAGGAAGTGACATTCGACATAGGACAATCCATGAAACATCCTCAACATCATGACGATTCACTCTATTACATTGATGTTTGCGACTCAATCATAAGCTGTCATCTGAAGAACACTAGTCAAATTGAAGCCTGCGATACTCAATTAATAGAAATCCAAACCACTGAACCCGTCTGTGAGCACCAAATCATCCAAGAACTCGAAGTTGACGAAACATCATCTTGTCAAGAAGCATTTGAGATCATCGATCAAGAATTAGAACCTAAAGCCAAACCTTCTATCGAAGACCCTCCGGCCTTAGAACTCAAAGAACTTCCATCTCATCTCGAATATGCTTTTCTTGAAAATACCTCTCAGCTTCCTGTCATAATCTCATCCGCCCTATCAAAAGAAGAGAAGAATAAATTGCTCAATGTGCTGAAAGCACATAAACGAGCAATTGCATGGAAAATCATGGACATCAAGGGAATCAATCCATCCTTTTGCACTCACAAAATATTGATGGAGGAGGACTTCAAATCCGTCATTCAACCTCAAAGACGTTTAAATCCGAGCATGCAAGAGGTGGTGAAGAAAGAAGTAATCAAACTGCTAGATGCCGGTTTGATTTACCCTATTTCTGATTCGCCTTGGGTCAGTCCCGTCCAAGTTGTTCCAAAGAAAGGAGGAATGACTGTGGTAACTAACGAAAAGAATGAGCTTATTCCAACTCGTACGGTTACAGGTTGGAGAGTTTGCATCGATTATCGCAAACTCAATGACGCCACAAGAAAGGATCACTTTCCTTTACCTTTCATTGACCAAATGCTCGAGAGACTCTCTGGAAAAATGTTCTATTGTTTCCTCGACGGTTTCTCAGGGTACTTTCAAATTCCCATTGCTCCCGAAGATCAAGAGAAAACGACATTCACCTGTCCATATGGCACTTTTGCGTATCGACGAATGCCGTTTGGATTGTGTAATGCTCCTGCTACATTTCAAAGATGCATGGTAGCAATTTTTCATGACATGATTGAACACTCAATGGAAGTTTTCATGGATGACTTCTCAGTCTTTGGAAACTCATTCGAACAATGTCTTGAAAATCTGGAAAAAATGCTGGTTAGATGCGAGGACTCTAACCTTGTTCTAAATTGGGAAAAGTGTCATTTCATGGTTACTGAAGGAATAGTGTTGGGACACAAGATCTCTCGAGCAGGCCTCGAAGTTGATCAAGCTAAAGTGGACACTATTTCCAAACTTCCATATCCCACAACCGTGAAAGAAATTAGAAGTTTCCTAGGTCACGCAGGATTCTATCGCCGTTTCATTAAAGACATTTCAAAAATCGCACGACCGATGACTCAACTTCTTGAGAAAGATGCAAAATTCGTGTTTTCCAACGAATGCATCAGTGCATTTGATCTATTAAAAGATAGGTTGGTCACCGCTCCAATTATGGTTTCCCCAGATTGGACGTTACCATTTGAACTCATGTGCGATGCAAGCGATTTTGCGGTAGGAGCTGTGTTAGGACAAAGGAAGGACAAGCAATTCCACCCAATTCACTATGCGAGCAAAACCTTAAACGACGCACAAGAAAACTACACAACCACTGAGAAAGAACTTCTCGCAGTAGTTTTCGCATTTGACAAATTCCGCTCGTATCTAGTCCTGTCAAAAACAGTCGTATATACCGATCATGCAGCCTTACGTTATCTGTTCAACAAGCAAGATGCAAAGCCGAGATTGATACGATGGATACTTCTGCTTCAAGAATTCGACATTGAGATTCGTGACAAGAAAGGAGCAGAAAATCTTGCGGCTGATCATCTTTCGCGTCTTGAAGATTCAAACCATCCACAAACCGAGGAATTCAAAATAAACGATAATTTCCCTCACGAATTCCTTTTGAACATCCAATCTTCAATCGATGAGTATCCTTGGTTTGCCGACTTCGCAAACTATTTGGCAAGCGGAATCCTTCTCAAAGGAATGACTTATCAGCAAAAGAAAAAATTCTTTACTGATATTAAACATTACTATTGGGAAGATCCATACCTATTCAGAATCGGTGCAGACCAACTCATTCGAAGATGCGTACACGGAAGTGAAGCGGAACAAATCCTAAGGCACTGTCATGAAGGACCCACAGGAGGCCACCATGGAGCAACTCTAACAGCCAAAAAGGTCTTCGATTCTGGATTCTATTGGCCAACGATCTTCAAAGATGCTCACAACATGGTACGCACCTGTGATGCATGTCAAAGAGCAACCAACATCTCGACACGGGATGAGATGCCTCAGAAACCCGTTCAAGTATGCGAAGTATTTGATGTATGGGGTATTGATTTCATGGGGCCATTCCCGGTATCATTTGGAAATCGTTACATCTTAGTAGCAGTTGATTATGTCTCAAAATGGGCCGAAGCTCAAGCCCTACCCACCAACGATGCAAGAAATGTTGTCAGATTCCTTAAGAAATTATTCTCTCGTTTTGGTACCCCCAAGGCTTTGATTAGTGATCGAGGGACCCATTTTTGTAGCAACCAGCTCGAAAGAGCAATGGCCCGTTATGGAGTAAATCATCTGTTTACAACCGCTTATCATCCACAAGCGAATGGCCAAGCGGAAGTCACTAATCGAGGTATCAAACGAATCCTGGAAAAAACCGTAGGACAAAATCATAAGGACTGGTCTGCCAAGCTAGACGACGCATTATGGGCTTTTCGAACAGCCTTTAAGACTCCCATTGGCACAACACCGTTTAAACTCGTTTATGGGAAGTCGTGTCATCTACCTGTGGAATTGGAACATAAAGCCTATTGGGCACTCAAAGCAGCAAATCTAGACCAAGGCCTTGCAGGAAAGAATCGATTTCTACAAATCCACGAACTCGAGGAACTGAGAGAACAAGCATACGAAAACGCTAGGGTTTACAAGGAAAAGACAAGGAAATTCCACGACTCTCGTTTAAGGAGCACTAAACGATTTCGCGTGGGGGAATGTGTCTTACTGTATAACTCTCGCTTACGTCTGTTTCCCGGAAAGTTAAAATCACGTTGGTCTGGACCTTACACGATTAAAAATGTGTTTCCAAATGGTGCAATCGAAATTGACAACCAAGACGGTTTGAGTTTCAAAGTGAATGGACATCGTTTAAAGCCATATAACGATGGGCCAACCATGATTTTCTCGGAGGAATTACACCTCCGCCCCGACGAGGATTAAGTGTGGGGAAGGGTCGCGCCGAAGACCCGAAACGAAAACACGGCACCTGTACATAGATTTTATTTCAAATTTTAGCTTTTTGTAAGACTCCCAAGCACAAGCACGGGGCCGTGCCTACCCAAGCACGCCCCCGTGACTCTGACAAACTTTTTCCACGATCTCCGCTGACGACTCTGGAACGTTGCAGGACGAATTTAAGGCGACTTCTGATAAGCACGGGGCCGTGCCTACCCAAGCACGCCCCCGTGATCAACTTTGCAGACTTGTGTATAAATACCACACTTGTTCCAAGCTTTCATCACACCCAATTCTGCTCAAAATCTCACGAAGAAAAGATGAAAGAATCCAGTCAAGGAAGTTCCAATTGGAATCCCGCAACGAAGCCTCGAACTGAAACGAGAGAGCCAACGACTCAAGAGTATTTCTTTAAGCTCCATGAGCTGATCAAGAAATTGACGAAGATGAATCTCACCGCAACTCAACGCTTGGCTGAACTCATCCAGAAGGTTCAGGACATGAGCGAGGAGCTTGTTTCCATCAACCGTCGGCTCGCGGAACTCAGCAACCGCACTTCGCACAACCCTATCCCGACCCTTCCACACGAAATGTGTGGAGGCTTCTTTTAGAAGCATTCCGTGCAGGGTCATGTGCGCTAGTGCGCGTTAAGGAGTCTGGTTTTGCAGTTTCAGATTCCCGGTTATTAACGTATTATGTAATAGTAGGAGATAGGAAAATGTATTTGTCGCTTGGTTTGTTTATTTGAATTCTAGGACTAATTTCGTAACTTCTCTGATGAATTGGACGTGTCAAAACTTATCCGGGTAAATTACGCAACGCGCGAAATTGAAAAACGGAACAACAAAATTCTGAACCGAGACTGCACAAGTCAATCACGGCCCCGTGCCTATATGACCACGGCCCCGTGACGAAAAATTTTCGACAAAACCTGACTTGTTTCAGCATTTTGTCTTGTTCCCCTTCAATGTCAAGTGTTAAAGCCCGATTATTTTGACCTGCAACTCCATTTCTCTTTCATTTTCATATCATTTTTTCAAGTTTTCTTTCTTGTGTTCAAGCTTCATTTCAAGGTGATAATCAAGAAGGTTAGTATGTCATTTTCCATGATTATGATAGCTATTTGCATGTATTTAGGTGATTAGGTTTTTAAGCAACCGAAATCCTAATGGTTATATGTAAGAGCTTATGCTTAAACGTAATGGAATTATGAATGCTTCATGCCTCTTTGTTTATGTTCTTTTAAAAGTTGATTAGTGATAATTAGTTTGATTAGTTAGTAATTAGTGTTTAAATGTCATTTTCCATAGAATTAGTGTTAGTGTTAGTATGTTTCCCGTTAGTGTTACAAAGACTATCTTCATAATGTGTGGTGAATTCTTTGTTAATCATGTTCAAGACACAAGGATTGATAAGTAATGTTGAAACATTATATATTTTTTTTTATCTTGAATTATTAACAATTGATAAAAATGTTTAACGTATAATCTTTGGTTTTCCAAGTAAGAAAATGACAAATTTATGCTTAATCAAGGATTTACAAACAAAACCACATTGGCTCGAGTTGAAATTTCATAATTCAAAATGTTAACCGCACCCCCACGTTTCAAGAGGCACACCCCCATGTTTGACAGATTTTTCTTAAAAAGCAACTGTGTCAGCTATTTTTCAAAACAAGTTGACAAAAAGGGGTGACGTGGCTTTTGAAAATCAATCTTTCCCCTAAAATAGATAGTTTATTCCAAAAATCTGTTTTGTATATATTAACTGATTTGTCCAAATTTCAGGATCATGAACCATCCATACTTGCAATTTGGAGGAAACTGTGAAAGATGGTGTCGTGATCGATTGCAAAGGCTTTTGCAAAGGGCCGAAAGGTCACATTTGCAAGCCGATGAAGAAACCTTGGTGGCAGTCGGACAGCTCGAAAGATATAACAATTTATTGAGTATTCAGTGGAAGCGGTTGTTTTCACAAAATAGGCCTTCCATTTATGAACTAACTCTTGAATTTTTAGCATCTTTCAGATTTAGCATGAAAGACTCCGACCCTTGGGATGAGGAAGCAGTTACATTCAGACTGGGAGGGCATTGGAGAAAAACATCCATCGCTTTGTTTGGTGTCTATCTAGGAATATATACAGAACAGGAAATGGAGGAGGAAGCAATCTCAGGAATGCCAGCTTATCATACATTCCCAGATGAGGAAAGTAGGGACGCAGAAAGCGGCGCCATGAGAAAGGCATTTTGGGAGAAGATTGGAACAGGGGCATTCAACTCAAGTAAAACCAAGAGTAGTCAGATTCGGGACCCATTGCTACGATACATACATCGGTTGCTTAGCCATTCGATAACAGCTCGTGGACAAAGCGAGGGAGTTGTTAGCTTGAGAGACTTGTTTATCTTATACTGTATGACTAATCATTTGCCCTGCAACATTGGGTATTTGTTTTGTAACTTGTTTGCCAGGAATGCAACTGCTGGTGCCCCGACACCAATGTTTGGAGGAAGCTGGATCTTGAATTTATACGAGAGTTACGGGTGTAACACGGAAGGAACCGAAGGAGTAATGCCAGGATTGTTGGACTTAAGCATTTGCACAAGCATGTACATGATTACAACCTTACCAAATGGACAACCGAGATTCATGGATAGGAAGGGACAAATCTGGGATCCGGCAGACCCCGAAGAGATTATCATGGATCTTGATATGCCAGCACATCATGAAGACGCCGGGGCCTCCAGCTCACACGCCGGAGAATTTCCAACCATGTTAGACCTCTATGAAGCAATTCAGACCACCAGTGACCATGCAAGGAGATCATTCGAATACGCGCAACAAGCTTTCAACCGCGTCGAAAATCTGAACTCTCGAGTGGACGACATGAGCAATGATATAACATACATCAGAAGCCGAATGTATCATGAGTGGGGGGATATCCCACCATAAAGCCCTTGAAAATCCACATCACTTTCAGGGGCCGGGCACAATCGTTTTGTGCCAATCTATCCTTTACTTTATGTTATTTTATTTTTATTTTGTGTGTTTAGGATTTTAATGCTTTCAATAAATGGATGATATTTCAGGTGATCCCGATGGTTCTCGCAAGCAAAGATACAAGTCAACTTCATAATATTTGGGGAGTATCTCGTTTCCATACCTTGTTTTTAATTTATCTATCACATTGGGGACAATGTGAATTTTAAGTGTGGGGATGGATTAATCGAGACACATACTTAATACTTTGCTAAGATGAGGTCCAAATTGAAAATTTTTAACCAAATCACTTAACCATCAATTTTTGTGACACGAAGCCAAAAATTTAAACAATTTTTTTTTAATAATCCAAATTATAAATATACGTTTTCGGGAAATAAATAAGTAAATAAAAGAAATCCAAATAAAAATTGAAAATATTTTTTGTGATATCCTTAAAAGCAATAATCAAGTAAACATATGTAATCATGCAAAATGAAACACTTTTACCCAATTCCATCCATTTGTGAGTTTATTTTTGAGCCCTGAACAGCTTTTGCAAATATTTGAAATATTTGCAATTTTACTTTCATTCTGGATTCAATTGAGAGTACCTCATGATACGTGTGATTAGAACTTGCTTTGGGTATACATTTCAAGACCTTAATTAGTATTTTCTGCATAAAAATGAGTTAGGCATTAGGAAGCCCTTAACCATTCAAGCCACAACCATTTTCTTTTAATCTTCCTTTCCCGAACGTCAACCCTAGTTAGCCCCGTTGAGCCTAAACATTTATTTTTTTTTTATCACCCGAATCACCAAGTCACTCAACCAAAAAGCCTTCAACAAAACCTATTTTTCGTTAAAGACACGATTTTGGTTTATTTAAAAAAAAAAAAAAAAAAAGAAAAGAAAAGAAAAAAAGAGAAAAAAAAAGAAGAAAAATTTGGTCTTTTACCGGCAGACCTAAAAGAACTGGAATGCATTCTTTTGATTTTAATTTGCTTTGTTGCCTTCATCACGCAAAACCGGGACTTCCCCCGGAAATCCGCGAACAAATTTACAACCTCACGTACGACGCAAGAAAGAAATGGCGAAAAAAGGAACAAGTTCCGCCATTTTGTGGAATTTCAAAAAGCGCCATAAAGAGACGGGCAAAAAGATACGAAAGATGCCCGAATTGTGGAAATTGGTCACACGATGGAAAATGCAAAAAGAACCAAACTGAATCCCAATACGAATACACAGAACTGATCCGATTGGGTGCTATTAGGCTTCAAGCCGAACGATCCTTACGAAAGGATAGTTTGTGTATCTTCGAGTAAAGGATGAAGTAAGGTTTCTAAAAGCAAAATACGGTCTTGACAATCTGACCTTAAACGAGTCCTCAAGTTAGCATATCCCTTCTAGCTTGAAGTATTGTATAGGGAACTCTTTACTGCTTTCCTTGTAGTTTATGTTAGAAAAATAAACCAAAACCGTCGTCTTTAGCATTTAGCCACTCTTTCCAAACACTCCACACCCGAGCCCGAGCCAAGTTACAACCCATCAAAAGACCTAATGATTTATGCAAGTAAATATCTAAGTAGGTGGAGAATTGATCCCTTAGCAAGCTTATGATTCCACACGTATTCATGCTAGGCAATTGAGCGTATTAGTCATACTTCATCTTATGTATGATTTCATATATTCAGCCGAGCGTGAGAGTATTTTGTGAGGAGTGTGGACTTTGCATGATTATAATCTTTACTAACAATCCCATTGCTTGCTAGGATATCATTCTATATATGCTTAAAATGTTTGCATTTGGATGAAATAATTTTTACTTGCATATTTCCCGAAAGACATATTTATCTTTTGTTTTATTTGGTTTTTGGTGGAGTTGTCATTTTAAGTGATTTGCTTGAGGACAAGCAAAGTTTAAGTGTGGGATATTTGATGTGCTCCAAATTACACATATAAACACTATCAAAAGCACATCATTTATTCCTTGATTCCTCCCGAAATATGGTGATTATGTACTTAAAATCTTTTAATTGTGTTTTCAGGTGTTGTGAAGGGCAAGATGGACAAAAGGAGCATAATGGACAAGAAATTAAAGAAATCCAAGCTTAAAGCTCCAAGCAGGGGGCCATGCCTCATTAAGCACGCCCCCATGCCTTGCCTGAAACACGCCCCAGTGCTAATTTGACACACCCCCGTGTTTGGACATCTGACAGGACAAAAGTACTGTCCCCCAAAAGTGATCACGGGGCCGTGCCCCATATGGACACGGGGCCGTGATTCCCCCTTTCACGGGGCCGTGCCTATTTTGTCACGGGGTCGTGCCCCGACAGCTCCTGCACGTACGAACCGACCAACTTTCGTAAGCATTGTACTAGCACGGGGCCGTGCCTTTTTGTCACGGGGCCGTGCTTAAGCACTCCGGGAAGCCTATAAATAGAGGTCCAAGCTCTTCATTTTAAAAAGCTTTTTGGTGGAAGTGACACTCTGCAGAATTCTCTCGGGAATCACACTTTGAAGATCATTTGGAGGCTCGGGAGGTGTATACAACACTTGGAAGAAGCTCGGGATTGTCTAAACACCATCCATTGTGGATCATTGGTTTGATTGTTCTATTTTATCAATGAATCCATATCTATCTTCTATGTTGTTTGTTACATTACAGCTCGTCATGAGCTAAACTCATATTATCATCCTACTTGGATGAAACTTATGTAATTTGTGATGAATTAATGGTGTGATAAATATTGTGTTAATGTTATGGTGGTCTTGGGAAAACTTTCGATGGGTAGCACCTACATTTGAACGGGGGGTTATAAGTTTATGGTTTGTAATTGTGATTGTCATACACGGTTGAAAAACGTATGATCAACTTTTATTCATAACAACTATGGCTAATTAACTAGAGATGGTTATTAGAAATCATAAGATCTTAACTTTCTGATCATTTACGGGTTCCCTTTTATTAGTCTGAGAAATCTACAGTAATTGTTATGGTTTTCTAAAATTAATGGTATGTTAGAATAGAACTTGATCAACTCTTTTCTTACATTAAGTTATGTTTTCAGAAATCGTATGTCGAAAAGGACACAAAAGATTTACCTACATCACTAGGGCCTTGACCTAAGCAGTAAATCTCAGCCTGTGTTGGTCTTGGTCACTACGGAGCGGATAGACGAGAAATCGCCCAGCTCATCTTTATAAACGTTAACACAATTACTTTAATCAATATCTTTAATCACACCACCACTTCATCACAATTACATAAGTGTAGTCCAAGTTAGGATGATAGCCTTTATCCCTTGATTCTAAATCCAAAAGTTTCAACTTGTTTTACTTTATTTCTTATTTTTATCGTTAGTTTAAAACCCTAATTTATATCAAGTCAATTCATCATTCTCTTAAACAAAAATCGATAGTCAATTACAAGGATTGTTGAGTAGTCTTAGTGTGTCCACGGATTGATACTCGGTTCTTACCATCACTATATTACCTCACGATAGGTGCACTTGCCTTTTGTGTGTGTAGTTAGTAATAGTAACAACCATTTAAAACTGAATCTGTGCGAAAATTCTTTATCAAAATATATATACTTTCACACTGCATCAATAAGCATATATATAATAGAGTAAATTATCATTTGCATCCTTGTGGTTTGGTGATTTTGACCATTTGCATCCCTACAGTTTAAAATCCTCATATACACCCTAACGTTTCATTTTTGTTCCCATTTGCATCCAAATTACTAACGACGTTAAATAATTCAGTTAACTTTTTATAAAATGACGAAAATGCCCTTGACACAATTTAATGGACCATCCACGTCATCTTCTCCTTCTCCTTTGACCACCACAAACTCCCTTTCTCTCTCTCTCTCTATCTCTTTCTTTCAAACATAAGCACACACACATTCTCTCTATCTCCCTCATCACTCCATCACCACCACCATCAACACCATCAACACCATCAACTTTTCGCCGCGATTCAGGCTCTGAAACTCCATCAACACCATCACCATCAACACCATCAACACCATCAACATCAACCTCATTCTTCTTTCTCTCATCCTTTCTTTCGCTCCGATGCCGCGATTCAGGCGGCTGTACACCTCATCCAAGCTCTGAAACTCGCCCCCGTAGATTAAAACCCCTAAAAGATCATCGACCCACCCACACACATTTCAAGCCCTAATTTTGATCATGCAACCCCAAAAACACCTATCGGAATCCGACCTACCGACGCTCTCCACCATCAAAGTCAAATTATCATTGGGTTTGTTTCTCTTTGATTCTTTCATTCTAACCCTATACCAGCAGATCAGAGAAGAGATATGCAGCACCATAAACGACCTGGAATCCTTGTTGCTGGATGTTCCCGATGATGGACAAGCCACTGGTGGTTCCGGCGAATGCAAAACAGAAATTGCCGTTGCTATCCACCGGGATCAGGTAGTTCGACGCCAGCAACGACACGTCTGCCCCTGTGAAATGCAAAACAGAAACTCCATTTGCTATCCACCGTCGGCACCGTCACCTCTGTCTTCGCCGACAGATCAAAACAAGCATCGAAAAGCGAGAAGTTGGGCCCTCTCTTCAGGTGAGACGCTCCCGACAAGAAGGCGTTCCGCAGCGCCACGTAAGCCGGACGGGTCAACGGACGAGGTCCCGGAGTCGATGATGACACCGCCGTTGCCCGAGCCTTCGAGCTGGAAGAGCGAGCTCGAGATCCCCGGGACGTGCACACCTCCGACGGAGAGCCCGGTGAGGCCGACGTAGTAGAATGTGTCGATTTTGGGTTTTTGAGCAGAGAGGGTGATATAGAGAGAGAGATTAGGAGTGTATGTGTATGTGTGAAGGGAGAGAGATAAAGTTAAAGGGAATTAGAGTTAAGGGCATTTTCGTCATTTTATAAAAAGTTAACTGAATTATTTAACGTCGTTAGTAATTTGGATGCAAATGGGAACAAAAATGAAACGTTAGGGTGTATATGAGGATTTTTAAACTGTAGGGATGCAAATGATCAAAATCACCAAATCACAAGGATGCAAATGGTAATTCCTCTATATAATATATATGTATTATTTTAGTCATAGAAATATACTCTATATTATCTTAAAACATTGACTTGTTCATTGATGTTGAATCTTGACATCATTAATTAAGTAATTATATAGTTAACTAATTAATTAATCGATAAATTAATTAATGTCCCTATATCATAAGCACCTTCTGCGTAAAAAAGGGACATTTTAACGTGCGAACTTGTAAGACCAAATTTTGGGGGATATGAAAGGTCGAATGTTTGGCAGGAACATGGCATTTGGCAAATGACAACTTTGCCATCATTAAGCCAAAATTTGACGTAGTTAACTTTGAGGGTTTAACTTCAAGTACAAGTGGGCAAAATAACCGGTTCGAAATAAAAAAAAAACAATAAAAAAAACAACCGCTTTCAGCCAAACCAATTCCAAACCGGCACTTTGTATACCAATTTGGTAGTCCGACATCCAAAACCGGTTCAGATAAAAAAAACGATTAAACCGGGAAACAAATCATTTTTTTATACCGGTTTTAAAACAGGGCCAAACCCGTTTGAGGGGTTTGAGTTTCCGGTTAGAAAACCAACTTATAAACCAAGCCGGTTTGAAGAAGGAAAAAAACCGATTTGATCACATAACAAAAAAATCACTCCCGTTTTATAACCTAACCAGTTTAAAAAAAAATAATAAAAAATAAACAATTTTGGACACCTCTACTTTGAAGCAAAATGTAAAGCTGGTTCATTTGTGACATTAAGGTCAAGCAAGCCGTGAGAAACATTCCCCTTCACAAATACAAGATAAGACTACATAAATCAAAACCGTAAGACTCCAATCCTAATAATATGCAAGCAAAAGATAACTCAAAATACAACATAAGACTACATAAATCAAACCGTAAAAGACTCTGTTGGGTTGTAGGCTCGTTAGTGGCAGCCGGCCCTAATGGGTTTTATGTGGGCTTGGGCCTAACTTAGGGATTTAGTTTCCTAACCCTAGATTAGTCTCTATAGAATGATATCATTGTACTTGTAATTCGGTGAGCACCTGATTAATAAATACCTAGTTGCAGCAAAGTGGACGTAGGTCACATCGACCGAACCACTCTAAATCTTGTGTGTCGTGTTCATTATTTACTCGCAAGAAGATTGTTTGTGTGTGTGTGAAACCTGATCTTAACAACTGGTATCAGAACCAGTTAGCTCTTGTGATTGAAGATCAGTACAAACACCACCATCGAACTAGGGTTTCTGCCTCTGCCGCCGTAACCGCCGCCGCCGCAGCCCGCCCAGTCGCCGCCGCCGCCTAACCCCGATTAGGTTCAGGCGCCGCCGCTGCCTCCGTCTTCAGCTTCCGCCGCCGCCTAACCCGATTTAGGGTTCAGGCGCCACCGCAACAGCCTCCAGCCGCCGCCAAACCCCGATTAGGGTTCCGGCGACGCCTTCCCAGCACTCGACCGCCGCCGCCGCGCGCCGATTAGGGTTCTGGCGAACCCTAAACCGCCGCCACCGCCGCCGATTTTAGGAATCCGGCGCCGACCACTGTCGGGATTCCCCCTGCGACCGCCGAAACAGCTGCTGCTGTTTGTTCTGTTGCTGTTGGCTCAGTTTTTTGGGTTGAATAGCTGCTGATTGGTCTGATTTGGGTTGAAATAGCTGCTGATTGGGTCTGATTTGGGTTGAAATAGCTGCTGATTGGGTCTGATTTGGGTTGAATAGCTGCTGCTGTTTTTTTTTTTGCTGTTGGTTCAGTGTTTCAATTGAAGGTTGGAATAATGGCAGAAGACGGGAAACTAACGATTAAGAAGTTTGACGGGAACAAGTTTGGTTGGTGGAAGATGCAGATTGAAGCAGTTCTTTGTGAGAAAGATTTAGATATAGTGCTTGAAGGTATAAAACCAGAAAGACTTCACAAGCTGATTGGGACAGGATGGATAAAAAGGCTAGGGCAGTGATAACGCTCTCTTTGTGTGAGAATGTTGCGTATAACATCCAGAAGGAAACCACAGCTAGTGGTATGATGACAGCATTATCAAACATGTATGAGAAGCCTTCTGCAGCAAATAAGGTTTATCTGATCCGAGAACTTGTGAATACTAGGATGAAAGAAGGTGACTCGGTAACAGATCACATCAATAAGCTTAACTCACTTTTGACTCGTTTAGTGTCTGTGAACATTAAATTGATGATGAGGTTCAAGCCCTATTTTTATTATCCTCATTACCTGAGAGTCGGTCCGGAACCGTAACTGCAGTTAGTAACTCGTCTGATACTAGCAAGTTTACGTTTGATAAGATGCGAGATCTTATTACAGGAGAGGATGCACGACGTAAAGTTTCAGGTGAATCTTCAAGTTCTTTGTTGAGTACAGAGGGCAGGGGAAGAAACAATGAACGTGGAAGTCGTCAGGGCAGGAGGAGGAGTCAGTCTAAGACTCGTAAGGATGTGGTATGTTGGAATTGTAAAGAAGAAGGGCACTTTAGGAATCAGTGCCCAAAGTCTAAGTCTAAGAAAGAAGTTAACATTGTAGGAGACTACGCAGATGATGATGTTTTGATCTGTAGCGTGGAGAACAATGTGGATTCCTGGGTTATGGACTCTGGTGCTTCATTTCATGCTACCCACAGCGATGAAGCATTGCAGAATTTGAAGAAAGGTGATTTTGGTAAGGTAAAACTGGCGAATGATGAAGTTCTTGAGGTCACGGGCATGGGTGATATAGATTTGAAAACTTCAGTCGGTTCATGGACTTTAAAGGATGTCAGAGTGATTCCAAGTTTGAAGAAAAGATTAATTTCAGTTGGACAGTTGGATGAACAAGGACATGAAGTTAAGTTCGGGAAAGGGCAGTGGAAAGTTGTTAAAGGTAATCTTGTCATAGCTCGTGGAAGAAAAAGAGGTTCGCTTTACATGGTTAGTTTACCGTCTGAGGAGTGACCGTCCCAGTTCAGAAGAAGACCAAAGTCGGGTTCACAGAATCTCAGGGGCAGAAGAAGGTTTGTTTGCAGATGATAAACCTAGAGCTTCAGGTCAGATTCAGGATGAATGTACTGTGAAAGGTTCAGAAAGGTCAGTCAGGGGTAGTCGTGACAGTGGGAGCAATGGCAGTCAGTCAGTCAAAGCTTCAGTCAGGACAACTAGACGGTGGGTCAAGAGAACCAGTATTCCAGGTGTCAAAGTCTCTCTAGAGGATTATCTGCTTTATTCGAAGAGTGTTTGTTCTCAGGATTTCTCAGGGTCCGGCAGTTCGTTTCAGTGGGAGCCAACAGAGACAGAGAATGAGTCACTGATAGTGACTGGTGAGTTGAAGCTCAGTGGGAGCTTCAACGGGCCTTCAGGCTAATTGAAGAGAAGGCGGCTGCAACTAGTGTTAAGGAAGATTACAAGATGTACAAGATGATGGCGACAGTGGAGCGTAGTTCGAGCCTCCAAGTGGGAGATTGTTGGGTTGTAGGCTCGTTAGTGGCAGCCGGCCCTAATGGGTTCTATGTGGGCTTGGGCCTAACTTAGGGATTTAGTTTCCTAACCCTAGATTAGTCTCTATATAATGATATCATTGTACTTGTAATTCGGTGAGCACCTGATTAATAAAATACCTAGTTGCAGCAAAGTGGACGTAGGTCACATCGACCGAACCACTCTAAGGTGCTGTTTGTTTCTGAAGAGGTAAAACGTCTGCAGTCTGCAGACCACATCTGCAGACATCTGCAGCAGAAGAGGTGGACCAAATGTCTGCAGTCTGCAAGAGAAAGACTGTTTGTTTTGTTTAACATCTGCAGAATGCTGAAATATTTTGTAATTAAACTAAATTTATTTTTTAAACTTTAAAAACACTAATACATTAATATAAATAAAAGTCATAGAATACATTAAAATATAAATAAAAGTCATACAACACTACATTTATAAATCGTTTATTCGACAATTGGTTTATTCTACTTTTTGATCTTCTTTTTGATCTTCTTGAGGTTCCTATCGGTCAATGACATACCATCTCCTTTTGATCTTCTTACAAGGTCAAACATCATCAACAACATCAACAAGATCAAACAACATCAGCTCTGCATGTTCAAACAACATCATCAACAAGATCAAACAACATCATCAAGTTTGTTCATCAACAACATCAGCTCTGCATGTTCAATCTCAACTAGTTCAAACAAGATCATCATCATCTCAACTAGTTCATGGGCAACATCATCAACAAGATCAAACAACATCATCAACAAGATCAAACAACATCATCAAGTTTGTTCATCAACAACATCAGTTTTATTCAAGTTTGTTCTTATGCTCAGCTTTAGTTCAAACAAGATCATCATCATCTCACTCTTCTCCAATTTCATCATCATCAACAACATCATCAACAGAAATCAAACAAGTTCAAACATAGAGCAGATTTGAAACGGGTCTAAGAGGCACCCATCATCATCATCATCATCACAACAAACAAGTTCAAACAAGTTCAAACATCAACAGAAATCAACAGTCTAAACATCAAACAAGAATCTAACAAAACAAAATCAATCGTTTACCACACGCATACTACCATCACCGATACGCAGATTCAATCAACCAAAGCAATCCAACAATCAACACACATCAGCTCGTTAATTAAACACAACATTACAAATCTACAAGATATCAGTTCTCCGATGAAGGAATTCATTTCGCTACCTGATGGATGCAGTGAAGAAGATGATACATCGGCGAAGAGATCGATCGATCTGTCGATTAGGTTATTAAAGATGATGAAGATGATAGATATTGAGCAATAAAGAAGGGGATGTCGGCTGGAGAACGGAGGCGCGCAGAGGAGGTGGCGGCGGCAGGAAGGTGGCGCGCAGAGGAGGGTGGCGGTGGCAGGAAGGTGGCGCGCAGAGGAGGTGGCGGTGGAAGGAAGGTGGCGGCGGGGGAGGAACCGCCGGGAACAGTCTTCGGTGGTGTTTCGTGGTGGTGGGGGGGGGAGTTGGTGGGGTGAGAATGGCGACGGGGAAAGAGAAGAGGAGTGCTACAGGGTTTTTGTTTTGTTTGGTCAGAAGAGGTTTGTAGAGGTAAGAAGACATTAGTCCACCTCTTCTCCAAGAAGAGGTCACGCAGACGTTTTTAATGAAACGTCTTCAAAAAAACAAACAGTCTGCAGACCTCAAACATCTGCCCGCCTCTTTTTGGCGCAGACAAAAGAGCTTTAGAAGCTCTTTTTCAAAAAAACAAACACCACCTAAATCTTGTGTGTCGTGTTCATTATTTACTCGCAAGAAGATTGTTTGTGTGTGTGTGAAACCTGATCTTAGACTCCACTCCTAATAATATGCAAAACAGAAGATAACTCACGCACCGATACCCTTTAACTATATTCAAGAAAGTAAGAAACAACTTTCTACTTTCTCATGTACAATAATTTTTCAAAATCGAACATGTCTAAGGGGCTGTTTGATTTGCTTGTGACACCGGTCAAAATGTCTGACCTACTGACCCGGTCAGATTTTGGCCGGACAGCGTATTTGATTCTCACTCTTTCGTGTCTGACTTGGTCCGACATCACTGACCCTAAATCTGAAAGCTCCAACAGCTCGACCATGTCTTTATAAATAATGTTTTACAACCGGATAAGTCATGAAACAAGCAATCTTACATGTCCATTGGTTGGATAAATCTTAATTATATATAAAACTGCCTTTTATTTTGACATGAATTTACAATGTTAACAAAATATGAACTTTATATAAACAAAATAAAACGCCAAGTAGTAAATAAATTAGTTCTTGAGACTTTGAAAGAAAAAGATAACAAATAATTTAACTATGAAGTCTGATCCAACCAACAGGTTCCGATTCGACAGTTCAACCGTCCAATCGGTTCAATGAGGCGGTTCAAACAGACTCAGCCAGACCGGTTTCAAAACACTAGCAACAAGAAACCTAATTAAGGATCACAATAACAGAAGTTATAAATACCATAGATTCATAGTCATTTGATTTTCTCAACTTTGGGAATTTATCGCGCCGAGATGCTACAAGTGTTTAAATTATAATCCAATTGATAAAACTAAAGATCAACATTAGATGAGCTTCTTTTTCTCAAAGAAAGATTTCAAATGCCAAACCTGCATACCAGCCACTGATAAACACATAAAAAGTGAAAGAAAACTCAACCAGGCCATTCTTGAATTTGTGACTTTGTAAGCTCTTGCATCTCTCTTTCCCTGTAATTAGCAGATAAAAACACATCACTTGCAACCCAAGTATCAGAACAACATTACTTGCAACCCAGTATCAATTTGGGTTTAATTTACTCCCCCTCAAAAGTTCAAATAGACAAGAATTCGCTTGATGAGGTGTCAACATGTTACAGGTTGAAAAAATGTTTGTAATGTAAAAAATTAGAAGTTTAACATCGGCATGTCGAATACTTGGTGAAAACACGCACAATATCTTTGGTTAGGGGCATTTTGTGGCAAGTTATCAGCTGGAACTATAAATGAACCCAAATCAATATTTTGCAGCATTATTTAGAAAAAGAATTATACTTTAAAGGAAAATATCAAATTCAAACAAATTGAAACAATATCACAAGAAATTGCAACTTCCCTTAAATGGGACGGACCCTCCCCACAAAATGTGGGGGAAAGACCGCGTACATCTTCCCTTAAATGGGACGGACCCTCCCTGGACCCTGCGAAAACGCGGAGCTCTTTGCAGCACCAGGTACGCCCTTTTTATCACAAGAATTGCAACTTTTGACTTCTCAAATTTTTTAAAAAATAGAGACTATTATGAAGATTAGTATTACAAGCAAAATGCTAATATCTTTTAAGAAAAGTAAAGCTACAACTTAAAATTCACATTAGTGTCAACTTTTGAAATACCAACGTTAGAGATGGACTATTTTGTCCCTGCAAAAGCAGTATCAATATTTTGGTAGAGTATAGTATTATACACTAACCTTTCTCGGAGATAAAACATTTCTCATGAATCGATGTGATGGTTTCTGCAAGTTTCTTCAGCTCATATTCCATTGCCTGAAAATAAGCAAGATGCCCAAAACTGAAAAGGGTTAACTCAAAACCGTATGATCCACCCTATGCTTATCATACTACATGGCATCCATTATGAATTGCATATTGCTAATTAACATAAGAAATAAGTTTTAGTTATCAACTAAGCTCATTTGCCTAATGCGACAACTCATGTCGAAATAAGAAGCAAAGGATAACACAAACACAAATGCATAACATTATATTTGATAAGAAAAGGCATATAAATAGGCTTACATCTACTGAGCCTTTCTTTGCAACATTAGACCAATCTTTAGCAGCAACACCAGACCTCCACTCGAATTCAACAGGGATTTTAAGCGGTGGTTGGTGATCATGGGCATAAAGCAAGCCATATAATCACCAGCCTCAACAGCCTGGAATGAAAACTCACCCGACTGCACATTTTCAGAAGAGTGATAACTATTCCCAAAAGCTGAAGTCACCTGCATTACATTAAAACAGCAACCAATGTCAACAATTTAAATCAAAGCCTACCATATGGCAAAAAACAAGGTTAAAAGAATCATATGTATATGTAGTAAACTGAATTTCATATGATTCCAAAAAGAATAAACACAAATCCAACATTTCCATCAAACACAGGTTTTTATCCTTGTTGTCAAAGCACAAGGAGCCGCCTAGGCCCTCAGGCTCAACGTTTGCGCGTTGCACCTTCGACAACTATAGTTTTGAGCTATATTTTTTATACAAGAAAACTTATCAAGAAAAATGAGAGGGATGCAACTTTTGGTTATACATAAACCTTATTTAGTTGTACGCCAAGCAACTCCACGCATACAACGTATGTGAAGCTCTCACCTCACGCCTCGGTTTCAGGATGAGCTATTTTAAAACCAAGGTACCACATTGAATTTCATAAGAATCAAACAAATAATACACACAAAATCCATAATTTCCAGAAAATTCATTAAGACCTATATTAATAATTTCCAGAAAAATCATTAAGACCTATATTAATAATTTCCAGCAAAATTCATCAAGACCTATATCAACAAAGGTTTTATATACAGAACCTCATCAAGAACAAAATAATTAGACAATTAAACTCCCACACTTCATTTATAAGAACCCTAAATGTTAATACTACAATCCAAATCATACAAATTCTCTAATTTCAATCTACCAACATAATAATATAACACAGTTCAAAACACAAACCACACAACAAATCGCACACCAACGAAACAATTAGGGTTAAAAGCGATACAGTTATCATGCAACGCAAAATCAACATCGATCAACCCCTAATTACTTGATGATAACACATAATGAATTCACTCTTAAAATTAGATATTCAACTGACCTTGACAGACATTTTTGTGAGATTCAGGTAAAGGGTGTCCTTCATTTGGATTAGCAATGGAGTAATGCCAACAGTCATCGAATTGCTCTTGATATCTTCCGCTATGCACTTCGTATGACCCGATTCGAGCTCGAAGCGTAACGATTGAGCGATTGTTGATAGAAGCCCTAAGATTGTTACGATACAGATGGCTGATCTTGAAGCTTCATTGTTAACAGAGATCTTGATCTGCTGATGGTGATTTTGAGTATTGATTTCAGCTACTTTTGGGGATCTATCTGAGGAGATGATTTGGTGATGATTGAAGATTCGAAGAATCGAAAACCCAGTGGACCAAGAGTCAATTGGATTTCAATTGCGTTTGGTGTTCGTTCGATCTTCACGGGTGAACAAGAAGGGGTGAAAGTGTGGAATGTGAAAGTATAGGGGGTATATAAGCATGAAATTAAAGAACTTTCAAGAATGGTCCCTAGAGTATTGTTTAACTTTCAGTTTTGATTGTTTTAGAAACTTTGTATTATGTTAAACGCCTTTTAAAGATGATTTGGTATTATTGTTTTCAAAATTCTATTATGTTAACTAGTAATTTACTCGCCGCGCGTTGCTGCGACGGTGAATGTACGTGTCATGATCAAGTATAAAATATAATCGACTCAACTTGTTTTCGAACTAAATTTACGTAAAACATGGAGTAACACGAATTTGTACCATCAAATGAAAACATATTTTATTTAAATCGACTATATTTCAAACACAATTTACGTTAAAACGTATAACATTCAAATGTACATCAAAATAAGCAAGTGCGGGAAAAACATAGGCGACATGATAAAACATAGATTACATTCGCTTTAACACATTTCCTAATAAAATTTACATCAAAACATAGAATAACTCGAGTTTATACCAACGAAATAAAATTATAATATTTGACCCAACTCGTTCCAAATAAAATTTGCACATGAAATATACACGTAATATTATATAATAAAGTTTTTTAAGATAGATATAATTTAACTACTACTACTATTATAAGATAAACTAAAATAAATTAATTAAGAAAGCATACAAAGTATAGTGAATGTTAGACTCGAATCCGGGTCTTATGTATAGTGAAAGAGCCCACAAGTCAGCAAACTAGATACCCTTGCATGTCTCAGTTTACTATATATAATATAAAAAAAAAAAAATAAAAAAATCCCCACCTATATAATATAAACAAACAAACAAACAAACAAACAAACCCAGTATATCACACTCAAGAGCAGGGTCTGGGAGGGGTAGGTGGTGGCGAGTCTTTCTCTATCCAGATAGGTAGAGAGACCGCTTCCAAAGAGACCCCCGTAATAACTTCTTAAATCATATTCAAATGATTGTCATGTTACTTAATACATAATCCATAATGAAATTATGTTTCCATAAAGCAATACAAAATTAGAAAACTTCAACTTACAAAGGTGTTACTCTGGTCTTCTCATTTTCATATTGAGAGGAATCTCCTTGTAAGACTGTACTTTCTCTGCAGCCCGTCTGGATGGTCTACCAAACGACATTCTTTGAGGTTCAGGTTTTGAACCGCATTGTCATGTTCTGTGTTCTATAGCTACCTTTGAAGTTGGACCATAATCTTCATGCAATTTAAGATCTTTAATCTCAAACAAATTCTCATTCGTTCATGCTCTTCTGATGTAAACCTAGCTGACTGCCTTCTCACACGCTGCCTTCAAGGTAGCTATAGAACAAAAAATAAAACAATCCACCGACATAGTCGATTAATTAGAATAGATAATACTTTAGCCTCAATGAGGTTTTTAATTAAATGTGTGAAAAAATTATGTGTTGTTGGGAAATTACTACTTTTATGAAGTTTAAAAAATAAAAACGATTTTTGAATTAAAGAAACCAAGAAGCGAATAGATACATCGTCATGTGATTCAAAAAGTTTGGTTTCATGTGTGTTCATTAAGGTTTGTTTGAGTAATGTGACATGGACCCGTAGGCTCATATTTCAAGTATGTGTTTATTTAATTTTGACATCTGAGAGTAAATTGTTAACATGTTTTTCAAACATAAAACAACTTAGGTAGATGATTAATACATTTTAAGCCTCATTCAAGTGAGTAATTTAGTCTTCTTTGTAAATATCTTTACTTTAAGGTGTTTGTTTAAATTCAATTAAAATTAATGGATGTATGAGTCTATTTAATTTGTTTTTAGGTCAAATACGATTTATGCCTCATTCAAGTGAGTAATTAGTTTCCTTTGTAAATATATTTATTTTAAATAAGGTGTTTTTTAATTCAATTAAAATTAATGGATGTATAAGTCTATTTAATTTGTTTTTAGGTTAAATGAATTTTTCATATCTTTTTACTTTAAAATAAAAGTAATTAGAATTAACACGTGACAAGATTCTAGAGCACTACCAATTAAAAAGAATAAACACAAATCCAACATTTCCATCAAACACAGGTTTTTATCCTTGTTGTCAAAGCACAAGGAGCCGCCTAGGCCCTCAGGCTCAACGTTTGCGCGTTGCACCTTCGACAACTATAGTTTTGAGCTATATTTTTTATACAAGAAAACTTATCAAGAAAAATGAGAGGGATGCAACTTTTGGTTATACATAAACCTTATTTAGTTGTACGCCAAGCAACTCCACGCATACAACGTATGTGAAGCTCTCACCTCACGCCTCGGTTTCAGGATGAGCTATTTTAAAACCAAGGTACCACATTGAATTTCATAAGAATCAAACAAATAATACACACAAAATCCATAATTTCCAGAAAATTCATTAAGACCTATATTAATAATTTCCAGAAAAATCATTAAGACCTATATTAATAATTTCCAGCAAAATTCATCAAGACCTATATCAACAAAGGTTTTATATACAGAACCTCATCAAGAACAAAATAATTAGACAATTAAACTCCCACACTTCATTTATAAGAACCCTAAATGTTAATACTACAATCCAAATCATACAAATTCTCTAATTTCAATCTACCAACATAATAATATAACACAGTTCAAAACACAAACCACACAACAAATCGCACACCAACGAAACAATTAGGGTTAAAAGCGATACAGTTATCATGCAACGCAAAATCAACATTCTGCAGACCTCAAACATCTGCCCGCCTCTTTTTGGCGCAGACAAAAGAGCTTTAGAAGCTCTTTTTCAAAAACAAACACCACCTAAATCTTGGTGTCGTGTTCATTATTTACTCGCAAGAAGATTGTTTGTGTGTGTGTGAAACCTGATCTTAGACTCCACTCCTAATAATATGCAAACAGAAGATAACTCACGCACCGATACCCTTTAACTATATTCAAGAAAGTAAGAAACACTTTCTACTTTCTCATGTACAATAATGTTTTCAAAATCGAACATGTCTAAGGGGCTGTTTGATTTGCTTGTGACAACGGTCAAATGTCTGACCTACTGACCCGGTCAGATATTTTGGCCGGACAGCGTATTTGATTCTCACTCTTTCGTGTCTGACTTGGTCCGACATCACTGACCCTAAATCTGAAAGCTCCAACAGCTCGACCATGTCTTTATAAAATAATGTTTTTACAACCGGATAAGTCATGAACAAGCAATCTTACATGTCCATTGGTTGGATAAATCTTAAATTATATAAAAACTGCCTTTTATTTTGACATGAATTTACAATGTTAACAAAATATGAACTTTATAATAAACAAATATAAAACGCCAAGTAGTAAATAAATTAGTTCTTGAGACTTTGAAAGGAAAAAGATAACAAAATAATTTACTATGAAGTCTGATCCAACCAACAGGTTCCGATTCGACAGTTCAACCGTCCAATCGGTTCAATGAGGCGGTTCAAACAGACTCAGCCAGACCGGTTTCAAAACACTAGCACAAGAAACCTAATTAAGGATCACAAATAACAGAAGTTATAAAATACCATAGATTCATAGTCATTTGATTTTCTCAACTTTGGGAATTTATCGCGCCGAGATGCTACAAGTGTTTAAATTATAATCCAATGATAAAACTAAAGATCAACATTAGATGAGCTTCTTTTTCTCAAAGAAGATTTCAAATGCCAAACCTGCATACCAGCCACTGATACACATAAAAAGTGAAAGAAAACTCAACCAGGCCATTCTTGAATTTGTGACTTTGTTAAGCTCTTGCATCTCTCTTTCCCTGTAATTAGCAGATAAAAACAACATCACTTGCAACCCAAGTATCAGAACAACATTACTTGCAACCCAAGTATCAATTGGGTTTAATTTACTCCCCCTCAAAAGTTCAAATAGACAAGAATTCGCTTGATGAGGTGTCAACATGTTACAGGTTGAAAAAATTGTTTGTAATGTAAAAAATTAGAAGTTTAACATCGGCATGTCGAATACTTGGTGAAAACACGCACAATTATCTTTGGTTAGGGGCATTTTGTGGCAAGTTATCAGCTGGAACTATAAATGAACCCAAATCAATATTTATGCAGCATTATTTAGAAAAAGAATTATACTTTAAAGGAAAAATATCAAATTCAAACAAATTAGAAACAATATCACAAGAAATTGCAACTTCCCTTAATGGGACGGACCCTCCCCACAAAATGTGGGGAAAGACCGCGTACATCTTCCCTTAAATGGGACGGACCCTCCCTGGACCCTGCGAAAACGCGGGAGCTCTTTGCAGCACCAGGTACGCCCTTTTTATCACAAGAAATTGCAACTTTTGACTTCTCAAATTTTTTAAAAAAATAGAGACTATTTATGAAGATTAGTATTACAAGCAAAATGCTAATATCTTTTAAGAAAAGTAAGCTACAACTTAAAATCACATTAGTGTCAACTTTTGAAATACCAACGTTAGAGATGGACTATTTGGTCCCTGCAAAAGCAGTATCAATATTTTGGTAGAGTATAGTATTATACACTAACCTTTCTCGGAGATAAAACATTTCCTCATGAATCGATGTGATGGTTTCTGCAAGTTTCTTCAGCTCATATTCCATTGCCTGAAAATAAGCAAAGATGCCAAAACTGAAAAGGGTTAACTCAAAACCGTATGATCCACCCTATGCTTATCATACTACATGGCATCCATTATGAATTGCATATTGCTAATTAACATAAAATAAGTTTTAGTTATCAACTAAGCTCATTTGCCTAATGCGACAACTTCATGTCGAAATAAGAAGCAAAGGATAACACAAACACAAATGCATAACATTATATTTGATAAGAAAAGGCATATAAATAGGCTTACATCTACTGAGCCTTTCTTTGCAACATTAGACCAATCTTTAGCAGCACCCAGACCTCCACTCGAATTCAACAGGGATTTTAAGCGGTGGTTGGTGATCAATGGCATAAAAGCAAGCCATATAATCACCAGCCTCAACAGCCTGGAATGAAAACTCACCCGACTGCACATTTTCAGAAGAGTGATAACTATTCCCAAAAGCTGAAGTCACCTGCATTACATTAAAACAGCAACCAATGTCAACAATTTAAATCAAAAGCCTACCATATGGCAAAAACAAGGTTAAAAGAATCATATGTATATGTAGTAAAACTGAATTCATATGATTCCAAAAAGAATAAACACAAATCCAACATTTCCATCAAACACAGGTTTTTATCCTTGTTGTCAAAAGCACAAGGAGCACGCCTAGGCCCTCAGGCTCAACGTTTGCGCGTTGCACCTTCGACAACTATAGTTTTGAGCTATATTTTTTATACAAGAAACTTATCAAGAAAATGAGAGGGATGCAACTTTTGGTTATACATAAACCTTATAGTTTTGTACGCCAAGCAACTCCACGCATACAACGTATGTGAAGCTCTCACCTCACGCCTCGGTTTCAGGATGAGCTATTTTAAACCAAGGTACCACATTGAATTTCATAAGATCAAACAAAAATACACACAAAATCCATAATTTCCAGAAAATTCATTAAGACCTATATTAATAATTTCCAGAAAAATTCATTAAGACCTATATTAATAATTTCCAGCAAAATTCATCAAGACCTATATCAAACAAAGTTTTTATATACAGAAACCTCATCAAGAACAAAATAATTAGACAAATTAAAACTCCCACACTTCAATTTAAAACCCCTAAATGTTAAATACTACAATCCAAATCATACAAATTCTCTTAATTTCAATCTACCAACAAATAATAATATAACACAGTTCAAACACAAACCACACAAACAAATCGCACACCAACGAAACAATTAGGGTTAAAAGCGATACAGTTATCATGCAACGCAAAATCAACATCGATCAACCCCTAATTACTTGATGATAACACATAATGAAATTCACTCTAAAATTAGATATTCAACTGACCTTGACAGTAATTTTGTGAGATTCAGGTAAAGGGTGTCCTTCATTTGGATTAGCAATGGAGTAATGCCCAACAGTCATCGAATTGCTCTTGATATCTTCCGCTATGCACTTCGTATGACCCGATTCGAGCTCGAAGCGTAACGATTGAGCGATTGTTGATAGAAGCCCTAAGATTGTTACGATACAGATGGCTGATCTTTGAAGCTTCATTGTTAACAGAGATCTTGATCTGCTGATGGTGATTTTGAGTATTGATTTCAGCTACTTTTTGGGGATCTATCTGAGGGAGATGATTTGGTGATGATTGAAGATTCGAAGAATCGAAAACCCAAGTGGACCAAGAGTCAATTGGATTTCAATGCGTTTGGTGTTCGTTCGATCTTCACGGGTGAACAAGAAGGGGTGAAAGTGTGGAATGTGAAAGTATAGGGTTATAAGCATGAAATTAAAGAACTTTCAGAATGGTCCTAGAGTATTGTTTAACTTTCAGTTTTGATTGTTTTAGAAACTTTGTATTATGTTAAACGCCTTTTAAAGATGATTTGGTATTATTGTTTTCAAATTCTATTATGTTAACTAGTAATTTACTCGCCGCGCGTTGCTGCGACGGTGAATGTACGTGTCATGATCAAGTATAAAATATAATCGACTCAACTTGTTTTCGAACTAAATTTACGTAAACATGGAGTAACACGAATTTGTACCATCAAATGAAAACATATTTTATTTAAATCGACTATATTTCAAACACAATTTACGTTAAAACGTATAACAATTCAAAATGTACATCAAAATAAGCAAGTGCGGGAAAAACATAGGCGACATGATAAAACATAGATTACATTCGCTTTAACACATTTCCTAATAAATTTACATCAAAACATAGAATAACTCGAGTTTATACCAACGAAATAAAATATAATATTTGACCCAACTCGTTCCAAATAAAATTTGCACATGAAAATATACACGTAATATTATATAATAAAGTTTTTTAAGATAGATATAATTTAAACTACTACTACTATTATAAGATAAACTAAAATATAAATTAATTAAGAAAGCATACAAAGTATAGTGAATGTTAGACTCGAATCCGGGTCTTATGTATAGTGAAAGAGCCCACAAGTCAGCAAACTAGATACCCTTGCATGTCTCAGTTTTACTATATATAATATAAAAAAAATAAAAATAAAAAAAATCCCCCTATATAATATAAACAAACAAAAACAAACAAACAACAAACCCAGTATATCACACTCAAGAGCAGGTCTGGGAGGGGTAGGTGGTGGCGAGTCTTTCCTCTATCCAGATAGTAGAGAGACCGCTTCCAAAGAGACCCCGGCTAATAACTTCTTAAATCATATTCAAATGATTGTCATGTTACTTAATACATAATCCATAATGAAATTATGTTTACATAAAGCAATACAAAATTAGAAAACTTCAACTTACAAAGGTGTTACTCTGGTCTTCTCATTTTCATATTGAGAGGAATCTCCTTGTAAGACTGTACTTTCTCTGCAGCCCGTCTGGATGGTCTACCAAACGACATTCTTTGAGGTTCAGGTTTTGAACCGCATTTGTCATGTTCTTGTTCTATAGCTACCTTTGAAGTTGGACCATAATCTTCATGCAATTTAAGATCTTTAATCTCAAACAAATTCTCATTCGGTTCATGCTCTTCTGATGTAAACCTAGCTGACTGCCTTCTCACACGCTGCCTTCAAAGGTAGCTATAGAACAAAAAAATAAAAACAATCCACCGACATAGTCGATTAATTAGAATAGATATACTTTAGCCTCAATGAGGTTTTAATTAAATGTGTTTGAAAAAATTATGTGTTGTTGGGAAATTACTACTTTTATGAAGTTTAAAAAATAAAAACGATGTTTTGAATTAAAGAAACCAAGAAGCGAATTAGATACATCGTCATGTGATTCAAAAAGTTTGTTTCATGTGTGTTCATTAAGGTTTGTTTGAGTAATGTGACATGGACCCGTAGGCTCATATTTCAAGTATGTGTTTATTTAATTTTGACATCTGAGAGTAAATGTGTAACATGTTTTTCAAACATAAAACAACTTAGGTAGATGATTAATACATTTAAGCCTCATTCAAGTGAGTAATTTAGTCTTCTTTGTAAATATCTTTACTTTAAGGTGTTTGTTAATTCAATTAAAATTAATGGATGTATGAGTCTATTTAATTTGTTTTAGGTCAAATACGATTTATGCCTCATTCAAGTGAGTAATTTAGTTTCCTTTGTAAATATATTTATTTAAATAAGGTGTTTTTTAAATTCAATTAAATTAATGGATGTATAAGTCTATTTAATTTGTTTTTTAGGTTAAATATGAATTTTCATATCTTTTTACTTTAAAATAAAAGTATTAGAATTAACACGTGACAAGATTCTAGAGCACTACCAATTTATTATTTCCACCCTTGTTTCCTTCCAAATTGTAGGTTACAATATTTGTTTAAGGGGCCTGCTAAGAGACGTCCTTAGATATATAGACGCCCTCTTTACGGGCCGTAAGGCCCTTCACGGGCCGTATTGACTGTCGGACAGTCAAATCAGTCATTCAAAAACGTAACGGCCCGTGAAGGAGTTCACGGTCTAAATTTTTCACGGCCCGTTAAGGTCTTCACGGCCTGATAGGCCTTTCACTTACGGGTCGTGAACTGCTTTACGGGCCCTATTTTCACATTTAATATTTGACGAGATATATTATTCCTCGTTTTTCGTGTAATTTTGTCTTTATTACGTTATTTAATATGACATAATATTCCTCGATAGTCGTGTAATTTTGTATTTATTACGTTATTTGATATGACGTAATATCCTCGATATTCGTGTTAATTATGTGACGTGATGCAAATTCCATGTGAACTACTATATAAACGTTAGTTTAAATTCATTTCATAATTCAAATTTCTACGATAAGTTATAAATAATATTTAACGTTACGATATCTTTCTGGGATAGCAACTATTTATTCGGTTCGGAATCTAACTATTACCCTGAGGAGGGTTACGGTTATTACGATGAGGGTGCTTCAAACTATTGGACAGTTCGCGTCCAATTATGGCGGGAATGACGGCGGCGATGACGGGGGTGATAATAGTGGCGATAGCAGCGGTGATAATGACGGTTCTGGTTCCGGTAAAAGAGGTTTATACGACACGAATCAGGTTATAAGATATATCATATTTAATTTTACTTTCATTTAGTAATAACTAACTAAAAATATAAAATTGATTAGGTTTTCTCATCTCGTGAAAAATTAGTTGATTGGGCAGTAACGTGGGGCGAGAGAATGAGTTTGTTATTGTCACCAAACGTTCAAAAAGAAATACGAATGGTGTGGTGGTTAAAATTTGGTTGAAATGTGATCGGGGTGGTGTATATAAGGGAGCATCCACTCTAAGAAAAAGTGGCACCAAAAACACACTGTCAATTTGAATTGCAGGGTAACTACGAGATGAAGAGAGATGGGTGGATTATAGTTGTTGTGGACGATACTCATAACCATGAACCTGCTGAACACCTGGAAGGACATGAACACCTGGAAGGACATGAACACCTGCAGATGGCATATTTCGGAAATATTGCTAACATTACAAGGCGAGTTTTTCAAATGAAGAGTGGGGTGCTTTTGAGCATGTGTGGTCGTTACTTATTAACTCTGCAACGGCGGACATATACGCTTATAATTACGACCGCCTTTATCGCAGATTGGTGTCCAAACATTCAAGTAAGTTTTCTAGTGTTATTCTTAAAAATATGTGTATATTTACATAAAAGTAACTACATTTTTTTAAATAGCTGGTTGGACCCATACAAAGAGAGATTTGTGTCGGCGTGGATAAATAAAAGTTATAACTTCGGTCAGCACACAACGAACCGAGTTGAGAGCCAACATTCGTTGTTGAAAAGTTACCTGAAAGCAACCAATAGCACCCTGGATAAATTTTAACGTATTTAAACAATAAATCTACAAAATAAAATACGAATTTGAATACGTACCGTAGTAAGGAGTCGGCGGTATGAAAGTGATGAAAATCCGGAGGTCGTGACAGAGTGAATCGGATGTGTGTTTAGGGGGCGTAAATGAAGAAATGGGCCGTGAGGCCGCATATATAATCCACCTTCACGGCCGTGACGGGTCTCACGGCCCGTTAACGATTTCTTAAACGAGCCGTGAGAGGCTTCACGGTCGTGAGGCTGGGTTTTTTTTAAAAAACCGTTGAAGGAGCTCACGGCCCGTGAACTCCTTCACGGCTCGCTAACTATTGCTAAATACGGGCCGTGAGACCCTTCACAGCCGTTAACATTTACAATGATATTTTTTCTTCATACGGATCCAACTCATAGATCAGACAGCTCTTAATAAGCCCAAACTCGTCATACAGATATTATGACAACAGCCGTTAACCTTTACAATGATATTTCTCTTGATACGGATCCAGCCCATAGAACATACAGCTCTTAATAAGCCCAAACTCGTCATACAGATATTATGACAACAACTCAAGAATGATTGTCACACCCCAACCTTGACGGCGGAATCGTCGAGGCGTGAGAATTACGATTGTTCACAGCCACATAACGCTATTGCCTGAAACATGTTAAAAATAAAAGGTCAACATATTGTTGGTGAGCATTCTATAGTTTTTCATACATAAGTATATAAAAGATGGCAATTCATGTTGTAAATTAGAGAACAAGGTAACTAGGGATGTAAGACAGAATGCACAATCAAACCTTGACAAAGTTTTACAAGTCTCAACGTTTACAAGTATATACGATTAGCTAAGTGTACTTGGATAAACAAAGCAGGCTTGTCAGGCCCATAGATCTATGACGTCACCAGGCTAGCAATAGTTAATGATTGTACATGTATTCGACATTACATGGTAGCTACAAGATTCAACTAATCACAACACACAAGTAAATTGCCATAGGTTTACAAGAATCAAACGTGTTTACAAGTGCAACGTTTATACGGTAACATGTTTCACCCAAAGTGTGAAAATGATAAAATGGGTATAGAAATACTCACATGGTCAAATAGGTATTATTATGATGGTTAATAAGAAGTATAATAATCGTCGTTTCAGCGTAGTCCTTCACGAGATACCTAAGAATATATATATATATATATATATATATATATATATATATATATATATATATAGATATTGACGAGATTTAAGTTGGTTAATATTAATCTTAACGTTTTTAACGAAAACTAGGGTCTTTGATGGAATTTGGGATTAGTTATCAAGATCGTATATATTTTTATACAATAAAAGAAAGATTAATTAATCCATTTATAAAAAAATAATTTTTTATAAAATGATTAATTTATAAATGTAATAACATTTCATAATTGACATAAATAAATCTATAATTAAAGGTAACATAATGACAAATAATAATTTAGTAATTTCAACTATTTAAAGTTTATTTATATTTTTTTTTATAAAATAAACTAATTATAATATTTGTTAATAATATTTTTATAAAAATTATTAAGGTGTTTAAATAAATAAATTTGCAGAAAATGGTTAGGTAAGTTTAAAAATAAAGAAAATTTATAAAACTTATTTTTATAATTTTACAAATTTTTATATATTTTTTTAAAGGCTAAAAAGCCCTAAAAATAACGTGGGTTGCCCGGGTTCGAACCCGGGACCGAACCGGGACCTCGAGTATGCAAGGGTGATCGCAGAACCAGTAAACCAAGGCCGTGGCCGCGGTTTAAACTGGGTTCTTAAATCTTAAAAACACTGATTCAAATCACCCCCAAATTCGATGAACCCTAGAATGAACAGATCCAAAATCGAAGGTCAATTCGATGTTTTTTGTGGGAATAATCATGGGGCTTTGATTCCCCATGTAAATACGAACCCAAAGAGTGTTTTATTACCTGTTATGGATGTGTAATTCGATGGATACGAGTTCGAGTGAGGTCGCGGCTGTGGAGCTTTGAATTCAATAGGTTGGAGTTGATTATAATCAAATTACTCGCACCAGTAGCTTCTATTAGCGTTTAAGGTTCAAAGCCCTCAATCAATTTGGATTAAGAGAACTCCGAAGGTTGTTCTCGATCAAGTTGCAGGTCGCGATGGGGAGGTGATCGAGGGATCTGTTTGTGTGATTTCTAGGTGGAATTGATAGTTGTGGACGATTAGGAATGTCTAGGGGGTTTTTATATAGGTTTAATTTGTCATTGTTGGAGTTTTGAGCGGTATTGAGTTCGAATTAAAGTTATTCGAATATTGGATCTTGAGCTGTAAAACCGGGGCTTTTCGTTCAAATTAAAGCAGATGTTGTTGTTCAAAATGCCCCCACGAATCTTTGGTGCTTTTGGGATTTAAATGGTTCGGTTTTAAGGTGGAATGGGAGTCGCCGGAGCCGCGCCGGACGGTCGCCGCCGGCGACCGAAAATCGGGAAGGGGAAATGGGCGGGGGTTGGTTTCGAAAATTGAAAAGTTACACAATGGCCCCTGCGGTTTCGATTATTATTATTTTATGTATAAAAGTTTTATTTAAGTTTTTAAATTGACATAAATGGTCCTTGAACTTAAATAAACTTTTATAAATTATTTTTACTAATTACTACATTATTATCATTATTATTATTATTAGTTAATATTATTATAATTAAACTATTATTATTATTATAGTTGTTATTATTATTTTTATAATTACGCTATTATTATTATTACCATTATTATCCATTATCATTATTATTATTGTAAAAAAAATTAAATATCGAAAAAAATACGAGATGTTACAGTCTCCCCTACTTTAGGAATTTCGTCCCGAAATTTGTTCACGAGATGGCTTAGACGACAAAAAATGAGAACACTTGAAGAACTTTCAGGTTTTGATAAGGTATCAAAAGAAGAAAATTCATCATCGATTAAGCTGACTTCTTTAGTGTTTACTTATGTGCAATAGCAGAGCCATTAGAGGTAAAAAGAGAGTCTAAAGTGTGTGGCTTATAATTAGCATTATACGCTTTCTTATTGATTAAAAATAAACGTTAATACAAGATGTTACCGTCTCCCCTACTTTAAAGAATTTCGTTTAGAAATTAAAAATGAACTAAACGAACAAATACGGGTATCTCTGCTTCATATGATCCTCCCGCTCCCACGTGAACTCAGCTCCACACTTGTTCTCCCCACGAACCTTGACAATTGGAGTAGTTGTGGTCCTAGTCTTCTTCATGATGCGATCCATAATCTCGACAGGTTTCTCGATAAAGTGCAATGACTCGTCGATCTGAATGTCTTCCAGTGGAACATGCAGACTCTCGTCGGCCAAACACTTTCTTAGTTTGATACATGGAACACAGGATGAACTCCACTAAGGTCGGAAGGTAGTTTTAGTTTATAAGCCACTTTCCCAATCCTTTTCAGGATTTTAAAGGTCCTACAAATCTTGGAGCTAATTTACTCTTCTTTCCAAAGCGAATAACACCTTTCCATGGTGAAACCTTAAGAAGAACCATATCACCAACTTGAAACTCCAACGGTTTACGACTTATCGGCATAACTCTTTTGTCAACTTCTTGCCACTTCAAGGTTCTTGCGGATTGTAGCAACTTTATCGGTCGTTTCTTGTATAAGTTCAGGACCAGTGATAAAGTTTTCACCAATGTCGGTCCAACAGATCGGCGATCGGCATTTACGACCATAAAGTGCTTCGAACGGTGCCATCTTGATACTCGAGTGATAACTATTGTTATATGAAAATTCCGCGAGAGGTAAATGCGTATCCCAATTACCACCAAAGTCAAGAACACATAATCGTAGCAAATCCTCGAGGGTTTGGATTGTTCGTTCGGTTTGGCCATCAGTTTGAGGATGGTAAGCCGTACTTAATCCAATTGAGTACCCAAGAGTTCTTGCATAGATGACCAAAAGTGCGAAGTGAAACGAGCATCTCGATCGGAAATGATGTGCAATGGTACGCCATGACGACTCACAATTTCGTCAATGTATATACGAGCTAGTCTTGAAACCTTGTAGGTGTCTCGTATAGGTATAAAATGTGCCGTCTTGGTCAAACGATCCACAATCACCCATATACTATCATGACCACGAGGAGTACGTGGTAACTTGGTTATGAAATCCATGGATACATGTTCCCATTTCCACATAGGGATTTCAGGTTGTTCAAGTAAACCACTTGGTCGTTGATGCTCGGCTTTGACTCTTGCACACGTGAGACATTTGGAGACATAAACCACAATATCTTTCTTCATTCTAGGTCACCAATATTGACCCCGCAAGTCCATGTACATTTTATCGGAGCCAGGATGAATAGAGTATCGGGTGTGATGAGCTTCGTTCAAAATGATGTGTCGAAGGTTATCACGATTTGGGATCCAAAGTCGATTCAGAAGTACCATAGGCCGTTTGGTTTTTCCTCCAGTTGTGATCGAACGTTAGACACCAAATCTTCATCTTTCCTTCGTCGGTTAATGCCGCTTGTTGAGCCTTGCGAATGCATAACTCGAGATCACTATCAATCCTTATGTTTTGGAGCATGATAGTAGCCTCGTTAACATCCACACGAACCTCGGTATCAAATTCTATTAACGTGTGAAACCACTGTCTTTGATCTTGGATTCCTTGTAGTGAGACGGTTTGTTATGGACCTTGCGACTCAGCGCGTCGGCTACAACATTCGCCTTTCCAGGATGATAGCGAATGTCACATTCGTAGTCGCTGATTAACTCGATCCAACGTCTTTGTTCATGTTGAGATCTTTTTGGTGAACACATGTTGGAGACTTTTGTGGTCGGTGTAGACTATGCATTTCGTCCATAAAGATAATGTCGCCAGATCTTCAAAGCGAAAAACCACAGCACCGAGTTCAAGATCATGAGTCGTGTAATTCACCTCGTGAACCTTCAATTGTCTTGATGCATAAGCTATCACCTTTCCTCGTTGCATAAGAACACAACCAAGACCTTGTTTTGAAGCATCACAATATACGGTGAAATCATCGTTTCCATCGGGTAGGGTAAGATAGGAGCATTGCTTAGTTTGTGTTTTAATGTTTCAAAAGCTTCCTCTTGCTCGGGCCCCACTCGAATGGTTTATTCTTTTGTGTTAAGGAAGTGAGCGGCTTTGCGATCCTCGAAAAGTTTGCGATGAATCGCCGATAATAACCAGCAAGACCAAGGAAAGAACGAATCTCGGTCGGTGTTGTGGGAACACACCAATTCTTCACAGCTTCCACCTTTGCAGGGTCAACGTGAATTCCTTGGCTATTCACCACGTGTCCTAGAAATTGAACTTCCTTGAGCCAGAAATCACACTTCGAGAACTTCGCGTACAATTGCTCTTTCTTCAACAGTTTAAGAACTTGTCGCAAATGCAGTTCATGCTCGGCGTTGGTTTTGGAGTAGATGAGAATGTCGTCAATGAAGACGATCACAAACTTATCTAGATAAGGCTTGCATACTCGATTCATGAGATCCATGAAAACAGCAGGAGCATTAGTCAAGCCAAAAGGCATCACCGTAAACTCATAGTGCCCATAACGAGTACGAAACGCGGTCTTTGGGATGTCATCATCATGGACTCGTAATTGATGATATCCAGAACGTAGATCAATCTTCGAGAATATAGTAGCTCCTTGAAGTTGATCAAACAGATCGTCGATACGAGGAAGAGGATACCGGTTTTGATGGTTAACTTGTTGAGCTCTCGGTAGTCGATACACATACGGAATGACCCATCTTTCTTCTTCACAAATAAGACAGGTGCACCCAAGGAGAAGAACTAGGGCGGATAAACCCTTTTTCGGATAATTCCTGGAGTTGGCTAGAGAGTTCTTGCAATTCCGATGGTGCAAGCCGATATGGTGACTTAGCCACGGGGTTTGCTCCCGGTATCAAATCAATTTGAATTCAAATTCACGCACGGGAGGTAAACCACTAAGGTCATCGGGAAATACTTCAGGAAAGTCTCGTATAATAGGGACATCCTTAAGTTCTTTCCTTTGGCTTTTGTGTTGACCACGTAAGCAAGAAGGCATATATTTCTTGCTTAAGCACTTTCGGGCTTGAGTGCAAGACATGAGTTTGAGTCCTTGTGATGATTTCTCGCCGATCACTTTCAAAGTATCCCCGGATGGTAACGGTATTCGGATACACTTCTCATAACAAACGATATCGGCATGATGTTTGGCTAGCCAATCCATTCCAATGATGACGTCGAAGCTTCCGAGTTTCATAGGAATAAGATCAATAGAGAATTCGTGTTCGTAAAGCTTATGATGCAATCACGTATTATGACGTCAACGACAATAGGCTTTCCATCGGCGACTTCGACCGTGTAGGGCCTTTCCAGATTAATACGTGATTTAGAAAGTATGGGCTCAAATTCTAACGACACGAAACTCTTATCCGCACCCGAATCAAATAATACAGATGCATAATGATCATTCACAAGATACATACCTGTTCGGTAAAAAAATTTAATTATTGATACGATGATTACAAAGATGGAGACATCAATAGTACAAGAAATGATTTAAACGGGTTATTCGTCGTACCATTCACAACGTCATTATTGACTTGTGCTTGGTTGACGTTGATGTTGATAGCCCTTTCACGAGCTGATGGCACGTTGCCCGCATTGCGAGGGCATTGCGGACGAAAATGACCAGGCTCACCACAGTTGTAGCAGGTTCGGTTGGCAAGCATTGCGGCGTTGTTTGGTGCACGAAGACAAGTAGTCACCAAGTGGCCATACTTTCCACATAACGAGCAGATTCGGCATGGAACGTTACCCGCATGATGGTACTTGCACGTGTTACACATTGGCTGAGGACCCGCATAAGCTTTAGCCATAGGAGCTTGATTTGCAACCACCATTTGTTTTTTAGGAGCATTTGGAGTGGTCATAGCGTAGTTGCGTGTTGGTGTGAACTTACGCTTCTTGCTTTGGGAAGACGACTCAGCCCTTACATCCTTGGTTGCCTCGGGTGTCGCCTTCACAGTAGACTTTGAACCCTTTGCCGACATAGTGCCAGCTCTAATATGATTCTCAGTGAGCTGCGTGTGATAGTAATTGCCTCCTCCAAAGTTGTGGGTCGGCTACCCACCACAGCATCTTGAATTTGGGGTGGTACACCCTTTATGAACTTCTCGATGTTGCGGGGGACAGTGTCAACCATATGGGGCAATAGTAGACTCAACTCATGATGCCTAGTTGAGTAGGCCAAATGATCACCACCATCTTGCTTCAAGTTCCAGAATACTTCTTCCAACTTTTGTAATTCACTTCTCGGGCAAAACTTCGCGATGGCGATGTTCTTGAATTCATCCCAGAGAGTGCCGAATTAGCATCAGCTCCTCGGTTTCTTTTCTCGCTATTCCACTAGGTAAGTGCCCTTTGTTGGAGCATACTAGTGGCATAACGGACTTTGAGTGACTCGAGACACTCACAATTGACAAAAGTGTTCTCCATGCTTTCGAACCACTCAAGAAGACCAGTGGCTCCTTCCTTGCCACTAAAGTTGGTGGGTTTGCACGAGTTGAAGTGTTTGAAAGTGCAAGTACGATTGTTTCCGTTTCGGCTGTTGCTATTTTCTCCTTGAGCACCGTTGTTGTTTCCATTGGTGTTGTTGTTGCTATTAGCCATCATGGTGCTATTAAGTTCAGCAACCATGGTTGGGAGCACAGCAGCCATTTGTTTAGCGATCATTGCTGCAAGCTTGCGGTCGGAACTTCCACGCTTTCCATGATGACGAGACATGCTGGATATACAAAAATGAGCTAGTTACGGGAGTGAAGATAACAAAGGATATTAGTTTAGACAAAGGTAAGCTAAAGGTTGTAAGGTACACGGAATGATTCCATTTGGTAACGCATTACCATTTGGAACCGTGGACACGTCAAGGTAAATTGACTCATTTGTCTTAGAGATTTGTGTATTTTGACCATAGTTTATCACTCATCCCAGAAATCCCCAGGTAAGCGTAACTGGTCCCGTAGGATATATGCGAAATGCTTGCCTTAGCCGAAGGCTTTTTGCCAGGAAATCCAGAATACAGGTGTCTATGTGTCACACAATATTTCTTAGGTTCATGAAATCAAAACCTTGATGAGATTTATATAGATTAGACATAACGTCTAAAGATCTAAGTCATAAGCATAAGTATATGATTCCACGTGTCGTCGAGAATAAGATTGAGAGGTTTTATGTTCGGGGAGAGTCAAAGATAAGTTTAGGGAGACAAGTAACTAAGTTTAGGCAATCCTATGCTAAGGAATCAAATTGCACATAAGAAGGCATAACATTATGTAATATGTAAACCATGTATTTACAAGATAAAAATACTATAAGGTGCATGCATAAGCTATAGTCTAGGTCACCATTACTAATAACCTAAATCCCTATAGTTATGAGCTCTGATACCAATCTGTCACACCCCAACCTTGACGGCGGAATCGTCGAGGCGTGAGAGTTACGATTGTTCACAGCCACATAACGTTATTGCCTGAAACATGTTAAAAATAAAAGGTCAACATATTGTTGGTGAGCATTCTATAGTTTTTCATACATAAGTATATAAAAGATGGCAATTCATGTTGTAAATTAGAGAACAAGGTAACTAGGGATGTAAGACAGAATGCACAATCAAACCTTGACAAAGTTTTACAAGTCTCAAACGTTTACAAGTATATACTATTAGCTAAGTGTACTTGGATAAACCAAGCAGGCTTGTCAGGCCCATAGATCTATGACGTCGCCAGGCTAGCAATAGTTAATGATTGTACATGTATTCGACATTACATGGTAGCTACAAGATTCAACTAATCACAACACACAAGTAAATTGCTATAGGTTTACAAGAATCAAACGTGTTTACAAGTGCAACGTTTATACGGTAACATGTTTCACCCAAAAGTGTGAAAATGATAAAATGGGTATAGAAATACTCACATGGTCAAATAGGTATATTATTGATGGTTAATAAGAAGTATAATAATCGTCGTTTCAGTGTAGTCCTTCACGAGATACCTAAGAATATATATATATATATATATATATATATATATATATATATATATATATATATATATATATATATATATATATTGACGAGATTTAAGTTGGTTAATATTAATCTTAACGTTTTTAACGAGAAACTAGGGTCTTTGATGGAATTTGGGATTAGTTATCAAGATCGTATATATATTTTTATACAATAAAAGAAAGATTAATTAATCCATTTTATAAAAAAATAATTTTTATAAATGATTAAATTTATAAAATGTAAATAACATTTTATAATTGACATAAATAAATCTATAATTAAAGGTAACGTAATGACAAATAATAATTTAGTAATTTCAACTATTTAAAGTTTATTTATTATTTTTTTTATAAAAAAAACTAATTACAATATTTGTTAATAATATTTTATAAAAATTATTAAGGTGTTTAAATAAATAAATTTGCAGAAAATGGTTAGGTAAGTTTAAAAATAAAGAAAATTTATAAAACTTATTTTTATAATTTTTACAAATTTTTATATATTTTTTTAAAGGCTAAAAAGCCCTAAAAAAATAATGTGGGGTTGCCCGGGTTCGAACCCGGGACCGAACCCGGGACCTCGAGTATGCAAGGGTGATCGCAGAACAGTAAACCAAGGCCGTGGCCGCGGTTTAAACTGGGTTCTTAAATCTTAAAAACACTGATTCAAATCACCCCCAAATTCGATGAACCCTAGAATGAACAGATCCAAAATCGAAGGTCAATTCGATGTTTTTGTGGGAATAATCATGGGGCTTTGATTCCCCATGTAAATACGAACCCAAAGAGTGTTTTATTACCTGTTATAGATGTGTAATTCGATGGATACGAGTTCGAGTGAGGTCGCGGCTGTGGAGCTTTGAATTCAATAGGTTGGAGTTGATTATAATCAAATTACTCGCACCAGTAGCTTCTATTAGCGTTTAAGGTTCAAAGCCCTCAATCAATTTGGATTAAGAGAACTCCGAAGGTTGTTCTCGATCAAGTTGCAGGTCGCGATGGGGAGGTGATCGAGGGATCTGTTTGTGTGATTTCTAGGTGGAATTGATAGTTGTGGACGATTAGGAATGTCTAGGGGTTGTTTATATAGGTTTAATTTGGTCATTGTTGGAGTTTTGAGCGGTATTGAGTTCGAATTAAAGTTATTCAAATATTGGATCATGAGCTGTAAAACCGAGGCTTTTCGTTCAAATTAAAGCAGATGTTGTTGTTCAAAATGCCCCCACAATCTTTGGTGCTTTTGGGATTTAAATGGTTCGGTTTTAAGGTGGAATGGGAGTCGCCGGAGCCGCGCCGGACGGTCGCCGGCCGGCGACCGGAAAATCGGGAAGGGGAAATGGGCGGGGGTTGGTTTCGAAAATTGGAAAGTTACACAATGGACCCTGCGGTTTCGATTATTATTATTTTATGTATAAAAGTTTATTTAAGTTTTTAAATTGACATAAATGGTCCTTGAACTTAAATAAACTTTTATAAATTATTTTACTAATTACTACATTATTATCATTATTATTATTATTAGTTATATTATTATAATTAAACTATTATTATTATTATTAGTTGTTATTATTATTTTTATAATTACGCTATTATTATTATTACCATTATTATCCATTATCATTATTATTATTGTAAAAAAAATTAAATATCGAAAAAAAAAATACGAGATGTTACAATGATATTGTCTGATAATAACGGTTTATCATTTTTAATAAAGTGTACTAATAAACGTTTATGTTTTAATAAAATATTTCATTACTGTTTTACATTATACGTCTAGAATACAGTTCGTCTGCCATAAATTTTCGGAATCTAAAGCAAGCATCCTGTAAGCTAACCTCTTGCCATTCTAAGGATCTATTTTGAACCAACCTACGCAATAACATACAAATTACAACTCCCAAATCTCGAACAATATGACTGGCATTAGGAGGCCACACGGTTTCACCGGATACAACCAATTCTTCGATTTCTTCTTGTCCGGAGTGCTGCCAATATTGTATACGTGACAGAAAATGTAAAAAGTACGATTCGAATTGTACGAAAATCGTTCGGGCATTACGATGAATGCACCATGAATCATCACACGTATTGGTCGGCATTCGTATGGAGAATATATACGAACTTGTAGTGAGTCCATAGAAATCTGAAAAAGATACCAATTTTCTTCGTCATCAGTCATTGGTACGTAAACTTACAAAACAATTTAATTCACGGTTATAAATTCATGATTTTTATTGTAAAACATGAAAACAGTATTACCGTATCAACTTCCCATAACGCGGGATATAGATAGTCACTCCCGTCGCCATATTCGTTACCCTTAACGGACCCCGAGTATATTAAGTTAAACCACTCAAATGGGAGAATCGTCCAACGATTACTACCCGGCAACGCTTCTGTTCTACGTATTTCTTCGTATCTCCATATTGTGAGTCTATTTGTCCACGCCCGAACATGCTATAAAATAACAACTTTTTTAATTGTTAGAATTTTAAAATAAAATAAAATTTACAAAAAAAAACTTTAAATCATACCTCTGTACCTAAAGACACGTTTCCGAGTAATTCACGCCAAAATTGTAACTGAATATCGGAATTACCCATGTAATACATCCTACACGTTTGGGAATCACCGTTCGTATAAAGTGAATAACATTTTGAGACCAGTTCCTCCCATTCTGCCAATTATGGTTATCTATTGGATCAGGAATAATTTTCACAATATCTCGTGAGTTTGAAGAGGACTCATTTTGACGTCTTCTATTACCTCTACGAGAAGACATTTTAACTGTTTCGTTTCTCACTAACCGTATATAACAAGTAATATATATAACGTTTTATATAGAATCTTAAATCGATCAAGGAATAATACGTCACGTCACATAATTATAAATTTAAAAATGCATGCAAATCGAGGAAAAGAAGTTCTCAGAAGGACTACTACGGTCTGTGAGAGAACTTACGGGCCGTTATGTAACCTATTCACGGGCCGTGTGTTTGGAGGCTTACGGGCCGTGATGTGTTTCACAGCCCGTGAGCTTATAAAGCTGTGAAAATTAAATTTCGAAAACCATACGACCCGTAAGGCCCTTCACGGGCCGTGAAAAAAGTCAAAGGGCGTCCCTTTAACACCTGACAAGGTGTTTCTTTAGCAAAACCCTTGTTTAATAGTGAAATCAAATTATCATTAAATCTTTTATTATGAATTACATGTCATTTTTTCTTGAAAATATACCATATTTGTTTTCCCCTTCCTTTTTCTCCTTATCCATCACGCGTAGTTTTAACTTTTTTAATTTTTATCTACTGTAATTATTTTTATTAATCAAAACGAATAAAAACGTACATTTCTAAATTCTATATTTAATTGATTTGACCCTAGTGCGATATACTGCAACATGGAATGCTATATTGTGGCTATTTTGATATGATTAGGGATCCATAAGAAAATGAATTTCTTGATATATATAAGTATGTTTGGTATATCTTTTTTGTTGAAAATGACTATTTGGTTATTCTATTTCCATGTTGCAAATAATCTTCCTACTCTAATAAAAGGGTATCTGGGATGACACGTGTCAACACCACAATCACTCTCACCAAAATTTTCCCGCCTTTCTCTCCTATTAAATAATTACCTTAATTACTAATAATACTATTTAACACTTTTTTTATTTAATAAATTAATAAAGAGATCTATTTATTAATGTTATTTCTAAATAAATAATTTTTTTATAAAATGATAAATTTATTTAAAGCATAAGACTTTTTTTAAAAATACTTAATATTTAAAATTGGTATTTTTAAAAAATTATTTTTTTTAAAACCAAAAATAATTAAATTTCAGAGTTATAATAAGAAAATTTTTAAAAATGACAATTTTATACGGTTTGTTTTAGAACAAAACGTTTATTTTTTTTAAAAAAAATAAAGTTTTAAGAAGTTGATATCACTATTTTATAACTTACAGTCATTTCTAATACGTAATTTTGGTGATATCATATCTTAAAATATTATTTTATAATTAATAAATTTTGTTATATTAATTTTTTATTTATTCAACCCGTGTAACACACGGGTTACTATAGCTAGTAGGTTTAATATTAAAGTATGGTGAAACTGGTTTTGATGGATTGTTTAAATGTCAAATAATCAATATTGGGTGATCAAGTTATAAGAGTTGCCGTGGTTTAAGTATTAATTGTCAAATAGTCAAAGATTTACCTGATATCTAAACAACAAATATCACTCGATTACCGTAACTTTAAACAGCAGAAACACATTCAAACTCTTTCTCTTACACCATAATTCATTTTAATTTAGTTAGTTTCACCGACGCATTATGAAAATGAAAATTATTCAAATCGATAGAAGACTATTCTTTGATCTAGACAGGTTAATGCTCGGAACATAATTGTAGTATCTTGTAGTTTAAATAGATATTGCTATCCTAACAACTCTCCTAAAATCTTTAGTGTTACGATACTACATAGTTTGTAAGGATTTACCACCGGAATTTATTCATTTCACTAGTGTTTATTCTATTATTATGGGGATTTTGAAAGTAATAGTTCTCTTAAAGTATCATGTAACGCATGTTAAACAAATGAGAGTCATGGTATGTAGTTGCGATCTCAATTTAGTAGGTATTTTAACAACAAATACTTTACTTAAGTGCTGCTTGTTTTTTCTGTAGCAAAATGTCTGCAGAACAACATCTGCAGACATTTGCAGGAGAAGAGACAGACTAAACCTCTGCAGTCTGCAATAAAAAAATGACTTCATATTTACGACATGGTGATATCGTCTGTGTTGTAAATTAAGCTTGATAAAACATCTTTTTAGATTGATACAATGATAGAAAATGTTACTTAGTGTTATGGTGTCGAGTATCTATCAATTTGACTTATAGAATTAAATGATCTCAATCTCTACAACCAAATATCTTTCGTTAGTCTATCGCACGTGTTACAATCGTATTATTCAACAACTTAATATCTTGAAAATGTGTAGGTTAAAGACACCAAGATCATGAAGCCATTTTAAATTGAATTACCTAGATGGCACACAAAGATTGTTGAACAAAATTATAGCTAATTCATTAGTAACCCATATCACAACAACTTATATAATTGTTTTGATTAATTTTCCCTTATAAGAACTTACCCTTCGTGACATAACATTAGAATTTGAAAAAACTCATACATTTTTAACCTAAAGTAAAAAAAATGGAAACAGGATTCTTGATTTTGATGTGTTCAGTGTTTACATGGATATTTCTCCACCGATGGAACCAGCGAACTAACAAAGGCCCGAAAACTTGGCCACTCGTTGGAGCCGCTATCGAGCAACTAATGAACTATAATCGGATGCACGACTGGCTAGTCAATTACCTAGCCGAGTCACGAACCGTGGTGGTTCCAATGCCTTTCACAACTTACACTTACATAGCCGATCCGGCTAATGTGGAACATGTTCTTAAAACCAACTTTGCTAACTACCCAAAGGTATGTATTTCACAAACTACTTAAAACTCATTACATTTATTTTCACTATTTACTTTCTTTCTATGTGCATAACATATTCACTTATATTGTAGTGTTTGTCATCAAGATTTTTCATTTATGATATAAAGTTTTGAGCTTTCTTTTCGGGTTTTCGAAGGGCGACGTGTATCATTCGTATATGGAGGTGTTGCTTGGGGATGGTATTTTCAATTCAGATGGTGAGAATTGGAGGAAACAAAGGAAAACATCAAGTTTTGAGTTTGCTTCAAAGAACTTAAGGGACTTTAGCACGGTGGTCTTCAGAGAATATAGCCTCAAACTCTCATCTATATTAAGTCAAGCAGCCTTTGACCACCAACAACTAGACATTCAGGTAATAAAATAAACAATGAGATGTCATTTAACACTAGAAAACAAAAGGATTTCAATTGAACAAACCACATAAATCTATGTTCATTATGTATGTTTTCTTCTTAAAAGTTGTGTTTTTTTTATTTCTCTAGGAATTATTGATGAGGATGACTTTGGACTCCATATGTAAGGTAGGGTTTGGAGTAGAGATAGGAACACTAAATCCTAACTTACCCGACAATCGGTTTGCCAAAGCGTTTGACGCTGCGAATATAATAGTCACCCTTCGGTTCATCGATCCTTTATGGAGATAAAAAGTTTCTAGGCGTCGGTTCTGAAGCCGTTCTTGACCAAAGCATCAAGATCATCGATGATTTTACGTATTCGGTCATCCATAGAAGAAAGAAAGAGATAGAAGAAACTCAAGAGGTTCCTAATAATAGCAAGGTAAATACAAGTATTTTACAAGGAGCTTTGTTACATAGAAAATGGTGTGTATTTAACGTATAACAGATCAAAACAGGCTTAATCTGAAAAATTAGCTAACGAAAAGTATTAACTATTAATATATTTACAACATCTTAAATCCAGTTTAAAAGACTTAATATTAGTTATAATTTAGTTGTATAATCATATGGATGAATTTCCTATTTACATATATCAAGAAATATACAGAACACTAGAATAGTATTCATCTCGTCTATTTTGGCACCTCTATGTGACGCCCTAGAAGTAACTGAATGTAATATTATATGATGTATTAATCAGATGAAGCACGATATATTATCAAGATTTATCGAGTTAGGAAAAGACCCCGAAAACAACATCAACGACAAGAGTCTAAGAGACGTTGTATTGAACTTTGTGATCGCTGGCAGAGACACGACAGCAACGACTCTATCTTGGGCCATTTACATGATCATGACCCATGATCACGTTGCAGAGAAACTGTACGCAGAACTCAAATCTTTCGAGCAAGATCGCGCGGAAGAAGAACATGTATGTTTGAAACCTTGTGAAACACAGGATCCTGAGTCTTTTGACCTAAGAACAAAGCAATTTGCTGAGCTTATGAGTTATGATACATTGGGAAAGTTGTATTATTTGCATGCTGTCATCACAGAAACACTTCGGTTGTATCCTGCTGTGCCTCAAGTAAGTTATTATTCGATCTTTGTGACCTTATTATAACCGTTTAATATCAAGAGTAGTTAGTTATGATTGTAGAAATTAACCCCTTAATGTGAGAAAAAGGGGTGTTAAACATGTCGAGTTCATAGGTTAGTGGGTTGAACCGTACGCTAACCAGAAAACTTGATACAAACCAAAAAAAACATGTCAGACACATGAACCTAAACATGAGATGAGCTTTCGTTGATGATAAAAGGTTGGTGCGCGTTTGTAGGTTGAACACCACACTAAACAGAAAATTTAACAAGTACCAAAAATGTGAAGATAGACACATCAATCAGAAAACGACATGAATTTTCACAGATAGACATGAGCATATAAAATTTTTATTTTACTACGTATTCATAGTTTAAAACTTATAACAAAAGTGCACAAGTATACATAAAATAATTACGCTTAAACTATGAAATCTAATATTTCTCTCTTTTTTCTTTTAAATTTTGGTTTAATAATTAAAACCAGTCACGTTTAAGTTTTAACAGACAAGTTATAATTACAAGTGTGTTACACGATTCAACCGACAAACCCATGTCGACTCGTTTAGCTATACTTGTTTGTGCGTTCGACTTGAAACTTACTCGAACTTGTTTATACCAAGTCAAAACCAGCAAATTTAATGTTAGTTTCGTGTCATGTTAGAAATTCGCACTCTATAAGAACAGTTGCTAATAGGGATTGTTGAAACTTGATGAAACTACTAAATATTTTATCTTTTTTTAATTATGAAGGACCCGAAAGGAATATTGAACGATGATATTTTACCTGATGGAACGAAAGTAAAAGCGGGTGGTATGGTGACATACGTACCTTACTCAATGGGTCGAATGGAGTACAATTGGGGCCCCGACGCGAATGAGTTTAAACCCGAAAGATGGCTTAAAGATGGTGTCTTCCAAAATGCATCTCCATTCAAGTTCACTGCATTCCAGGTTAGTTCATTTTATACTTAAGTTTAAAAGTTCAGACCAAAAAGCGCCTCGTGCCAACTATATAAAAACTCAGACAAAAGTGTTACGGGTCAACTATTTAAAAATTCAACAAAAAAGTATTACAGTCATTTTATGAGCCAACTTATTTGACAACTCGAACAAAAATTATAACGGGCCAACTATTTTAAAACTCAAACAAAAAGACTTACAGGTCATTTATTTTAAAATTCATAATGTTACGAGTCAACTGTTTAAAAATTTATACAAAAAGTGTTACGAGTAAACCATAACGATACAAAAATACTTTTTTTTATTTTGGTTATGTTTGAACTCGTTATCCAATCTACATGATGTCCTCATTTAGCCACCTCTTTAGAACACAATAAATTCATGAATTCGAGTCACGAAATTTTCTTTCTAACAGGCGGGTCCACGATATGTCTCGGCAAAGACTCAGCATACCTGCAAATGAAAATGGCGCTCGCCATTTTGTGTAGATTTTTCAAGTTTGAATTGGTAGAAGGGCATGTGGTGGAGTATCGAATGATGACAATTTTATCGATGGCAAATGGATTAAAGATTAGTGTTTCAACACGATCATAGGACTCCAAATTCGTGTTCACTCTTAATGTCATTTTGATTATATAACGACGTAGTAATTTGGCTTTCTGGTTCCTCCTTTCTTCGCCATGTAACACGAACATGAAATAGTGGTTATAGTTTGTATCATAACAATATTGAAGTATCTAAATCATAGTTTGATATGTTGATATCATTGTTAAGGCTTGTTATGCCAAAATACATGTCTCATGAGTTTCATATACAGTCATTTGAAATTTATAATGAACTTGTAAAATCTAATGAGTTTAATAAATATATAAATATAATAATTTTAGGCAGGAGATGACACTCCTCTAAACTACTCTGGACTACCCTGGAATTCATTAATCACACACTAACACATCACAAGTACCCTGAACTATCATGAAACACCCAAAAAGCTGGAAATGCTACCCTAAACTACCCTGGAACTTTTCTTTTAATATTAAAATAATTCAAAAGATAATTCACTTTTATTAAAGAAATAATAATTACAATAATTAAAAATAAAACATTACATATTTAAAAATAAAAGATTACATAATTAAAAATAAAATAGTACATAATTAAAACTAAAAGCTACAAATATTAAAGTTAACCTATTCTCGTCCGAATCGAAATACTTTAGACCTAAATTTGAAAGATGTTCGACAAGATCATATTTTTGCGTTCATAAGTAGCTCGTGACCCGTTACACGATCGCGTGGAACGTATCTTTTTTTAGAAGAACTACTCGCCATATCCTCCAGAGATTTTTTGACAATATTTTCATAAACCATAAACTGTTATCATCTGAATCTGTTTTGTTTTGAGAATATATAATTCTGGATACTCGTCAGACATGGTTGATGGTGTTTGTGTAATTGTTATTTTTGTATGGTTTTGTTTGAGTTTGTGTAGATAATATTATGTATGTGTGTGAGTAATTATAGTCTAAAAATAATTTATTTATTTTTTACTTTAAGCCACGCCCAACCGTCTCTTTTAACGGCTATATAGCCGTTACACCTCGGATACACAACGGCAAGTGTAACCCGAGAAGATGAACCCGGGTGACTACCCTACCCGAGTCCCCTTTGGGCAGTGCCCCGTCCTCCCTTATTAATAAATTTATTTTTATAAACTAAAGAAAAATATAAATACTAATTTTAAACTTTTAAATAACTAAAAAAATTACCCATCCAACCCCACCCCAACAATCTATGGCATTCACCACAAACACCAACCTCACATATGTGCGACGAGCCTCAAATGAGGTCGCCTGTGGCATATGTCACATGGTCGTTCATGCCCTACCAAAATGACCATTTTTAAAAGCATATACTACTTATGACATGACGTAAATAGTAAAAAGACATGACATTAGAAAAAAAAACTATTTAAACCTAACCATATTCATTTTATCACTTTAGTTGCAATGATGGTCATATGTATACATAATACAAATTTATATACTGTCTTCATGTATTAAAAGGTAATATGATTTTATATGATAACAAGAAAAATTAAGTGTACACTTATTGAAATTAAACTTATATCTATAACGATTTTGTTACCAACCATATATACAAAACACCCTCAATAATTGACCAAGATAACAATCTCATCAACCAGAATAAGTGCTACGATATTCCCCTAGTTAACCATCAAGACTCATAAAAAGTATGCCCTTCTTAAAACCAATACCAAAATCTCACACTCAAATGTTTTTTATTCATTCGTTCATTTATTTAATATCGATAATATAAGAAAAGGTTCATAAAATTTATATGGATTAATAAGTAAAAATTAATAATGAGAAATAAATATTAACTAGAAATAAGCTCCTATTGCAGCGGAGGCGTAAAACCGTGTCAAATAACACAAATGTCATACCACCACTAACGACCATCAACACTGAAGTTGCAGTGTGTTAATACGAAGAACTTAAACCAAATGGAAAAATATAACTAAAAATGTTGAACTTAAACCAAATAGAAAAATATAACTAAGTCGATCTAAGATCTGTGCGTCGTGACAAACCCTTCAAAGGAAAAAAATAAACGTAAAAATGTTGAATCACACGCGCACATTATGTTGTGTTAACTTACCAAATTTAGAAAGAAACGTAAAAATGTTAAATCACACATTCATGTCACATTCATGTTGTGTCGTGTTAATTTGTAAAACTTAGAACGAAATGTAAAATGAAGATTTGCAAAATATGAAAAGTATAGGATAACAAACTTGAAAATAAAATGTTGTGAGATTAAATTACAAAAGATGAAAAGTTTTGGGTTGGAAGTAAAGAAAATCAAATTTGAGAAGTTAAATTGTAAAAAATAAAAAATTTGTGTTAAAGGTGAAAGATCATTTTTTTTTGAAAAACTCCCTATACATAAGGTAAAACACCATTATGTATATAATGATTGATAATTAGTATAATAAATAAATGACTTGAAAAGGGAATGAGACTTACCATAAAAATACTTCATATTTCTTCTTCTCAAACTCATCATAGCTCTGGAATGTGAGTACCGGATAGATATTGTAGCCAAGTAAAACTTGCCGATAAATAAACGTTATATTTTCTTTTAATTATATGAAAACAAGATTAAAAGATTTTTAGAACAAATCAATAATGTTTATAACTTTTGGAGATGGAAGTTGTTCATGAACTTACATTTAACGGGCGACAACATATATTCATGGATCCGTCATTGGACACAAAACAAAAGTTATCAAGTTTTGAGTTTGTTTTCTTTAGGTTTCGTGAAAGATATAACCCCAAAGGTAGATAAATGAGCAAACCGGCAAGTCATCCTTGGCTGCAATACACATACCTGTCTTCACATGCAAGAACTTGGATGAATGTATCGATAGCATTTACGGCACAACTTTAAGGCGTGAATTTCTCGCTATTTATAAAATGAAGATGATGTTATAAAAAAGAAGTTGAAGAAGTAGAATCAAATATAGGACTTGCTTTCTAAATGTAGAAATGTTATTTTTTTGGACAATTTTGGGTAGGAAAGAAATGTGACCTTGAAAGAAGTGTGTGTGTCTATATATATGTAACTATGTATATAGATGTGTGTATGTATGCATGTTGCATACATGAAAGATAATAAAGATGGTGGTGGTGGTCATGACATGTGAAGGGTCCCATGGTATCTTGCAAGTTGAAAGAGGTCCCTTTATGGTTTTCCTTATCAACTTTAAGGCATTGTTACAATCTTTTATAAGACCTTATCACCTTTTTTGCGATTTCAAGTTTTTCTTTGGATGATATGATTTTCGGGTGTTTGTTTATGACTTTATTATAACGTGCTTAACATGTGTGAGCGTTTTTTATGATTTTTCTGTAAAAACTAATAAAATAAATAGTTTCATTTGTCAGTACAAGAAAAAATAGGAGTGTCCTTTTCAAAAATAAAAATTCTATGAAACATGACTTACCAACACTAGTCGATTAAACACAAACATATACCGCAAACAAACCCGTTGCACTAAAATCACCATATTCAGCTACACGACAACAATTCTGTTAACGAAATTGAGAACAACTAACATATGAAATTATGAAAAATTTACAGAAATGTTACTAATCAACTAAATATTTGAAAATCTTGTTTCTTAATAATACATATTGCACCTGGTGTTGATGTTTATTATATGCTTCGCCTAATCGCCTTGTTAGTGTTAAGATTAATTGGTCATTTTTTAAATTTGTCATCTTCAAAACTAACTCATATCTTAACAACATTGGTTTATTCAAAACAAATAGCTTTTAGATTTATGTACTTTTTATAATTAATTGCTTTTGGCGTGCATTTGCCGACCAATTAAAGAAAACAGAAAATAATGGGCCCACAAAATTGGTGTGTAATGGGCCGAAATTGGGCCCACGTGATTTGACAAATCTATGAATCTATTTGAGTGGGCCCTAACTGAATGATTCGGTGGGCGATGGCCAGAAATCATGTTTCTTTACTCTTTAGAGATGACATTGGGACGGGGCGTTTTTAGAGGTTATAACATTTGTAATGTTATATTTATATTTTAAATTAAAAGATTTAAATCCTTTTGCAAATCAGGAATATTCAAAATTCTTTTGTGACGTGAGACGTGTAAGAACTTGTGGAGCAGCGTAGAGGAAGAGACTTCTGTTGGGAAACAAGCGGTCTCAAGGATCCAAACAACCCTCCCAATGCTAACAATAGAGAAATATAACTAAACACAAGAATATACGTGGAAACTCCAAAACCGGAGAAAAACCACGGGCCTCCAGAGAGAAAGATCCACTATGCTACAAATTGTTACAATCACATAGACTAATCTCTCAAGCCTCCCCCCGCCCAATTACACCCACACTCTCCAAAGTGTTTAACTAAAAACTTTCTACACTCTAAGACAAGAGAACTAGAAAGGAAAGAAAGAACCAAACACTTCAAGTGTATTTTTGGTTGGGGCACTTTGAAACCAAAGCCTTGGACTTCTTTTATAAGCTTGGAGTCCTCCCAAGCTTTCATCCTTGCACCAATGTGGGATGAGAACATTTTCATATAGCCAAAAATCCTAATAATCTCCACCTTGGATATATGAAAAACAACCACATTAAAGTAACACCGTCTTCAACCGACGATCATACTCCACCATAAAAGAGTATCGCCACTTAGAATAGACCATTCTAAGAATTTTTTCTCGGCACATGTTGAAAAACTTGCTGAAAATTTATGGTGCAACTTCCCCCCTGGCATACGTGGAAGTTCATCAGCCATCAACATCAATTTTTCACCACACATCTTGCATCTATGCCAACCCAATGCCCATGTGTAAATCCGTGAACCCGCTAACAAAATTGCATCCCCTTTCATGGTAGCGCGGGCATACCATAGGATGACATAACCTCAAAGGAAATCATCACCGTCCACAACGACGGAGACATTGTTAGCTGAGTTGGAGCTGCTAGCCGAATCTGCTCCACCTGGACTAGGGGTGTTCAAAAATATCCGAATCCGAAACCGAATCCGAAATATCCGAAAATCCGAAATTCGGATATCCGAAATTTTGGATATCCGAAAATTCGGATATCCGAACTTCGGATATCCGAAATTTCGGATTCGGATTCGGATAGTGATTTTTAGAATTTTCGGATATTTCGGATATCCGAAATATCCGAAATATCCGAAATATTTTTATAAAAATTTAAAAATATTAAATATTAATTATATATTTCGGATATTTTTAGATATTTAGGACATTTTAATAAAAAACTTCAAATATCCAATAAAAACTTTAATAAAAATTATTACATTTTATAAAATTTATTAAATAATAAAAATTTCTTTGAATTCGGATATCCGAACGGATATCCGAATCCGAATCCGAAATTTGGATATCCGAATTTCGGATATCCGAATTTCGGATTCGGATTCGGATAGTGAAATTCACTATCCGAAATTTTCGGATATCCGAAATTCGGATATCCGAATTTCGGATATCCGAAAATGAACACCCCTAACCTGGACAATTTCTCTTGACATGCCCAGACTGTCCACACTTCCAGCATACATGAATCTTCTGTGAGTGCTTCTTCTTCCCGTTCCCGCATATTAAAACTGTTCCTTCTGACGAAGTATGACTGCTACTTCCTAGTCTTTTCTCTTCAGACAATAGCTTCTCAGTAACATCCGCATACTTCAGGGTTTCTTTCCCATATATCAGAATGGGCTTCATATGCTCATAGGAAGATGTCAAAGATAATATGAGCCTTAGTGCTTTATCCTCATCTTCAACCTTTACTCCAATAGCCTCCAGTTCTGACACGATATTATTAAGAACACTTAGATGATCTGAAATTTTTGTATCTCCATCCATACGAAGGGTATGAAATTATTCCTTGAGATACAACCGATTTGAGATGCCTTTGCCTTGATACAACTGCTCAAGCTTCTCCCACAAATCCTTTGCAGTTGATATCCCATGCACATTTGCAAGAACATTCTTTGCTAGACACAAACGAATCGCACTTGCTGCTCTCAAATCCAAATCTTCCCATTCTTCATCATCGTCTTTACTGGTTCCGCTTGAATCCTTGCTTGAAACAGGGGTCGGTTTCCCCTTCAATGCCTTGTGTAACCCAGATTGAATCAACACATCCTTAACTTGAACTTGCCACAAACCAAAGTTGATTCTTCCATCATATTTCTCTACGTCGAACCTCATGGGACTGTATTTCGACATCGTATCCGTATCTTCAAAAACAATATTGTATACTAGAAAATATACACCAAGCCTATAAGCAGTTACCCAACAAGGATTCCCAGGAAAGAGAGGTGGGTCACAATGGACACACTTAAGTACCAAGTCATTCCTAGCCAGAACCTTCTCAGGACAAATGCGTATATCCGGCTCCTGTATAATTCTATCGTATACAACAGTCAACCAAAAACCCGTTTCTGATGTGGAAGATCAGACTAAGCTGCAGCCACAGAGCATACTACGAACCTTCTAAACCGAGACCTCCCCCAAACCTGGAGCTCTGATACCACTTATTGGGAAACAAGCGGTCTCAAGGATCCCAACAACCATCCCAATGCTAACAATAGAGAAATATAACTGACACAAGAATATACGTGGAAACTCCAAAACCGGAGAAAAACCACGGGCCTCCAGAGAGAAAGATCCACTATGCGACAAATTGTTACAATCACATAGACTAATCTCTCAAGCTCCCCCCGCCCAATTACACCCACACTCTCCAAAGGTGTTTAACTAAAAACTTTCTACACTCTAAGACAAGAGAACTAGAAAGTGTAACATTTGACCCATTTTCAAATTTGTAACCCGAACCTATTCTGTTCAGAGTATTTATTCCAATGAATTAAATGTAATATGGTGTAGGTTAACAAATATTATAAATTATGTTTCATCTATTTAAAACAATTGGACAATTTATAATAATGTTATGAATTGTAAATATCTAGTATTAAGTTGAAAGTCTATATATCATTTTATATTAAAAAAAAACTAAATCTAAAAGATTCATTAAAAAATTTATAAAAGTTTATAAATATTTTGTAAATAGATGGAATTATTGTTTAAATTAAGTTTAGGGTGGAAAGTGGCAATTATAAAACTTGAATTACAAGTTTTCACATAAAATAACAACTGTTTAAAATACAGGGACTATATGTGTAAATTATTTTAAATAACCCAACCCCCCACTGTTTCCCCTCATCGGCCGATTCCCCCCTCCGGCCACCGTCCGATCACCCTCCGGCACCCCCGAAACCTCGATTTCCACTCGTTCGATGCGATTAAACCGGTTCTACACGTTGGAGAGACGGTTTCGAACTCATAGCCAATATTAATCAGACTTAATCGATGTTTAACATGTTCAAACAAAAACCGAAAACCACATTCAAATCTCAAACTGTTTCAACTCGATCATCAACGCAATCAATCAAATTAATCAACTGAAAATGATTCTGTGAACGTTGCGAATTCAAATATCAATAACTGCGAATAACACCATGTAATTATAACCGAATCGTGACCCGAAACTCCCGAATCAATCTTAAACTCGTTTGATTTGAAACAGCTACAATCGGTGTTATATACTCACAGTGTCACCATCAAAACGTCCCATGTGAACTTACTGCAACTCGAATTACAAACGAATCAAACCCCATCATCTCTTTCGATCTCCATCTTCACGTCGAACCTGCAACTAGTCGAACCCCATATTCGAAGCAACCTCAACAGAAATTGATTGAGGGCTTTTGATCGTCTGGTCCAAGAGAAGCTCTCTGTGCCATTAATTTGATTTCCATCAACAAAATCAACTCGAATTGATTTCTCAACTGTCGCGACTTGTTCATCTTTCACCCATCGATTCCATCATCATTTCAGGTAATTAGTTACACACACACACTCGTTTTTGAATGATAAACAAAAGCCCTATGTTTAATTTGGCTATTGATCAAGTTTTCAATTCTAATTTGAAACAAATTGGATCTAGGGTTCTAAGGAATTAGGGATTGGTTAAGTTGATGGTTTTGTTAATTAGAAATCAAATTAAATCAGATCTGGGGCTTTGGCCCACTGGTAAACGCGCATCACATACATACGGGCGACCAGGGTTCGACCCTTGGCACCCGCATGTATTTTTAAAAAAAAAAACAGTTTTTTTTCTTATTTTCTTTATCAAATTAAATTTCAAAAATCATTAAACATTTGTTTTGTTAATTAATATTATCTTAGAAATTATTTATTAAGTTCAAAAAAATTCTAAATATTATAATCTCACTTTTATTAAAGGTCTAAATGTTATAAAAAAAAGGGTTAATTATTAATTTTAATTTTATATAAAGAAAATTGACGTTTAAACAAATTTAAACTATTTCAAATCGTTTTAAAATAATATTTATAAAATCTAAATAATTAACTATTCATTTAATTATTTTGACCAAGAATTCAAGTAATTAATTTAAAATTAATTATTTAAACTCTACACCTTAAAATTCATTCAAACGTTTTATTAAAGTTTTGAACATATTTAGTCACTTTATTCCAATTATTATCAATTAATATTTTCTTTATTTAAATTTATTTCCTCTATTTTATTTAATCATGTTAAATCAAATACATTAGTTTAAATCATTTATAAACCCTAAGTCCCAAATTAGAACCCTAGTTTTTCAAGTCAATCTAGTCTTCAATCATTACATTGTTTTAAAATTAAGGCTATTCCTTAGATTGAACCTCGAGGAGCTTCCTTTGGTATCACGTCTAGCATTCTATTAATTCCAAAACGCTAATTATTATCATGTGAGTATTCATTGCCCATTTTTCATGTTTTATTATTTGGGGAAATCATGTGATACTATACGCAACCATGTTTATTCATTTTTATTCTATTTCATACTAATATTCAATTCATTACGTGTTATGTTATTTGCTTGCAATTATGTGTTCACATCTAGATAAACTTGATAACATGATCATTAATTCACACAACCACGGTAACAATGATAGATCTATTGGTTTGACAACCCACCCCATTTGTTTAGTCGCGTGGTGATTGAAACCGGAAACATACATTCTATAAGGCTTCGTCTGTGGACCGAGTCAATTCAGTCAATAGGTTTGATCGTGTTGTTTGTCATTTATGATACATTGTTGCATGTTAGTTATAACATTACCATGTGAATTGAATTGTTTTCAAGTATTCAATCAAATTTTGTGTGTGTTTAAACCTGTGATTACTCACCGGCTAATTCTTTAGCTGACTCGTTACTTTTTCACATGATTTCAGGAAATGCTATTTAGTGGAATTCTCTCTGCTCATATAGGATTGGACCTAGTCAAAAATAAAGAAGACAATATTATATTTCATGGTTTTATTTTAATTGCGTTGTAATGTGTGACTTGAATGACATTATTCAATAAATAAATGGTTATTAAATGTTATTTCAACGTATTTATTACCTTGTGCTATGAACAATCGATTCACATTCGTCCGCCTCGATGATTCCGCCATCGGTCGGGGTGTGACAGATTGGTATCAGAGCCAAGGTTATAGGGAATTAGGTTATTAGAAATGGAATGACCTAGACTATAACTAAGTACCTTTACACATGAGTCCTCTCATGTATTCTATATGTTTAGATAGGGCTTATATGTGTCACTTATGTCTATTATGTTTATAGGATTATCACATTCTCTTATATCTTGATTCTTACCTTTCACATACAAATTCTCAAATCATATTATATGGCATTATGTGCCTAAATCAATTGTTTTCAAATTTTAAATTTTGAGTTGTTATTCATGGTTTTCAAATCTCGTCAAAGTCGTGTCACATGACCGAGAACATGCAATGCTGGAAGAGTGGGATACCTGTATCTTAAGGTGTTCTGTCTAGGCAAGGTATTCATACAACTTGATTACCTTACCTGGGAACCCTCGAGATGAGTATTCGCTTATAGGTACGCATGTCCTCATTAAGGTTGTGGTGGACACAAATACTTTGATAAGTCAACGTATTCGCTTTGGTTTGCGAACCAACGTTTACACTCCTAACCTCTCATTGTTATTCTAAACAATCTCATTAACGATTTTATTGAAAAGTTTTAAAACCCCATTACCCGTTTCTCATAAAGGTTATTCCATATTATACAGCATGTCTTCTCGTCAAAACCGCTCCCGATCTAGAAGCTCTGGCCGTAAGATTGCTGCTATAGTGGCACGTGAAGTTGCTGCGGTCATCCCAACACTGCTTACCCATTTGAATCAAGGCAACAACGTTGTTCAAAATCAAGCTGCACCAAACCCTCCCGAGCTTGTACTTACAAGCACTTCAGTTCTTGCAATCCCACTAAGTTTAGCGGAACCGAAGGAGCCACTGGTCTTTTACAGTGGTTTGAGAGTATCGAGAACACTTTTCTCAATAGTGAGTGTCCCGAGAATCTCAAGGTTCGCTATGCTACAAGTGTTCTTCAAAAGAGAGCACTCACTTGGTGGAACGGGGAGAAACGAACCCGTGGAACTGATGCTGCCTTGGCATTAACGTGGGATGAAGTCAAAGAACTCATGACTCGGGAATTCTGTCCAAGAAATGAGATCAAGAAGTTAGAAGCTGAGTTCTGGGACTTAGCTCAAGAAAGTGGAGAAAATCTAGCTTACACCAACCGATTTCATGAATTGAGCCTACTTGTTCCCCACTTGGTTACCCCATTATCCCGGGCCATTGAAAAGTACATCGGTGGTCTACCCATGAAAATTCAAGACACGGTGTGGGGTAGGAATCCTGCAACTCTGGAAGATACCATCCGGTTAGCTGCTCAGTTAACTGACAATCATGTTAAGGCTGGAACCCTGACTAGGAAGGGTGCTAAGATGGTGCCCGAGAAACCCTCAGCTGAACCCCTTAAGGAGGAAAAACCTGAACCTTCTCAAAACAAGAAGAGGAAGGTTAAATCCCAAAACTTTGCTGTGGTTACCCCTACTGTTCCAGTTAATCAAGTCGCACCAAGCTACCAACCAGTCTCCAACAATCAAGTCCCGGCAAAGAAACCTTACACCGGAACTTTCCCACAGTGCAATATTTGCAAGTACCACCACCCTGCTAATGCACAATGCCGTCGCTGCACCAACTGTGGTCGTTTCGGTCATACTTTCAACGTGTGTAAGAGCGCAGCTAAGACCCCGGCTACCGCACCTGTTCTCCAACATCCTCCTGCAATTACTCAGGGGCGTGCATGCTATCAATGTGGTGATCCGAACCACTTCCGCAATCGATGCCCTCAACTTGTCAGCACGGTGCCTACGACTCAAGGACGTGCTTTTAACATCAATGCTCATCAAGCTCAAACCAATAGCGATGTGGTGAACGGTATGTTTTTAATCAATAATCATTATGCTTCAGTCTTATTTGATACCGGCGCCGACAAAAGTTTTGTGTCCTTAGAATTTGAGCCCTTACTTGCTAGTGCACGGACTAAGTTGAGAAAACCATTTACGGTAGAGATAGCCGACGGGAAACCTATCACAATCGATTCAATTATTCCAAACTGTATCCTTAGTCTTAGCGAGCATGATTTTCCTATCGATCTCACACCGATGCAACTTGGAAATTTCGACGTCATTATAGGCATGGATTGGCTATCTAAGAACCATGCTGAAGTTGTTTGTTTCGAGAAAATCATCCGGATCCCTCTTGCGCCCGAAAAGGTGTTAAATATTTATGGAGAAAAACCTTCCAAAGGCCTTCGACTCATGTCATGTACCAAAGCTCAAAAGTACCTTCGCAAGCACTATGTGGCTTTTTAGCACATGTCGTGAAAACGAATGAGAAGTCAAAGAAAGTCGAGGATATTCCGATCATTCGTGATTTCCGGAAGTGTTCCCCGATGACTTAACTGGACTCCCTCCTGTTCGTCAAGTCGAGTTTCGTATCGATCTTGTGCCTGGTGCAACACCTGTAGCAAAATCTCCATATCGTCTTGCACCATCTGAGATGCAAGAACTTGCTAGTCAACTTCAAGAACTTTCCGATAAAGGTTTCATTCGACCAAGTTCCTCACCTTGGGGAGCCCCGGTTTGTTTGTGAAGAAGAAAGATGGCTCATTTCGTATGTGTATCGATTATCGGGAGCTCAACAAGCTTACTGTTAAGAACCGGTATCCTCTACCAAGAATCGATGATTTGTTTGATCAACTTCAAGGCGCTTCATACTTTTCCAAGATTGACCTTCGTTCTGGTTATCATCAACTACGAGTGCATGATGACGACATTCCCAAAACAGCCTTCGTACAAGATATGGTCATTACGAATTTCTAGTTATGCCATTTGGTTTGACCAACGCACCAGCTGTGTTCATGGATTTAATGAACCGCGTGTGTAAACCATACTTGGACAAGTTCGTGATCGTCTTCATCGATGACATTCTGATTTATTCAAAATCAAGATCCGAGCATGAACATCATCTTCGTTTGATTCTTGAACTATTGAAAAAGGAGAAACTATATGCCAATTCTCTAAGTGTGAATTTTGGTTGAAGGAGGTACAATTCCTTGGTCACATCGTAAATGATAAAGGAATTCATGTGGATCCTGCAAAGATTGAGGCGGTAAAGAGTTGGGTGGAACCTAAAACTCCCACTGAGATCCGTTCATTCCTTGGCTTGGCCGGCTACTATCGGCGTTTCATCCCAAATTTCTCAAAGATCGCTGTGCCTCTTACTGCCTTGACCCACAAGGATAAGTCTTTCCAGTGGGGACAAGATCAAGAAAAGCATTCCAAACACTTAAACAAAAGTTATGCAATGCTCCAATCTTGACCCTCCCTGATGGAAATGATGATTTGTTGTTTACTGCGATGCTTCCAAGCAAGGTCTTGGTTGTGTTCTCATGCAACGAGGAAAAGTCATAGCCTATGCCTCAAGACAGCTCAAAATCCATGAGAAAAATTACACAACTCATGATCTCGAATTAGGAGCTGTGGTTTTCGCACTCAAAATCTGGAGACACTATCTTTACGGCACCAAGTGTGTTGTATTCACTGACCATAAGAGTCTTCAGCATATTTTCAATCAAAAAGAACTAAACATGAGACAACGGCGATGGGTTGAGTTACTCAATGACTACGATTGTGAAATTCGCTATCACCCTGGAAAAGCAAATGTGTAGCCGATGCATTGAGTCGTAAGGATTATGTCATACTCCAAAGCGTGACGATTCAATCCGAACTTAAAACCCGAATTCTCGAAGCCCAACACGAGTCCGTCACTGAGGGTAACATGTACGATGAAATGTCATGCGGCGCTGAACTTCAATTGGAAACAAAACCTGATGGTTTGTTGTATTTTCTGGATCGTCTTTGGATTCCTAAACGCAATGATCTTCGAATCCTCATCATGAGCGAGGCTCACAAAACTCGTTTTCCATCCATCCCGGTGCGGATAGATGTTTATGAATCTCCGTAATCAGTATTGGTGGCCCGGCATGAAAAAGGATATAGCTTTGTATGTGTCCAAATGCCTCACCTGTTCAAAAGTTAAAGCCGAACATCAACGTCCGTCTGGATTACTTGTTCAACCTGATATTCCAGTGTGGAAGTGGGAAGACATATCCATGGACTTCATTACCAAATTGCCTCGAACCTCTAGCGGTTATGATAGTATTTGGGTCATCGTTGATCGATTGACTAAATCGGCACACTTCGTACCGATTCGTGAAGATTTCGGGTTGAGAAATTAGCTCATATCTATATCAATGAAATAGTCAGCCGTCATGGTGTGCCATTAAATATTATCTCCGATCGTGATGGTCGATTCATCTCCCATTTCTGGCAAAGTCTTCAATCGTCTTTGGGAACCCGACTCAATCTCAGCACGGCCTATCACCCTCAAACCGATGGGCAAACTGAAAGAACAATACAGACTCTTGAGGATATGCTTCGAGCGTGTGTCATTGACTTTAGTGGCTCTTGGGATTCTCATCTACCGTTAATCGAATTTCATACAACAACAGCTACCATACAAGTATCCAAATGGCACCATTTGAAGCTTTGTACGGTCGCAAGTGTCGATCTCCCATATGTTGGTCTGAGATAGGCGATGCACAAATCACCGGCCCTGAACTGATTCAGGAATCAACCGATAAGATTCACAAGATTCGTGATAACTTGCTGGCTGCTAGAAATCGTCAGAAGCATTATGCTGATAAGGGACGGAAACCCATGGAATACAACGTCGGCGATCTCGTACTCCTAAAGGTATCACCTTGGAAAGGGGTGATCCGTTTTGGGAAGAAAGGGAAACTAGCACCTCGTTATGTGGGTCCATTCAAAGTGCTTGAGCGTATTGGGAAAGTAGCTTACAAGCTTGAACTGCCTCAAGAACTCAGCAACATTCACCCAACTTTTCATGTTTCCAACCTCAAGAAATGCCTTGCTGATGAGAACCTCCACATTCCACTTGATGAAGTTCAAATTGATGAATCCATACACTTTATTGAAAGGCCTGTGGAGATCATGGACCGTGAAATCAAACAACTCAAGCGTAGCCGAATACCTATTGTCAAAGTTCGTTGGGAGTCTAAACGTGGCCCAGAGTTCACTTGGGAACGTGAAGACCAAATGAAATCCAAGTATCCTCACCTTTTTGTCTCAGCCTCCTCGTGATCAAATTTCGGGACGAAATTCCTTAAAGTAGGGGAGACTGTAACATTTGACCCATTTTCAAATTTGTAACCCGAACCTATTCTGTTCAGAGTATTTATTCCATGAATTAAATGTAATATGGTGTAGGTTAACAAATATTATAAATTATGTTTCATCTATTTAAAACAATTGGACAATTTATAATAATGTTATGAATTATAAATATCTAGTATTAAGTTGAAAATCTATATATCATTTATATTAAAAAAAACTAAATCTAAAAGATTCATTAAAAATTTATAAAAGTTTATAAATATTTTGTAAATAGATGGAATTATTGTTTAAATTAAGTTTAGGGTGGAAAGTGGCAATTATAAAACTTGAATTACAAGTTTTCACATAAAATAACAACTGTTTTAAAATACAGGGACTATATGTGTAAATTATTTTAAATAACCCAACCCCCACTGTTTCCCCTCATCGGCCGATTCCCCCCTCCGGCCACCGTCCGATCACCCTCCGGCACCCCCCGAAACCTTGATTTCCACTCGTTCGATGCGATTAAACCGGTTCTACACGTTGGAGAGACGGTTTCAAACTCATAGCCAATATTAATCAGACTTAATCGAATGTTTAACATGTTCAAACAAAAACCGAAAACCACATTCAAATCTCAAACTGTTTCAACTCGATCATCAACGCAATCAATCAAATTAATCAACTGAAAATGATTCTGTGAACGTTGCGAATTCAATATATCAATAATTGCGAATAACACCATGTAATTATAACCGAATCGTGACCCGAAACTCCCGAATCAATCTTAAACTCGTTTGATTTGAAACAGCTACAATCGGTGTTATATACTCACAGTGTCACCATCAAAACGTCCCATGTGAACTTACTGCAACTCGAATTACAAACGAATCAAACCCCATCATCTCTTTCGATCTCCATCTTCACGTCGAACCTGCAACTAGTCGAACCCCATATTCGAAGCAACCTCAACAGAAATTGATTGAGGGCTTTTGATCGTCAGGTCCAAGAGAAGCTCTCTGTGCCATTAATTTGATTTCCATCAACAAAATCAACTCGAATTGATTTCTCAACTGTCGTGACTTGTTCATCTTTCACCCCATCGATTCCATCATCATTTCAGGTAATTAGTTACACACACACACTCGTTTTGAATGATAAACAAAAGCCCTATGTTTAATTTGGCTATTGATCAAGTTTTCAATTCTAATTTGAAACAAATTGGATCTAGGGTTCTAAGGAATTAGGGATTGGTTAGTTGATGGTTTTGTTAATTAGAAATCAAATTAAATCAGATCTGGGGCTTTGGCCCACTGGTAAACGCGCATCACATACATACGGGCGACCAGGGTTCTACCCTTGGCACCCGCATGTATTTTAAAAAAAAAAAACAGTTTCTTTTTCTTATTTTCTTTATCAAATTAAATTTCAAAAATCATTAAACATTTGTTTTGTTAATTAATATTATCTTAGAAATTATTTATTAAGTTCAAAAAAATTCTAAATATTATAATCTCACTTTTATTAAAGGTCTAAATGTTATAAAAAAGGGTTAATTATTAATTTTAATTTTATATAAAGAAAATTCACGTTTAAACAAATTTAAACTATTTCAAATCGTTTTAAAATAATATTTATAAAATCTAAATAATTAACTATTCATTTAATTATTTTGACCAAGAATTCAAGTAATTAATTTAAAATTAATTATTTAAACTCTACACCTTAAAATTCATTCAAACGTTTTATTAAAAGTTTTGAACATATTTAGTCACTTTATTCCAATTATTATCAATTAATATTTTCTTTATTTAAATTCATTTCCTCTATTTTATTTAATCATGTTAAATCAAATACATTAGTTTAAATCATTTATAAACCCTAAGTCCCAAATTAGAACCCTAGTTTTTCAAGTCAATCTAGTCTTCAATCATTACATTGTTTTAAAATTAAGGCTATTCCTTAGGTTGAACCTCGAGGAGCTTCCTTTGGTATCACGTCTAGCATTCTATTAATTCCAAAACGCTAATTATTATCATGTGAGTATTCATTGCCCATTTTTCATGTTTTATTATTTGGGGAAATCATGTGATACTATACGCAACCATGTTTATTCATTTTTATTCTATTTCATACTAATATTCAATTTCATTACGTGTTATGTTATTTACTTGCAATTATGTGTTCACATCTAGATAAACTTGATAACATGATCATTAATTCACACAACCACGGTAACAATGATAGATCTATTGGTTTGACAACCCACCCCATTTGTTTAGTCGCGTGGTGATTGAAACCGGAAACATACATTCTATAAGGCTTCGTCTGTGGACCGAGTCAATTCAGTCAATAGGTTTGATCGTGTGTTTGTCATTTATGATACATTGTTGCATGTTAGTTATAACATTACCATGTGAATTGAATTGTTTTCAAGTATTCAATCAAATTTTGTGTGTGTTTAAACTGTGATTACTCACCGGCTAATTCTTTAGCTGACTCGTTACTTTTTCACATGATTTCAGGAAATGCTATTTAGTGGAATTCTCTCTGCTCATATAGGATTGGACCTAGTCAAAAATAAAGAAGACAATATTATTTCATGGTTTTATTTAATTGCGTTGTAACGTGTGACTTGAATGACATTATTCAATAAATAAATGGTTATTAAATGTTATTTCAACGTATTTATTACCTTGTGCTATGAACAATCGAATCACATTCGTCCGCCTCGATGATTCCGTCATCGGTCGGGGTGTGACAGAAAGGAAAGAAAGAACCAAACACTTCAAGTGCATTTTGGTTGAGGCACTTTGAAACCAAAGCCTGGACTTCTTTTATAAGCTTGGAGTCCTCCCAAGCTTTCATCCTTGCACCAATGTGGATGAGAACATTTTCATATAGCCAAAAATCCTAATAACTTCTCCCGTTTAAAGTTGTCTTAGTGGTGATGTATCGTCGTTGTTCATCTTCTAGAGTCTAAATGGATGTTGTAAATGTAACAAAATTGTTAGAAGGTGTATGTGGTCGAAGATTCAGTGACACTCTGAGGGTCAACTGAATCACACGTATCAATCATAGGTGTAGGTTGTATGGATATGCATGAATGTATCATATGATAATAGTAATATAAAACTAAACCCTAGTAGGTTTGATAGTTTGATACTTTGATGCATGTGGGTGGAGCCCATTTGACTATTCCCAAAAGTGGGTATGCTCAACTAGAGGTGTACAAATCGGGTTTCGGGTTCAAACTAGCTTGGGTAGAAAACAGTTTGGGTCGGCTAAAATTGGTCAAATCAGTTTTTGTTTAAACTGGTTGTGGTTGAAATCGGTTTTGCTGGGATCAGGATCAGATTTAACCACTTTGATAATGGATTTTAAGTGGTTCAGTTCAGGTTTGACTGGTTTCAAGGTATAGGGTTAGAAATTGATTTCAACACAATGGTTTGAATCGGGACCAAACCAGTTTCAACTAGGCCTGTAATGAATCGAACATTCATGAACTGTTCATGAACTGTTCGGCGGGAAGTTCGTTTATGTTCGTTTATTTAGGAAATGAACGAACATGAACAAAAAATTTGTGTTCGTTTAATTAAATGAACAAACATGAACACATGTTTTGTTCGTTCGTTTACGTTCATGAACGTTCGTTTATGTTCGTTCATTTACGTTCGTTTATGTTTGTTCATTTATGTTCGTTTATTTATATATTAACATATTAATAAAAGAGTATTATGTGTTAACATTTGAAACATAGTGTATTAAGTTATGCTAGTAACCTATAAATTTAGTGAGATTTTAATTTCCAATAATACACCTAAAAATTCCAAAATGATCATTTAAGGGTTTTTTTTCAGTTTTGTTTGTTTATTATGTTTCATTTATGTTCGTTTATTATTGTTCATTTGTGTTCGTTTATGTTCGGGAACTGTTCATTTAGCTTCTTAACGAATGTAACATCCCACATCGGTTGGGAAGGGAACGAAAGTCTCTTTATAAGGGACTGGATACCTTCCTCATTGGACGCGTTTTAAAACCGTGATGGGGCTATTCTCCCCAAGTAGCGGACAATATCCGATGCGGTTTCCTGCTTGTTACAGTTGGTATCAGAGCCAGGGCCGGGCCGTTGTGCCAGCGAGGACGCTGGTCTCCCAAGTGGGGGAGGATGTAACATCCCACATCGGTTGGGAAGGGAAACGAAAGTCTCTTTATAAGGGACTGGATACCTTCCTCATTGGACGCGTTTTAAAACTATGATGGGGCTATTCTCCCCAAGTAGCGGACAATATCCGATGCGGTTTCCTGCTTGTTACAACGAACAAACATGAACGAACACGAATATTTTTATTTTCTTAATGAACGAACATGAACAAAAAATCATGTTCGGTGTTCGTGTTCGTGTTCATGTTTGGTAAAAGTTAAATGAACAAACACGAACATTTGATGTTCATGTTCGTTCGGTTCATTTACAGCCTAGTTTTAACCAAACAAATTTTAAAAATGGGGTTTGGTTCAAATTCAAAGTCGGGTTCAAACAACATGACAACAATCGGGTTTGGTCTTTTAGAAACAAAGGCCTGTTTGATGCGTCTGACCACGCGTCTGACCACTGACAGGCAGACTCGGTCAGCCAGTCAGTGCGTTTGTTGTGGCCGACCGAGTCGGCTGACCCAGAAATACCACTGACCGAGTCCTCCCCTTTGACATCGCTGACCAAACCCTTCCCCCCTCTTCTCCACACTTTCCAGCCCTCACATCGGCCACCTCCCGTCGCGCCCCAATCCGCCGCCCCCCCGCCCCCCGGGTTTCCGCCCTTGGTCGCGCCCCAATCCGCCGCCCTCCCCTCCGATGGCCACCCCTCGGCAGCCGGCACGACCACCCACGAGGACCCCCTTGCACGGCCACGAAGCACGACAGGGGACGGAGGAGAGGGGTGATCGGAGGAGGAGGTCGTCGTCTGAGAGTTCAATGTCGTCGGCGTCGAAGCTTTTGAAGTGGGAATCGGCAGAGATGCGGTGGAGGAAGAGGAATGAGATGGAGAGGAGAAGGATGAAGTGGAGGATTGTGATGCGTCTTGGGGCTGTGAAGAAGACTGAAGATCATAGTTGTTTCGCCATTAATGGAGGTGACTGTGTGTTTGTGTGGTAGAGGAAAAGCAATAAATAAAGGAAATCTGACTTTGAATTTGTTATTTAAAGGATTTCCAAGAGCACTCATGTGACAACTCGAGTTTTTAACTAACCTCTCTCCGTTCATTATAATAACTATGTCATAAGTGAATGATTAATCAGATTGTTATTATACGTCTAATTATTAATTATCATATTACTACAATTAAAAAATAAATAATAAGTTATTTGAATGCTACTAACTACTAACTAATAATTAAACTTTTAGTGGCAAACTACCTAAACTAGAGGGACCATTATGTTAAATTCACAAGATTTAAGTTATCTTTAAATAACTACTCAAATCCACAAATCCACGAATCCATTTTCATTCACAACAACTCAACCCTAATCACTCTGCCGTCAACATCACCATCGGGAGCAACCCCGACGACCCTCTCTGTGCAACCCATCACCCTCGGCGACAACGATCCCGAAATCGTGAGACTCCAACGGACCGGCGAACCTCTCGTGCTCAAGTTTCATGGTTTTTAATAACCGTTACGGTACGTTACGTTTCTGCGTGTCGTTTTCATTACGGCGTGTTACGGTTTTTCCCTCGGTTCGGTTTCGGTGCGTGCACGGTTTTGTTGCGTATTTATGGTTGCATTTATGTTCTGCGATTATATGGCTGCGTTTATGATTTGTGTACGTAGATATGTTCTTGCGTATGTATGTTTTATGTGTGTGTTGCTATGTATATATTATTCCTGCTGTGATCATGACTTCCTGCGATCAAATATATATGCATGAATGTAACCGGGAGTGTGTAGGTGTTCTTGAGTTTATATATAGATTATATAATATATATATGCCTGTTTATAGCCGAAAATGTCATTGGTATGGGTGTGGTGCGCACATGGGAAGGATTGGCTATGTAGGCGCATGGGTGTTGTTTGCTTAGTGTGTGATGATTTATGTGTGTGAAAAATTATGTGTCCATGTGTGTGTTTGGTATATGCCTTAGATGCATGGAGGTGGATTTAGGCGCATGAGTGTGTTTTCTTTTTCTGTGCAAATATGGATATCTATATATATATATGGTGGGGGTTGAATAGCCTCATTCAATATATAATAAACGAGAGTGTTACATTCGGGAGATTTCACATTTGTGAATTTAGAAATTATACATTATAAGACGTAACAACTTTTCTTAAAAAAAGTCTTGGAACACACACGTATTGTATGTATGCATGTATATATATATATGTGTGTGTGTGGTGTGTGTTTATTTAAGATACATTCATGTATGAACGAAACAGTGTGGTAATCGGACTCTATGATAGTATGAATCTGGTGCATAAAATACGTGTGTCTTAGTGAGTGTGTTTTTGTGGTGTTAATGCATGTGAATGTGCTTGTGTTAAATGGAAACATCGACAACCGACACCGTAACCGTGATACGAACGTGAAACCGTACTACTCTTACACTCGTAAATGATAACTAACATTAATATATTCATATTAAATGAAATTCAGGTTAACCAAACTCTAACCGTTGCACGAACATTATTTCTTGCTGTGCATTCAAGGTGAGTTTTCACGCCCCATTTACATTCTTTACTTTTTGGGGGAGAAAACATGCAAACACTATTTTTTATTATGGTTGTCAGTATATTGATATCGCCTGTTAGTAGTGGAGACACATATGAAAGTCCTTACAGTATCAAAACGTTAGTAATGGGATTATCGAGGTAATTCTGAGTAGTACTACTGGGTTTGACAACCCCTCCCAGGCTAGTCGCGCTAGCTGATTGGAGGTCAAACGGGTGCATTATTGACCTAACATTTGTCACTGTCTGGTGAGACGTGACGGGAGGCAACAAACATACGAACATACAAACAGTCAGCTTCGGTTCGAAACGCTAAGTAACTTGTTTATAGGCTAGCTACCTATCGATATGCTTTAACTTTAACTTTACCGAACAGTTACAACATTTTTATCTGTGATAAAACCTGTGAACTCACCAACTTATGTTAACACACTTAGCATGCTTTCCAGGTACAGGAACGCTTAAGCTCATGATGCACGATTAAGGAACGCACTCAGGACATTCATTCATCAGTATTATTTAGTTGCATTGAACATTTGTTTTGACATATCACTTTTAGATTTCAGTATTGGTTTACATTTCGTTTATTCATTTCCGCACTGTTATTCATTTCATTTATGCTACTATGAGTTAAGTCAAACGTTTATTTTTAAATTCATATAGTGTCGTTTGATATGACCGTATCTGAGATCCTGGTATGTCACACGCCTAACGGTAAAACCCGTTTGTGAAAATTGAGAGTGTGACAACTCATACATGTGATCTCGAATATAATTGTCATTAAAAGCCACCCCTAGATGATTTTGTTGATCCATTAACCCACCAAGAGATACAACTTGTTATAATAATGATAACATAAACATAAATAATGAAATTTATTTTCAGATGTAGATCAGTCAGCAGAGTCAGTAATATACATAATCAAACAACCAAGTTTCAGTCAGATTTAGACTCAGTCAGAATTTCTGACTGGGTCAGCTTCTGACTCAGTCAGCTATACTGGGTCAGCACATCAAATAACCCTAATTTACCTAGAGAGATATTCGAAACTTTTTATAGATTCTACTGAATTTGCTTCAAGTAATAGATTTTCATTGAGCTATGTAAAAATGACAGCCACCTCAAGTATTCAATTGTTGCAATAATCTTGAAAGTTAAATTTCAACCAAAAGGTCATTCAATATAGAACTAATTTAAAGTAAAATACTTACATAATTGTATAATTACATAACTTTTGTTTATTGATACATGAACTGATATACTCGATCTCTATCAATCTATCATCTATCTCCTTAGACTACGTAAAAGTGCCTATATGATTTTTATATTTCTCTATTAAAAGGGTACTACGTAAAAGTGCCTATATGATTTTATATTTCTCTATTAAAGGATCATCCTTACGTAATTTTGCTTACATTTACCTCCTTCTGAATAGTGAGAATAACATTGACATCAACCCTTTATTGTTTGGGCAAATTGCTTAACGTTTATAATCAATCAGTTCATATAGCGAACTTTTTTGACGTTCAGTTTTCTAGTAATGTGTAGCCAATTTTTAATTTTAGTTTTGATTGTAGTTGGGTTGTGCGAGCTTATGCATACACATTTTAGTTGGGTTGAATAAAGACGTTTTAGTTGGGTTTCTTTTGTTCTTGATATATCCTGAATGGGCTAGATCAAGAATACTGGTCGGTTTTGTTCAAACCAACTTAATTTTATTTCAACGAGTTATGAATACCAGCTATTTATCTAACTTCTATTTTCAGCTAGGTTTTTGAATTTTGCTTTCACAAGAAATATAAATTATATTAAACGTTGCCAATGCAATACTGGATTAATGATTATAGTTGTTATATTGTATTTATTATTATTAATGTTGCTAAAAAAAATTAAAAAAATATATTTTTGGGGTTGTTTGATAATTTCTGAATGATTAAATGCTGAACCAATAAGAGGTCTGAACCATTAAGTGCTGAAACATAAGAGATCTGAACCATTAAGTGCTGAACATTAAGAGGTCTGAGCCATTAAGAGCTAGTATATAATTAACTATTCAAAGATAAATATCAGACCAATTCATATAAGAAGTCTAAACGATTCAGTAATTATATGCTTAACCATTCAGTGGTAAATGTCTGAACCATTCAGATATTTGTTCGCGAAACAAACAATCTGAACCATTAAATGTCTAACCATTCAGACATCTGAACCACTAATAGGCTAATTAAAATATTGTCAAACAACCCTTAGACATCCTTGCCTAACTCAAATAGGTTACTCTTTCAAATGGTTTCATTTCACGTATCCATTTTAACATCTTAAAATAGGCCTTTTTTTATGGTTGCCTAATGTGTACAGAGCCTGCCTTGGGTGTGGCCCAAAGAGTCATTTGTCAACTGAAAATGATGTCTTGATGGTTAGATCCAGTTATTTATGCAATGACATGTTCATCGTTATGGGTGGAACTAGAGGTGGTTCATTGGCTAGGGTGCTTAAAAACCGGATATTTCGACAGTTAAACGGTCAGGCCCTGGTTTAAAACTCGAAATCAGTCAATTAAACTTTGTTCTCTATAACGGTTAAGAACATGTTACTTGTTGAAAGTTATTATGAAGTCAACAGTCTAGAATTTTGTAAAACCGGTTGAACCAGGCTATAAAACACCCTTAAAAGTGACCCTTTAGCCCTTTGCCAGGATTAGTTGAATAATAAGAAGTATTTAGCATTGTCATTTCTTAGTACTTTCGCTCCAGAAATTATACGCGGTAGATACCAAAACTATACATATAATTTATTGTAACCTATAACTTAAAATTTTGTTTCCGTCACTAATTTGATGTAAGTTAAAATTAAATACAACAAGACGATCTATATTACCTTACTTGAAACCAAGTGAATTTAAATTATATTATATTTCTAATAGAGGGTAAAAGAAGAGAAGATGAACATGAAAATAGAACGTCTTATGTCATGTAATATCTGTTCAAATTTTCATAACCTATCAATCATTTTATTTAAAAAAATGTATATGACGGTATTTGAAAAGTATAATATTTTAAGTAAACTCATTCACTCGTCTCGTTTAAACCTCTAGTGAGCTTGTTGTTATTTCTCTTATGTCACTTATTAGTATAAAGTGTATCTAAATAATTAATTAATAATTTGTTTATTATTACATAACAATATAAAACCAAACATGCATCAATTGTAAAAGTATACAAGTGAATTAAAAGCGGGCATGTTTGTTTCATAAAAAACCTTCTCAAAATATATTGAAATGACTCCGACAATCATTTATTTTTTGTTGCATAAAACAACGACAAACACACGAACAATAAAATCTATTTACAAATCTGTGAAGTTGACACTTGATAGAATTTTCCTAAAGCCCAGTAGGCGCACTTTAAATGCCTTTGTTAATTATTTTGTCCGAATTACTTTTATTTATTTTCGGTACAAAGTTTTTTGTTCGATAATTGTTTAATAATCCGTATATTTTTATTTTCTTTTATGTACTTTCATAATTTAATTGTTTTTGAAAAACTCTTTAAAATACAGCTTATAATAGACAGATAACTTTAAAATACTATTGTGTTAGTCCTTGAGATTTAAATATTTTTTGAAAGGCAAAAAGTTTAAAAAGTGTTAAGAGATTGTTATACCGTATTTTATTATATTTTATCTTTGACATCTGAAAAGGATAAATCAAAATAATTGTTCTGAAAATACATAAAACTCACAGGCAAATTACTATTTTATTATTAGCTTTGGTCGGTGGGGAATTTTTTTTTTTTTTGTGTTTTAATTTTTCTTTTGTTTTTTTGTTTATGTTTTACTTCTTTTTTTTTTTCTTTTTTTGTTTGTGTTTTAATAAGGTTTGTTTTGGGTGTGGGTTCGATTTTTTGTGGGGTTTGGTGTGAGGTTTTTTTTTGTTGGTTTTTTTTTGTCCGAACACGTCTCTTTGATGTGTGTTTCAATTATGTTCGTTGTCGTTGTCTTTCTCTGGGTTTCTATTTTTTTTTTTTCGTTATCGATACCCTGACGATACTCACTATTAAGGTTTGGGTTTTCTATTGTTTGCTTTTTTGGGGGCTATGGTTTTCGTCGGTTTTCTATTTTTGACTGCCGCCTTCTTGCGGCTTTGATTTTCGTCTGTTTTGTGTATGGTGTTGTGTTTTGATTAGTTTTGGGTTCTAAATATTCTTGTGTGTTATAGATTTAGGGTTTTGGTGTGTTTTACTTTATGTGTTTTGCTGGTTTAGGGTTACGTTAAAACTCGTATAGTTGCGGCAACGCGTGGCAGATTAAACTAGTTTATTTTTAAAAACGTAACGTGTTACTATACTAATATGATTATCGTATGCATGTTTAATATATTAACTATTCATAAATTTCAGAGAAAGAAAAAGAAGATAGAAATGCGTACGTCAAACTAGTTCACCTCTTTGTTTCCCTTTTATATCTTATGTGAACTAGTAAATTGCCCGAGGAGTGCGGCGGGAATCCGTTAAACCTTGTGAAAATTAACACGTCTCGCTTTTGAAATATTCATATCAAAACGTTAAAAAAAGTGTCAACATGATATATTTAAAATTTTATTAAACGTTATATAAATAAAGTTTCGAAAAAAATCAAAGAAAAAAAATTACATGCTACTGGATTATTAATATATATTATATAAAGTTATGAGAAAAAAGATTGTTTTTCAAAGTAAAAAACAAATTACATACAACTGGATTATTAATATATATAACTTGTACTTTATGTTATCCAATATATAAGGGGTGAATATGAAACATGATAAAAGGTTATGTGGCAGAACTATGAAGGTCCCAAAGCAAGATGTAGCTGACATTCATATTTTATATGGAGTATAATTCGATTTGTATTGGAAGCATAAATATACTTTGCAATTATAAATTGTAGAACCAAAGTAAATGAGAGGTTAAATGGGTTGTTTCTAATTTAGATTTGGTGTATTTTTTGTGTGTGATGTTGGCAATTTTTTATGTGGATTTTCTTTAAGAGATGAGGGGGCATCCTCGCGTACCTTTGCGGGTAGGCGGGTACCTGCACGGGTACACCGCCACCACTCTATTCAGGTAACTGACGGGTAGTACTGCACGGGTTATTGTCGCCGAGTCGGGTAGGGAAGTAACGGCTACATAGGCGTTACAAAAGTAGCCGTTGGGGTTTAAAAAAAATAACCCTATAATTACTCATACAGGTACACACTATTATTTGCACAAACTCAAATAAAATCATACAAACACAACAATTACACAAACACAACAATGTCTGATGAGTTTTCAAACTTCTACTATAATACCCATAAAATAATAATAATAATAATAAAAGTTCAAAGGGTTAAGTGGTAATTTATTTAAACTAAAACCAAACTTTAGTTTTGATTTGACAACCGATACTAACATCAGGGACCGGAAGTGTAAATTATCAAAAGTACCCAACCCCACCCCCCATTCCCTTCGCTGTGTTCGCGTAGTGTTTCTTCCATTGTCGGCCAAGATCTCACGCAAAATCAGCCACTACGAATTGTATAATCGAAAGTAACACCGCATTTACAAACTTTGAATCGTTTATTATTGTCTTTTGAATTCAATTTCAACCAGAACAAACAACAAACACTCCATTCGAATACCCCTCTCGACCGCGACCTGCAACTCGATTTTGAACCCATCTCCGATCAATTTTAACTAGAATTGATAAAGGGCTTTTAATCTAGATCAACATACGAAGCTTCCTATCAATTTAATTTGATTTTCATCAAGGATTGGCCATCAACCGATCAGCACCTGTGCCGCGACCTGTTCTTCGACCAGTTCAGCTTCAATTCGTCACCATATCGGTAATTCGACACACACACACACTCGGTTTTACATGAGGGTCAAAAGCCCTATGAATTCAGATGCTTTAAAAATCGAATTGAGCCTTAATTTGGTGAGAGTCGAACTAGGGCTTGATTTGAAATTGGGGGTATTCAAGAGATTGAGCTTATAATCAATTGGAACCATTCCTTAACCGCGGCTGCGGCTTTGGTTCACTGGTCCCGTGCTCCCATGTTATCCGAGAGGTCTCGGGTTCGAAACCCGGCCACCCCCTTATTTTTTTAATTAGCTTTTAAGCCCTTTTTAACCTTTAAAAATTATGTAAAAATTACTAAAAATTATAAAAATTCTTTTATAAACTCTGTTCATTTTTTTCATCAACCTTATTTCTGTAATTTTCTTTAAGTTTAAACCTTTATAAAACAATATAACGAAGGCATTTGGTTTAATTATTTTTATGGATTTCTGTTAAATAAATGGTAAAAATCTGATTAAATATAAAACTTCTTTTATAAAAGTACCTAATTAATTTCTGTAAATTAGTTTATTAAAACCTTAACAATTCTTATATATATATTGTTAACGAATGTTATAAATAGTTTATTTTATTTAAAACTAAACTGTAAACAGTTGATTTAAGCCGTATTTTATAGTCAACTTACAGAGGTCATAACTTCTTCATAACAGATTCAAATCAGTTAAACCTTATGTCCATGACGAAGTTCGTCGAAAAACGAATCTGTTGATATATAAAACATCGAAAAACTCATTCGTTTAGACCTCTAAACAGTCGTTTTCGTAACAGCAAGCAGTTCTGCGCAGCTGTAAAGATCCACGTTTTTCTCATATTTCGGTAATCCAAATCAGAAACTTTTATAAATGAAAGTTGTTCAGAAATCACTAATCTAGTAAACTGGAGATTTTCAGAATTTTTAAACGTTGTTTAGTATTTTAACGAGTGCGAAAAGACAGAGGCAGAACTGGAATTTTTCAAACTATAATTTGCGTTACGTTATCGTAGGTTCTCGCGGCGTTAACCGAGCCTAGACCTTTTTCTGACTATTGTCATTCGTGTATAAGGTACGGATTCTTGGTTACCTTTATCATAGTATAAATTCTGTTCTGTTACTTTGTAGTACAGATTTTGATACCATGTTTCCGTTAATATGAATCGTTTGGCCTTTGGTATTTTACTAGTCGTCTAACATTATTTGTTATGCTATGAATCGTTCGACTTGTTAATTTTATTTGTTGAAGGCTTACAGCATGCAATATATATTTTATAAGTTTGTGCTCATTATTGCATGTTCCTATAAATATTCTATTGATACGTTATATGTTGGTAGTTGTACTACCATTTGATTTGATACTCTGTTACCCGAGCTCTCCGACATGTCATTGTGGCGTCAATGATGTGACATTTTTCATGACGGTGTGTAATAAATAGTTCACGGCGTCTCCGTTAACACGTTAGTACTCAGGTAGTACTTTGGCCATAATATCTGGGAGGCAGATGGATCGATCCTAGTTCAGTTCAGATCAGTTCAGTTCCGGGGGATGGAATCATGTGTGTATGCCCCACACACCATCTCATTGGTGCATAGTCTAGCTAGCTATGTACTTATCAGTTCAGTTTTGGCTCTGGGTACTTCTTATATTACACGACTTATTTTGTTTGTATATACGCGTCGTGTAGATCAGTTCAGTTCAGTATTACATATTCAGTTCAGTATCAGTATTATATGTTCAGATTCAGATTTCCGTTTTCCATATCATATGATCAGTTCAGTATCAGATATCAGTATGTTATGCTTCTTATCATTACTATTGTTATTTCCGTCACTGAGCAACTTTTGGCTCAGCCGTATTTTCTTTCGTGGTGTTTTTCTTATTTGATTGTAGGTAATCAGGGTAATCCGGGAAATCAGTGAAGAGTGGTTGAAGATCAAGATTTTATTTTACTTAAATTGATGTAATGAACAACTTAATTAGTTTCTCTCGGATTATGGAATTTGTTTGAATTTATTTCTTTTGACAATCTCTTTAATATCGTGGATTTGGTTTTGATTTGATATCTGTAATAGTGACACGTCAGCCTCTCCGGGTTGGGGTGTTACAGTTATGGTATCAGAGCAAAGGCTCTTTCCTGTAGAAAACTTAAACATTAATAATAAACTTATGAGGTAATGGGTAGACGTTGGGTTAGGATCTAATTTTTGTTCCCAATCTAAATTCCAGTGTTCACACGTGTATCTTCATTTCAATGGCTCCTAAGAGACGTGTGAACAACCGCAATAACTCGAATGGCCCCTCATCTGATACTCCTCTTGAAACCCTCGTTGCTAATGCCGTAAACACTGCAATTTCTGGAATACTCCCTAATCTGATGACTCAGACTGCTCAAACAGTCATCCAGCAGATACAACAGGCGAATTTAGGTGGAAATAACTCAGAGCCACCTTCTGGCGGGAACAATACATGAGCACCTTCCGGTGATAATACACCACCACCCTGTGATGGTATTCATGTCTGGTTGGAACGTTTTTAGAAGCAAAGGCCTAAGTCTTTCAGTACTTCCAATGATCCGGTCGAGGTGCAAAACTGGATCAGTTATATTGAAAAATTGTTTGAGGTACTTGGTGTTGAGGACATATACAAAGTAAGGTTGGCTACATACAAGTTAGAATATGATGCTCACAGATGGTGGGCGACTGTGAAACAAGCTAGAGGAGGAAACGAATATGCAGCTACACTTCCTTGGGATAAATTTCGAGGAATGTTTATAAGGAATACTTCACTGCTGCTGACCGCACTGAGTATCGTAGACAGTATGCTAATATTAGACAGAGGGATGACGAGCATATAACAGATTTCAAGACACGATTTACGCGGTTAGTGAGTTTTCTTGGTGCATCTGCAGGCTCACCGCATGAGCAGACAGAAAATTTTCAGTAGGCCATATGTGAAAGAGATCGAAAGTTTATATTGAATCATCGGTTTAAAGATATTAATGAAGTGGTTGATGCTGTAAAAACCTATATAATGATAAAAAGAATGGAAAGAAGTCGTATGATGATAACCGTAAGCGGCCTAGAGAGAATGACTATGATCAGTCATCTTCTCATACGAATAAAAGTCAGTCTTCACCACCACGAGACCGTCGAAACCGTTTTGATCGCAACAACAACAATAACTCTCGATCATGGAAGAATCAAAACCAGAACCTGTAACGCCCCGAAATTTCCCGAAACGAGCCATTTAATAATAATGGGCTTTTAAGGGTTAATTTAAGAAATAAAGGGGTAAATTAGTGGGCTATGGATAAAATTAGTCTTAATGGGCTAGGCTTAATGGGTTTAAGGGCCCTAATCAGCCCTTAAACATGCATGAACAGCTCCATCTTCACCATTTCAAACCCTAGCCACCAAATTCGTAGAGAGAGAAAGTAGAGAGAGAAAGTGAAGAAATTCAAGATTTGGAGCTTGAAGGTTGGAAGGATTGAAGTTCTGGTGGATTGGAGCATCAAAACACAAGGAAAGAGCAACAAAACAAGGTAAGAATCGACCTCTAAGGCCCTCTGTAGATCAAACCCGGATTCTAGGGTTTTGGGGTTTTGAAAACTTTAAAGAAACACATAAAGGTCGAATTTTTACGTATGAAAACGTGTAAAAAGCTTAGATTTGAGTTCATGGAAGGTAAACTAAGGATTTAGATGTAAAAAGTTAAGATTTTGGGTTAAAAACGGGCTGGATCTGAGTTTTTGTTTATCCAGCGAAACTGGGCCCCGATCCAGCGAATTTAAGTATTCATCCAGCGAAACTGCAGATTCGTTCAGCGAGACTAGGAGAAGTTCCAGCGAAACTACAGTTTCGCTGGGGCGAAACTATAGTTTCGCCGTTAATCTCGCTAAGACCCAGACTGACCTATAGACCTTGCGAGAATAGGGAATTCCAACGAAAGTTGGGCGCTCAAGGTAGCGAATCTGTCTAGCAAAACTAGCAGAAGTGCTGCCCAGCGAAACTGCAGGCGAAACTGTAGTTTCGCTGTAGCGAAACTATGGGCGAAACTATGAAGAAAATAACATTTTTGCATGTTAACTTTCGTGCAGCTAGAGCATTCAGGCTATAGCCTAAGTGACTTAGAATTTAAGCTACTTGGACGAGTTCAGGTGAGTTCTAGATCCCCTATTTTATACATGCTTTAAATGTTTTGGGGCGGTATGCATACTAAGATACATACTTTTTATGATCAGTTCTTTTAAAGTAAAGCTTTACATTCAGGCTATAGCCTAAGTGACTTAGAATTTAAGCTACTTGGACGAGTTCAGGTGAGTTCTAGATCCCCTATTTTATACATGCTTTAAATGTTTTGGGGCGGTATGCATACTAAGATACATACTTTTATGATCAGTTCTTTTAAAGTAAAGCTTTACATACTATCTTATATGAGAAATGGGTGTTATAATGAATTGATAGTGTCTTTTTCCTTATCGAGATATAACCTTGTAGTGATGAATTGCCGTCGAGATGTGTTGTGTTATATATATGTATATATAACTTAAATAAGAAAGTGAAACGTAAAGAAAGGTTATGTGGCCCATAACGTGTACCTGGATAAAGTAAAGTCTTGCAAGTAAAGTCCTGCAGGCAAGGGATAAAGTAAAGACTTGCAAGCAATGACTAAAGGAGGGTTGCATTTGTTGTGCCCTCACCCGGATAAAGTAATGCTCGAACAGGCAGGTCTGTAAGCCCTAAATTGGCATGACAATAATGGCCCGATCGAGCACGACTGTAAGCCCTTAATTGGCGTGTCGGCAAAGTCCTAGGCGAGCCTAGGCACCGATTGTAACAGAGAATTGACGGATAAAGAAGAGTAATAAATAACGAGAAATGAAAAGTAATGATAAAGTATCGATAAAGTGATAGCCTGTATGTATTGATGTTTGATAGATGAGAATTATTTTCAACTGATAAAGCTAATATCTCTTACAAAAGTTATTTAGCAAAGTAAACCTAGAATTCACTCAGCGAAGCTGACTTTTGTATGCATATCAGTTGACAGGTAACAGTTAGAGCTACGGAATAGAGGCATGGGACTGAAGCTTCTTGGCACTAGAAGACTGGCATCCCTGAGGAAGAAAAGATTAAGATGACTCTAAATAGATTTTTAGAATTAAAGACAATGTTTATATTTCATTTGTAATGGATTGAAATTTACATTATTATCCGCTGCAATATATATTTATACACATATGAGTAAATGACTGTTTTAAATCGATGTTTTGCTGTGAATGACCAACTGTGAGGCTTCCCTGAGAAAGGTGGGCCTTACAGAACCAGAAATCAACTCATAATCAGACTTAGCAGGCTCCTACTCGTGCTCAACCACCAAATCAGCAGCACCCTAATCAGGATCGGAATGCTATCCCTCAGTGTAACACATGTGGGAAACTTCATAAGGGAGCTTGTCGTCTGGCTGGAGGATTATGTTTCAGATGCGGACGTGCAGGACACATGATTAGGGATTGCCCTCAGCGCGACCCTCGTAATAACACTGGAGGAAATCAAGCTAAACCTGCAACTGGAGGACGAGGTTTTGCACTCACTGCAAATGAAGCAGCTAACGCACCAGGTATATTTCTGACCCCTTTGTTAGGGACGTATTATATACATATATATATGTCTTATCCGATACTGATAGTAAACGCCCTAGGTATGATCTCCGGTACCCTTTGCACAGGAAAGCGGGATATTTATGTCTTATTTGATACGGGCGCTACGCATTCTGTCGTATCTCTTTTATTTGCTAAGTACTTAAGGACTGCACCGATTGTGTTAGAGCACGCTTTGACTATTACTACTCCATTAGGAGATTCGACGATCATCTCGCATGTCTATAGAGATTGTCCGATCAAAATCGAGTCTATTATTCGTAAAGCTGATTTGTTTCCTATGCAAATGAGTGACTTTGATGTCATACTTGGTATGGACTGGTTGACTCGACATCACGTTACTATCGAATGCCAGACTCGTTGTGTTTTATTTGGAAATCCTCAATGCCCTGAACTCGTTTATCAAGGGACTCAGCCTCGGAAATCGTTGAAAATCATCTCTGCGTTTAAGGCTCAGAAACTCTTATCGCACGGTTGCGGGGGATTCCTAGCTTCGGTGAAAGCTACATCTTCTGAAAGGCCAAACATATCTGATTATCCGATTGTATGTGATTTTCCTGACGTGTTTCCTGAGGAGTTACCCAGACTTCCACCAGATCGCGAGGTAGAATTCACTATTGATCTTATTCCAGGTGCGGAGCCGATTTCTAAGGCACCGTATCGTATGGCACCTATGGAGCTTAAGGAGTTAAAGGAGCAGTTACCGGAATTACTAGATTTGGGATTTATTAGACCAAGCGTCTTGCCTTGGGGCGCACCGGTCCTATTCGTGAAGAAGAAAGATGGTTCTTTGAGACTCTGCATTGACTACAGAGAAGTCAACAAGATCACTATCCGTAATCGTTACCCTCTGCCTCGTATTGATGATTTATTTGATCAGCTTTAGGGTGCAAAGTGTTTCTCTAAAATCGATCTAAGGTCTGGTTACCATCAACTAAAGATCAAAGATTCTGACGTCCTTAAATCTGCTTTCCGTACTCGGTATGGTCACTATGAGTTCCTGGTTATGCCGTTCGGGTTAACTAATGCCCCGGTCGTATTTATGGACCTAATGAACCGAGTCTTTCGCAAGTTCCTCGATAAGTTCGTCATTGTATTTATCGACGACATCTTGATTTATTCTAAAAGTAAGGAGGAGCATGAGAATCATCTTCGTATCGTGCTCGAAACATTACGTGAAAAGAAGCTTTGTGTTAAATTTTCAAAGTGTGAATTTTGGCTGAGCAAGGTAGCCTTTTTGGGTCATGTCGTATCTGCGGATGGTATTATGATGGACCCTGCTAAATAGAGGCGATCACTAAGTGGCCTAGACCTACCTCAGCCACAGAGGTCCGTAGTTTCCTTGGCCTTGCTGGTTATTACCGCAGATTTGTCGAAGGTTTTTCTGTTATAGCTTTACCCCTTACGTAACTGTTAAGGAAAGGGGTTAAGTATTCTTGGAATGATGAACGAGAGAAAAGTTTTGAAGAGCTCAAGAAAAGATTGGTGTCTGCTCCTGTTCTCACACTTCCATCGGGCACGGGTGGATATCAGATTTACAGCGATGCCTCTAAAAAAGGACTTGGATGTGTGCTAATGCAGCATGGTAAGGTCATTGCTTATGCTTCACGGCAGTTGAAACCTTACGAGGTTAATTATCCTACACATGATCTTGAACTCGCTGCTGTTATTTTCGCGTTGAAAATATGGCGTCACTATCTTTACGGAGAGACTTGTGATATTTTTACTGATCACAAGAGCTTGAAATATATCTTCACACAAAAGGAACTAAACATGTGGCGGAGAAGATGGTTAGAGTTGCTAAAAGATTATGATGCCAATATTCAGTATCATCCGGGAAAGGCCAACGTGGTAGCTGATGCTCTTAGCAGGAAGAGCTCAGGAACAGTAGCCTCCCTACAGCTACAGCCTCAGAACGTTACCGATCTTGATAGATTGGGTATTGGCCTACATATTGGCAAGAGTGACGGATATCTCGCTAGGCTTCAGATTGAGTCAGACTTAATATTCCGGATTAAGAACGCACAGAAAGACGATGGTGAACTCTGGGCAATCTTACAGAATGTGGAGATTGGTAAACAATCAGAATTCAGAGTAGATGATCACGGAGTAATCTGGAGTGGTAAACGTTTATGTGTGCCTAATGATTCTTCTCTACGTGAATCGTTATTAGCTGAGGCACATAGTTCTCCGTTCTCTATTCATTCTGGATCTACTAAGATGTATCGTGATCTTCGTCAGAATTTCTGGTGGAATGGTATGAAAGAAGACGTGGCTAGATTTGTAAGCAGATGTCTTACTTGTCAACAGGTCAAGATTGAGCATCAAAGAGCTAGTGGTTTGCTTCAGCTACTACCTATTCCTGTATGGAAATAGGATGATATTTCCATGGATTTTATGACAGGGTTGCCAAGAACATTCAAGAAGAATGATGCAATATGGGTTGTAGTTTACAGATTGTCAAAGTCGGCTCATTTTCTCCCAATTCAGCAAGGATTTTCGATTAGCAAACTGTCTGAAGTGTTTACACAAGAGATTGTTAGACTTCATGGCACTCCGGTGTCTATCGTGTCTGATCGAGACCCGAGGTTCACTTCTCGCTTTTGGAAGGGTTTGCAAGCTGCATGGGGTACCAAGTTGAGGTTTAGTACGGCGTTTCATCCTCAGACTGACGGTCAGTCGAAGCGTACTATTCAGACACTTGAGGACATGCTTCGAGCTTGTGCCTTAGAGTGGACTGGGAACTGGGATGAGTACTTGTGTTTGGTCAAGTTTGCTTACAACAATAGTTGGCAAGCTAGCATTGGCATGGCACCTTTCGAATTATTGTATGGTCGTAAATGTAGAGCACCTATTTGTTGAGAAGAGGTCGGTGAAAGAGTCATTGAAGGACCCGAGTTAGTCCAGATCGCGAATGAGAAAGTTGCTATTGCTAGAGAAAAGTTAAAGGAAGCTCAAAGTAGACAGAAAAGTTATGCAGACCGACACCGTCGACTTTTGGAGTTTAAGGTCGGTGACAAAGTATTCCTGAAGGTTTCGCCTTGCAAAGGCGTACGACGTTTTGGTCTTAAAGGGAAACTTAGTCCACGGTTTATCGGACCCTTTGAAATTCTAGAAAGAGTTGGTGAGGTTTCGTATCGTTTGGCTTTACCACCTCAACTGTCACATGTGCATAATGTCTTCCATGTATCTCTTTTAAGGGGATACAATTATCATTCTATTCATGTGGTTAACTATCCACTTCATTTGATTCGTGAGGATTTATCATTCGAGGAAGAACCAGAAGCTATCCTTGACCGACAAGAGCGCATTATGTGTAGGAAAACTATTCCTTTTGTTAAAGTATTATGGAAAAATCATTCCGAACGTGAAGCTACATGGGAGATAGAAGATGAAATCCGTTCTCAATATCCGTATCTATTTACCTCTTAGTTATTATCTTTTATATGTTTCTACTATCAGTTATGAAGTTATCAGTTATCTGTTTCTTGAACATCACATTAGTCAGCTCTTATACGATTTCTTCTATCGAATCGATTCCGTTTCAGCAATTGAATAGTTATGAGTGATTTCGTTCACTTGTTGATTTTCATTACTCCGCGTACGTTATGTCATATCTTTGTTCGAACTGTACCTAGCAATTTCGTGGACGAAATTGTTTTAAGGGGGTAGAATTATAATACCCATAAAATAATAATAATAATAATAAAAGTTCAAGGGGTTAAGTGGTAATTTATTTAAACTAAAACCAAACTTTAGTTTTGATTTGATAACCGATACTAACATCAGGGACCGGAAGTGTAAATTATCAAAAGTACCCAACCCCACCCCCCATTCCCTTCGCTGTGTTCCCGTAGTGTTTCTTCCATTGTCGGCCAAGATCTCATGCAAAATCAGCCACTACGAATTGTATAATCGAAAGTAACACCGCATTTACAAACTTTGAATCGTTTATTATTGTCTTTTGAATTCAATTTCAACCAAAACAAACAACAAACACTCCATTCGAATACCCCTCTCGACCGCGACCTGCAACTCGATTTTGAACCCATCTCCGATAATTTTAACTAGAATTGATAAAGGGCTTTTAATCTAGATCAACATACGAAGCTTCCTATCAATTTAATTTGATTTTCATCAAGGATTGGCCATCAATCGATCAGCACCTGTGCCGCGACCTGTTCTTCGACCAGTTCAGCTTCAATTCGTCACCATCTCGGTAATTCGACACACACACACTCGGTTTTACATGAGGGTCAAAAGCCCTATGAATTCAGATGCTTTAAAAATCGAATTGTGCCTCAATTTGGTGAGAGTCGAACTAGGGCTCGATTTGAAATTGGGGGTATTCAAGAGATTGAGCTTATAATCATTTGGAACCATTCTATAACCGTGATTGCGGCTTTGGTTCACTGGTCCCGTGCTCCCATGTTATCCGAGAGGTCTCGGGATCGAAACCCGGCCACCCCCTTACTTTTTTTTAATTAGCTTTTAAGCCCTTTTTAACCTTTAAAAATTATGTAAAAATTACTAAAAATTATAAAAATTCTTTTATAAACTCTGTTCATTGTTTTCATCAACCTTATTTCTGTAATTTTCTTTAAGTTTAAACCTTTATAAAACAATATAATGAAGGCATTTGGTTTAATTATTTTTATGGATTTCTGTTAAATAAATGGTAAAAATCTGATTAAATATAAAACTTCTTTTATAAAAGTACCTAATTAATTTCTGTAAATTAGTTTATTAAAACCTTAACAATTCTTATATATATATTGTTAACGAACGTTACAAATAGTTTATTTTGTTTAACAATAAACTGTAAACAGTTGATTTAGGCCGTATTTTATAGTCAACTTACAGAGGTCATAACTTCTTCATAACAGATTCAATTCAGTTAAACCTTATGTCCATGACGAAGTTCGTCGAAAAACGAATCTGTTGATATATCTGTAATAGTGACACGTCAGCCTCTCCGGGTTGGGGTGTTACATCTACATTCCTAAAAACAATTTGGATTCACTGAATTCGAATGATAGCAGTTTATATTTTATGAAAAAATTCGTCAACAAAGCACTGGAGGATACGACTAGCAATTCTTCTAAAAAAAGACATGTTCCACGCGATCGTATAACGGGTCACGAGCTACTTATGTACGACTATTTCGTCGACGATTCGAAATACGATGAACAAACTTTTCAAGGAAGGTGTTGTATGTCGAAACGTTTATTCTTAAAAATAGTCGACGATGTCGAATCAAAAGAAGAATTGTTCCAAGACGGCCTTGACGGGAGAATAAAAAAATTTTCACTCCGCTACAAAAAATACACATCCGAGGTCAGACAATTCGTAACAGCTAATACTCCAGACGAGTATGATGAGTATTTATGTATGTCTGCTCACACTTCGTGTGAATATCTACAATTTTTTACAACGTCATTATTAAGTTATATGGTAGGGAATTCCTTCGTAGACCTACAAGCCACGATGTTGCACTTTTGTACCAGCCACACGAGGATAACCATCGCCTTCCCGGTATGCTTGTCAGCATAGATTGTACACATTTTGTTTGGAGAATGTGTCCGATCGAGTTGTGTGACCAATATATGAGAGGTGATCACCAATATCTGACGGTCATGCTTGAAGCGGTGGCTTCAAATGATATGTGGTTTTGGCATGGTTTTTGTGGTCCGTCTGAGGCGAACAACGATGTCAATGTTCCCAATCAATCCCTAATATTTGCAACTAAAAGGAATGCTACCGCACCCAAATGTCCATTTTATGTAAATGGACATCTATACAAACGGGGATGCTATCTTACCGACGAGATATATCCTTCTTGATCAACGTTGTGAAACCGTTTCCATATCCGACTAATCCAAATCAAAAGATATTCAAGAAAGTGCAAGAGTATGCTAGGAAAGATGTTGAAAAAGCTTAAGTTGCAATAAAAGGAAAATGGGGCATACCTAGGCGACCAATGTGGGCTATGACGGCTAACAAGATTCAGAGCGTGGTTTACGCATGCTTGATATTGCACAACATGATCCTGATGGATGAAAAAAGAGTGATATCACAGGTATACATAATGGACCCTCCGGTTCAACCGGTTTTTTACGGTAACGCTCTTTCGAAAATACATGATCAAGGTACACATTTCCGACTTTGATATGATCTTGTCGAACACCTTTCAAGTTTAGATCTAGCGCATCTCGCTTCGTACGATGAATAGATTAATTTTAATATTTTATGTAATATTTTATTTTTAATTATGTAATCTTTTATATTTAGTTATGTAATGTTTTATTTTTAATTATGTAATTTTTATTTTTGTATTAAAAGTTAATTTTTTTAATTATTTAAATATGAAAATAAAAGTTTCACGGTAGTCTTGGGTTGCATTTACAGTTTTTTAAGTATTTCAGGATAGTTCAGTGTACTTGTGATGTGGCAGTGTGTGATTAGTGGATTCCAGGGTACCCTAGGAAGGGTAGTGCCCCCTCCTCTCTAAGTGTTTGTGGGTTTCATAGAATCAAATTATATTTAGAAATGTGCTCTGATTTAAGACTGGGTTATGTTAGAGCATTTACATCCCATTCTTTATTTTCATCCTTATAATTACATTAAAAATCATTACTTCTTCTCTCTCCTTTCAATTAAATAATATATTTTTATACCTTTTTCATTACATTTTCTCTCTCCTCCACTCACAACTACTTTTAAAAATATTAAAAAAAATTATAAGAGTCGAACAGTGAATCTTTAAATTTACAGATGAACAATAACATTTTCTCTTTACTCCACTCACAACCCACCAACCTCCTACCAACAACACATAAACCCCCTTCGTAGAATCGTAGATTGTTCGTGGGGAAGAGCTTTCACCTAAAAAACACGAAGTTAGTTGCCCTTGTCCTTCAAATTAACGTCATATCACTTATCACTCCACGTACATTCATATAACTATGGTCACAGATGGTCTAGGCAAGATGTAACATGAATAATTGTAGTAAGTTTTCTTTGAAAAATTCCATAAACAATTTCACTATTTTAATGCGGCATGTGTATGAATAATGCTAAACAAGAGTTCGCAAAATGCATAATGAAAGTATATCAATAATCTTAAATATTACAAAAAAATAAATAGAACAATTTTGCACTTTTAAAAAATATCTGATATGAAAACTGAATAAAAATATAAACATTTACACACAAACATGGAATGATAGGCAAAAACCCATGAACAACAAAAGTAACCCATCATGAACAACAATTAGGTAACGATACTTGGTTGATGAAGATTGCAAAACTTACAAGTTACAAGTGTTTGCTTGTAGATAATCGAGGTGCCAACAAGTAACATGTAAGATAAGAAGCCAATACGTCAAATCACGTCTCACAAAAGACGATCAAGATGTCAAGTCGCTTGTTGTTTGCGATGACCAAATGACCTCAAGTTAACATTTATGAATAATATATGGTGTGTGCGTGCATGCATGTTCGTATGTTATTTTAAACGTAGACGGTTAATCAATGTTGTAAAAACAACCTTGAAAAACTAGTATAAGAAAGAAAAGAATTAATACACCAGGCTCTCATATGTCAATTTTTAATTGAATCGAATTAAATCTAAATCACTTCATGAATCGACATTATGAAGTTAGTCTGTGTTGAGAATAAAGTCTTGGTTTAAGTTGGGGGGCTAATAATGACAACTTCTTATAGTTGTCTATTCAGTTGTATGTCTTAGCGTAGATAAGGGACTGATTGTGTATATTTCTTAATTGTTAGTTAAGAAGTAGTTAATCGGTGAGGTATAAATAGTTGATTAGTGGTAATCGATTAAGAATGGACTTGAATCAACTGAGATTTACTTTCTTTGTTAATTGATTGATTCATTGTTGTTCTTCAATTATATTCTTTCATTCTTGTGAATCGATTGATGTTTTTCATAACAATTGGTATCAGAGCCACGGTTAAAGGGCTCCAACGAAGCAATCGATTCGGGTAAGTGATTGAAGGTGCAATTGAAGATCAAGATGGTGCCGACGAAGTTCGAAATCGAGAAGTTTACTGGGAAGAATGATTTCAGTCTCTGGCGAGTGAAGATGCGGGCAATCTTGGTGCACAATGGAGTAGTTGATGCACTCAAGGGGGAGGATAAACTGCCTGCGGGTTTAACTCAAGAAAGGAGGAGGGAAATCATGGAAAGAGCCCATAGCGAGATCATACTCAGTCTCGGAGACAGAGTTCTGAGGGAAGTCCAGAAGGAGAATACGGCTGCCGGGATTTGGGCAAAACTTGAGTCGTTGTATATGACCAAGTCATTGGCCAATCGGTTGTTCTTGAAGCAGAGGCTATACACCTTCAAAATGGAGGCAGGGAAGTCAATTGAAGATCATGTTGATAATTTCAACAAAATTATCATGGATCTTGAGAATATTGACATCAAGATTGATGATGAGGATCAGGCAATCATTCTGTTGTCATCTTTACCAAGCTCTTATGAGCATTTCGTAGATACATTGCTCTATGGCAGGGAGACATTGACGATGGAGGAAGTGACTGCATCTCTTAACTCTAAGGAGTTAAAGAAGAAGTTTGAAGCCAAAGAAGAAGGTGGAGAAGGTCTGTTTGTGAGAGGCAGGTCAGAACAACGGAATTTTAAAGGCAAGAGTCATTCCAGGTCTAAGTCCAAGTACCGAAGGAAGTATTTTGTATGTGGATCTGATAAACATATTAAAAAGGACTGCCCTGAGTTCAAGAAAAGAAGGGGTGAGTCTAGTGGCAGCAAAGGTCATTCTGATCAGTGCAGTCACAATGCACAGGAAGATGGGCTTGATGGGTATGACAGTACTGATGTTCTCAATGTTACAAGTCAAGAAGCTGAAGAGCAAGAGTCTAAAGGTAAGTGGGTTATGGACTCTGGGTGTTCTTTTCACATGACTCCTGTTAGGGAATTCTTCAAGGAATTGAAGGTTGTTAAACTTGGTAAAGTCAAGTTGGGTGATGATAGGCCTTGTGAGATAGCAGGTCAAGGTACAGTGACATTCCGAGTGAGGAGTGGCATGGAGATTGACTTACACAATGTAAGGTATGTCCCTAATCTGAAGAGGAGTTTGCTTTCTTTGGGTACTTTTGAGAAGGCAGGTTATGTGGTTAGCCTTAGTAATGGTAAGGCTAAGGTAGTGAAGGGCTCAATGGTGATGTTGTATGGGAATAGGGCAGAAAATAATACATACATTCTAGATGGTGAAGTCTTGATAAATGGGTCAGCATCTTTGGTGACCGGAGAAGATGTTGATAATAGTGCTGTGATATGGCATAGGAGGATGGGTCATATAAGTAGTCAAGGACTGGTTGAGCTGAATAAACAGGAGGTTCTTGGAAGCCTCAAGAATACTGATTTTGGTTTCTGTGAGAGCTGTGTGCTGGGTAAGCACAAGCAGGTCAAATTCCCAAGTAGTACTCATACCACAGGTGGTATTTTGGAGTATGTTCACTCTGATCTGTGGGGGCCAGCAAGGACTGAATCCTTGGGAGGTGCCAGATATTTGCTGTCCATCATTGATGATTTCTCAAGAAGGGTTTGGATCTATGTCCTGAAAGGCAAGTATGAAGCTTTTGAGAAGTTCAAGGAGTGGAAGGAGTTGGTTGAAACTCAAACAGGAAAGAGAGTGAAGAAACTTAGGACAGATAATGGTCTTGAGTTTTGCAATCATGAGTTTAACATGTTTTGCAAGAAGGTAGGATTGGCAAGACACTTAACTGTGCCGGGAACACCCCAGCAGAATGGTTTGGTGGAAAGGATGAACAGAACCATTCTGGATAAAGTGAGATGTATGCTAGAGTGTTCAGGATTGCCTAAGAGGTTTTGGGCAGAGGCTGCTTCTACAGCAGTGTATCTGATCAACAGGTCACCCTCAACAGCTTTGATGATGAAAACTCCAATGGAGGTATGGTCTGGAAAGAAGCAAGACTATAGTATGCTGAGAGTTTTTGGGTCTGTAGCATATGCACATGTGAATCAGGGTAAGTTAGAGCCTAGAGCAGTTAAGTGTGTGTTTCTGGGCTACCCTGAGGGAGTGAAAGGCTATAGACTTTGGAGGTTAGATGGCTTAGGATCAAGGATCATGGTGAGTAGAAATGTTAAGTTCAGGGAGGTTGTTATGTATAAGGATGTTGCTTCCGAAGGTACTTTGAAGACTTCTTCCGAAGGTACTCATAGTGCTAGTGCTGCTTCTGAAGGTATTTTGGGTACTTCTTCCGAAGGTACTCATAGTGCTAGTGTTGCTTCCGAAGGTATTTTGGGTACTTCTTCCGAAGGTACTCATAGTGCTGGTGCTGCTTCCGAAGGTAGTCATGGTATATCAGGGAAAGATGTTCATATTGAGGTGGAGTCTGCTCCTGAAAGCTATGCTGAGGTAGGACATGGACATTCATCTCAATATAGGTATGCATCTAGCTCTGATATGAATTACAGTTTGGCAAGGGATAGGCCAAGGAGGAACATCATTCCACCTGTGAGGTTTAGACAGGATGATAACATTTCAGCAGTGGCTTTTGTGGCTGCAGAAGAAGAGTGTATTTTTGAGCCATTGACCTATGAGGAGGCTGTGATATCAAAACAATCTGGGAATTGGAAGAAGGCAATGGATGATGAGATGAATTCATTGCATACCAATGGAACTTGGGTGTTGACTGATAAACCTAAGGATTAGAAGCTTGTATCATGTAAGTGGTTGTATAAGTTGAAAGAAGGTATTCCAGGGGGTGAAGGTCCTAGGTATAAAGCAAGGTTGGTTGCTAAGGGATTTACCCAGAAGGCTGGAGTTGATTATAATGAGATTTTTTCACCAGTGGTGAAGCATACTTCTATAAGAGTGCTGTTGTCATTAGTAGCATCTTTTGATCTGGAGTTAGAGCAAATGGATGTGAAGACAGCTTTTCTGCATGGTAATTTGGAGGAGCAGATTTATATGGCACAGCCTAAAGGGTATGAGGTAGCTGGTCATGAGGACAAGGTTTGCTTGTTGAAGAGGTCTCTTTATGGTTTAAAGCAATCACCAAGACAGTGGTACAAGAGATTTGATGATCATATGTTAAGAATCGGGTTTAACAGGAGCTTGTATGATAGTTGTGTCTATCATAGAGAATATAACAAAGGTTCTTTTGTCTTCCTGTTGTTATATGTTGATGATATGTTGATAGCTTGTAAAGACAAGGCTGAGATTAATAAGACAAAGAAGTTGTTAATGTTTGAATTTGATATGAAGGAGTTAGGAAAAGCTCGGAAGATTTTGGGTATGGAGATTACTAGAGACAGGAAGAACAGATGGTTAAAGTTGTCTCAGGGTAGTTATATTCAGAAGATTCTGAGGAATTATGGCATGGTAGATGCTAAGCCGGTTGTTACTCCATTAGCTTCTCATTTCAAATTGTCTAAGGGAGATAGTCCTAGGAGTGATGATGAACTGAGGTACATGGAGCAGGTGCCTTATGCTAATGTGGTTGGTAGCCTGATGTACTTGATGGTCTGTATTAGGCCAGATTTAGCTCATGCAGTTAGTATGGTGAGCAGGTATTTGGCATCTCCTGGGAAAAAGCATTGGAATCCAGTAAAGTGGATTTTGAGGTATTTGAAAGGTACTCAAAATGATGGTTTAATATTCTGTCAGAATGATGCTGAAGTGAGCAAGGTGCTTACTGGTTTTGTTGATTCAGACTATGCAAAGGATCCTGATTCAGGTAGATCCATTACAGGATATTGTTTCATGGTTCTAGGAAATGTGGTGAGCTGGAAATCACAATTGCAGCATGTTGTTGCTCTGTCTACAACCGAGGCAGAGTTTATATCATTGACAGAAGGGATAAAGGAAGTTATTTGGCTTAAAGGCTTTGTCAAAGATTTAGGAGTGGAGATTGAAGCTGCTAAGGTTTGGTGTGATAATGCTGGAGCAGTTCAATTAGCTAAAAATAGTGTGTTTCACGAGAGAACCAAGCACATCAATGTTAAGTTGTATTTTATCAGAGATGTGATTTGTTCTAAGGAGGTGGAGGTTAATTGGATTGATACTGATTCTAATCCAGCAGATATGTTGACAAAGTCTTTACCGGGAGCAAAGTTTGGTTTTTGTGTGGATTATTTGAAGATTGGTTGAACTTAAATCAAGACTTAGGTGGAGATTGTTGAGAATAAAGTCTTGGTTTAAGTTGGGGGGCTAATAATGACAACTTCTTATAGTTGTCTATTCAGTTGTATGTCTTAGCGTAGATAAGGGACTGATTGTGTATATTTCTTAATTGTTAGTTAAGAAGTAGTTAATCGGTGAGGTATAAATAGTTGATTAGTGATAATCGATTAAGAATGGACTTGAATCAACTGAGATTTACTTTCTTTGTTAATTGATTGATTCATTGTTGTTCTTCAATTATATTCTTTCATTCTTGTGAATCGATTGATGTTTTTCATAACAGTCTGAAAAGAGTAACACTTATGCGTCTAATACGATTTTCATCATACTTTGATATGAACCCAACAAATGTTTCTTGATTGACTAACCATAAAGGTCATTTTTAGGATACATTGAAACATACTTGTAAGACGTACGTGGTGGGATAGCTTTGTTCCTCAGATGACAACTTGATATCTCTCGGGTTGTCAATCATTCAAAGTGATGCGAAATGCATGAACACGCTTGATAAAAATGACATTTGACGTTGTTTGTCTTTATTGATCTCGATCCAAAGAAGTAATAATCAGATAAAAATGAGATTAAAATTGCTCCATGTCACATTGTCACATCAAAACTAAAGGAATGATGGATGATTTTATTAAAACATTATGCTTTTCCATATTCGTCATATGTGTGCACCTAAGCTCAAGAGGTCAATTTCTCCAACTGTTGTTTCTTTGTTTCACCAATGCAAACATATGGATGCTTGTTGTAAAACATGTGTATTTTGTTTAATTAACTATATGTAAACAAAAGTTTAATCAAGAACTTTTTATTACTTTTTCCATAGCAAAATTACTATCATGACCGAGTTAAAGTAATTCACTATTAAACTATAAAACCTTACGTGAATTTATATGTGATGAGGTTTTGGGGAGCATATGAACTTATGACGTTGTTCATCCTTTATGTTTGGTGAAAATTATGGAATGAGTACTTTCGAAAATAACTTTCACTTAATGTCCTTTTTTATAAAAAATTATTACGTAATACATCCTTTTTACTAACTGGGGTTAAATAATTCTGTTAAGTCAAGGGCATTATTATCATTTTATTTATAAAGGACTACTTTTGTAATCTTAAAGTTTCTTTTTATTCTTCAATTCTATTTATTTTTTTATTTTTTTATTTTTATTAATTGATTATTTTGCTTTTTTATTTTATATAATATATACTATTTAATTTATTTATTTTTATTATATATTTTTAATTATATATATATATATTATATGTAACACATAAAATACCACTAATTTTTATTAAACAATTTTAACTCTAATTAAATAGTTTTAATTAATTTAAAGTTATTTTTTAATATCTAGCTTTCTAACGGCTATATTTAAAAACTCCCATCATAATGTATTATTCATCTCATTCATCTTTAATTTTTTTAAAAACCCAAAATGACATATCAATGTGATAATATTTTTTAATCAAATTTGTAGTACTCATTTTGATCAATTAAGATGACTCGACACATAAAGATGCTAATTAGACTATTGGAGCCCTCATTTTCATCTCAATCATCTTTAATTTTTTTAAAATCCCTAAATGACAAATGATAAAAGTAATAACTAAAATAGTAAGTATATATAATAAAATAATTAAAATAGTTTTAAAATGATAAATGTAATAACTCTAATCAAAGAAACAAAAAAATAAATTTTATTAAAAATTTATTTCAATTTGTAATAGGTTTTTAATATAAACCATAACCTAAACTATTTAACACAGTTGAAAATTTTATACCAAAATGGTATTAAAATCTTTATATCATAAGCCAAACTATTTAGCACAATTGAAAATTTTATACCAAAATTATATTAAAATCTTTATACCATACGTCAAACTATTTTTAAAATTTTTTTAAACCAAAATAATAATAAAAAAGTGACAGCGAAATAAAACCGATTACTGGTTTAAATTATATAACATGAAAAAAATATATTTTTAACCCTCTAATTTGTAATTGTACAACTAGAAAAGTAGATGAATAAATTTTAAAAACAAAATATATATATATATATAATAAATTAAAAAACTATTATTAAAAGTATAACTTATAAAAAAATTTAAAATAATTACGTAATAATATTTAAGATTATAAAATATAAAGTGTATTAAAAAGATAAAGTAAACAAAATAAAAACATAAAGAAAAAACAGAATAGTAAAAAAATTACAGATTTCGTCCTTTAAGTAATAAGGGCGAAATGGTCATTTACACAAAATTAACAGAAAAAGTTAACTTTTGTTAGTTGAAAGGACATAAAGTGTGACAAATTTTTAAATAAAGGACGCTCAGTGTAATTATGAAAGTTTAAGGATAAGATACATAATTTTAAACATACTTAAAGGACAAAATTTATAATTTAGTCTAATATAAACAACTTTAGCTTTGTGTTCTGATAGAAGTGCTATTTGTGTTGTCAAACAAGCTTAATATTTTTCAACTAAGAATCAAACACACAAATATATAGGATAATCGTATTTTAAATATTAACCATGTATGATATGAAATATGAATCAAGCAAAAAAATAGTTTATTGTCGATATATTATGAATATTGTAAAAATAGTTTTTAGCCACAAAATACTTATCAAAATCATTAACATATGATTTCCTGCTGACCATTTTATTATTTTGACCCGATTTTCATGAAAACATTTTTTAATTTTCAGCCTTTTGATTTCTTCTGAGCACTTGTTTATACTTCTAAATTTTATAAAAAAATTCATCATCCAATGTTTTATTAGTGATCGGTAAGCTATCAATGGAGTGAGCGATTTAGAAGTAGAACAATATATAAAGCTACGTTATATTTTGATATGATTTTTCAATGTTAACAAAATATGAAATCTGAAATAAATAAAATTTGAAGTCTAAAGTAATAAATAAATTAGTAAAAAAGATTTTGAAATGAAATACAAATAAATAGACAAATTTTGAAAATCCAGTTCAGTCACTTTATCTTTTAATTTGGAGTGAATTTATAAAGTCATCAAAATATAAAGTTTGAATTGATAAGTAAATTAAAAACTAAAGTAGAAATTAAACTAGTACATAAGATTGTGACTACGTGATATTAGAAGTCACAATTTAGATGTGACTACGGTCTACGTGATATTAGAAGTCACAATTTAGATGTGACTACGTGACTAAAAAACAAATATGGTAGTTGTATTTTTATAAACCCAAACTATTGAGCACGTTTTTTTAAGACAATCGAAACTTATCGAAAACTTCGGAAAAACAACCAAAGTTATTTCTTTTTTCCCTTTTTTTTCAATAACTCAGGAGTCGTTTGGTTCGCATAATATTTTACAAATGAATTGGAATTGAAAATGGAATTGAAATTAAATTTGGAATCTTGTTAAACATGATAACATGTTTGTTTGGTTAATTTTGAGTGAAATTAAAATATTAATATTGAACATTCCATGAGTAAGTGAAAAGAACATGAATTCCAATAAATGTGAGAAAGATTTTGGATGGAAATATTTCTAAGGGTGGGGTTATTCTATAAAATGTGAGAAGACATAATGAGTCTAAAAATTCATAAAAAAATTATATCTCATAATCTAAATCGAATTTCAAAATATTACTTCGAGGTCTCTGTTCCTCTTGTCGTCCACTTTCAGAAAAAAATAAATAAATAATAAAAAAAATTCATTGTCTTTTTCTTATACAATGACGTCATAGTGTCTTTCATAATGACACAATGACGTCATTGTGTCTTTCATAATGACACAATGACGTCATTGTGTCTTTTATAAATGACACAATAAACAAAACCTTAATTTTTTTATTTTTCATTTATTTTTTTTTTCTTAGTGAGGACGGCTAGAAGAACAAAAGCTCGGATTTTAAATAAATTAATGAACTATATTTGAGTTTTTATCATATCTAACTACTATATAAAGCAATACTTTGAGACAAAAAATATAATTTTATAAATAAATTAAAACAACTAATATAACTTCTTAAATATTATGTACAAGTATTCTATGTAATTATTCTTATTTTTTCCTCATTTAATTAATTTATTTTATTTAATACATATTATTAATTCCTTATTTAATTTGTTTTTTTCATACACAACTAAATTCAAAATATATTATAGCAATATATAAGGGCTAATGTATGCCCATCATTTGATATTCCATTTTAGGAGAGTAGCAACAACTTAACAAATGTTTTGTAGCTTTTCTAATATATATTTATGCTAGGGTTATAATAAAAAGATATTTAATTTAAAACGTTTAAAAAATTGTGTTTCTGACATGTGTTTTTCTATTATTTTTAAAGATGATGTTATTTTGATCATTGTGTCAAATATTAGTTAATTGTGTTATATATTTTACATCATTTGTTACATTTGTTCATCATTTTGTTTTATGTTTATATCATTTTGTGTTATTTTTGTCATTGTTTCTATAAATAAACTTGTTATCTATTATTGTGTTTTATAATTAGAAGTACGTAATGATATATACTTTCACCAATATATTTTTCAAAACTAATAGTGTTAAAGATAACACAATGTGTTATTTTTATCATTATTTTTTTAATATATTATATAAATTTATTGTTATCTATCATTATGTTTTAAAATTGAAATTACACAATGATTATATTTCACCAATGTATTTTTCAAAAACTCATAATGTTCGAGATAACACAAGGACGATAAAAAAGTCAATGAGATATTGTGTTATTTTATCATTGTTTTTAATGCTTTATATTAATTAGTTACTAAATTCTTTGTGTTTTGCATTGTAGAGATACATAATAGTGTTATCTCATCATTAAAAGTTTTTAAAATTTATTATTTTAGAAAACACAATAGTATTCAGAAAAATACCACAACTAACTAAAAGACACAAAGAATTATACTAAAAACACAATGACGAGATATGATATTAAAAATAAAAAAAATTTTATCTTTTTATATAAGAATAATGTACTCGTTTTAATAAGAAACCGATCATTTTTACGGTGTAATTTTATAAAAAATAACATCATACATGAAAGTTATGAACGTTTAAAAAATAAGGGAACTTGTTAAAAGTTAACAAAAATGGCTATTTATAAAATACACTTCTAATAAACTTTCACCTACAATTTGATGTTAACCATTGCTTAAGAAGATTGATGATTGAGATTTATTTTTATATTTTTTAGTCTTATAGACTTTTTTATATGAAACTTTCCCTTATATTTATATATCGTTTTAGTCATACAATACCATAAATATCATTTCATAACACAACTACTATGTTGACCATTTACTGTTTTGATTTTTTACCCGGGTTCATGAAAACATCTTTCAATCTGTGATTATTTTTTTAAGAAATGAAAAAATAAAAGATTTCGTTTTTCGGTCATTTCATTTCTTCTAAGAAATATGTTTATAATTCTGTTCTATAAATGTCTATATAATTTACCGGTTTTTTCATATCTAGAACCCTAACCGAGCATAGCTAACCAGTGCACTTGGTCGGACTAGTAAAAATTGTACAACGTTATAAACATGAAAAAGTATGAACTTTAAATAAACAAAATATGAAGAAAGAAATATTAAATGAATCAATATATGAGATCTTAATACAAAAATAAATAAATAAACAAATTCTGAAAACTGGTCCCACCATCTATCGGATAGGTCAGTTCAACCGGAATGTCCAATGTAAGTAGTACATAGTTTGACCGCGCGTTTAGTTCTCGGTCCCATTGGTTAGTCAAACATAGGCTAGTGAAACGGTTACGGGGTACTATCATTTACTCATATAACCCCAATTATTTTGATCGGAAATGATTTTACCAGTAGTAGGGCCGTAAGGGTGTGCATGTTGCTTTAATTCGGTTTCAGCTTGTAACCAAAACCAAAATCCTATATTTCGGTTTTAGGTCTTTTTAAATCGATTGGTTTCAAGTTTTTCGGTTTTGAGTTTTCGTTTTGGTTTTGATTTTCGCTTTGGTTTCGGATTATGAAACCGATATTTTGTCAACCTTAAATATAATCTATCTATAATCTTTAAAACTAATATTTGGTTATTCTTTAAAGTAAAACAAGTTAACATATCAATTCACACAATAATTAATCATATGCTTATTGTTGCCCAAAATATCATAACTAGACGCTTTGGTTGCTTTTGGGTTGGATTTTTTGTTTTGGTTTGGTTCGGTTATTGGTTTGCTTTGGTTTGATCGTATTACTGTTTGGTTAAATTTTTTTGTTCTTGTCAAAACCGAAACCAAAACAGAAAATTTGGTTTTTGAAAAAAAAATTACCTAGACCATCAGTTATTAACTTTTTCTAGTTACGCGTCAGTTGTTTCGGTTTAATACATACCCCTAATCACTAGTCATGAATTCAAACATCGACCACAATAAAATAATGTAATGACATTAGAAGTCGTACGTAGTCGTGACTAAATAATCAATGATGGTGGTTGTGTTTTTTTTTTCAACCCTAACAAGTGAGCACGTTCTTTTTCAAATAATTCAAAGCTTATAGAAAGAATCTATCAAATAAGTCATTATAGTAGTTAAAGGGAAATTAAAATTAGGTGGTAAAGTATGATAAAGTATGGATTAATATTTAAAGTTTTATGAACAAATTAAAACATGATTAACATTAAAATTTTGATCACAAAACCTAAGAATTCCTCAATTTTTATATATATTTTCATTTGTTCTGCTACCTCTAGTAGGCCCATCCTAACGTGTTGTACCGCTAACTCATGGCCCGTAACTTGCTTCAAATTAACTTTTCAAAACTAACTTCGCAACATAACTCCACTTGACTTGGCTCGAGCTAGTTACCTAATAAGTAGTTGTCACTTGAATCGTATTGTAATAAGCTATGTGGATAATTCATCGATCAAAGGTTGGTAATATAGTAAAGAAAGACAATAGTTATATAAAATTGTAATCTCTTTTACTCTTATAAAAATATAAAAATTATTATGTCAACTTGTACACCATTATTAGTATTAAAAATTCCCCTTGATCCCTTAATCAATGGAGAATCTGTTTGCCTTGCATTCCAAATCATAATTACAAGAAGATTGAAACTTTTTAAAAGTTTCTCTCCATTATTTCTAATGGTAAGATGTAAACTTTAACTACTTTGTTTTTTATATTTAAAGTCATTATCACATATCTTGAATCTACTTGAAGATGCTTAATTGATATACACATTTATATCTTAAAATTGGGTAAGTTCTTACTTCTGCATTTAGACGTGCATTCAAAGGACAATTTTAACTCAAAACAATAAAGATTGCTGTGATGGGTCATAAGCACAATTGATAATCAATTTAAACCAACATGTAACCAAAACATCAAATCGTACGTTTGATTTGAAGATTGACGACAGAATTATCGTAAATATATTTAAGATGAATGAAACACCGTCTGATATAAAAAATTTTAGTCATTATTATCGTAAGACTTAATGAGATCTATATTAACATATTATATATCTTCAAATTGAAGTTGATCATAAGTATATTAAAAGTTAAAACCTATATGATGCCTATATTGTACCTTTTTTAAATGTAAACTCATATATAAAGGCCAGAAGAATCCCATTTGTGGTGAAAAGTCTACACAAATCAAAACATAATCTAACCACAAAGATCTCATTCAACACCAACTTTTTCCTAATCAAAACTCCCACTAATGATGGCCATTACACACATGATGGCCATTACCAACTTTTTTTTTTTCAAAAAAATCTATAATAAGTAACAAATATTATTGAAAATTCTAATAAATGGATTTTATAAACATAAAATTACCATTAAGATATTTTTATTTATGATAATCATTATCTCTCATTTTTTTAGATTGTTTTTAATTGACAATTATTCTGCTTACATTTCGTGTATGATCTGTAATAAATTATGAAAGAGATAACCTTGAAGGCTTAACTTAACCCTCAAGTTTTATTTGATTCTTAGAATTTGTTAGAATTAAATTATTTTCATATAAGAACTAGTTATGTTGATTAGTCAGAAAAAAAAAGGTCTCATCTTTAATTTTTGACAACTCTTAAAACATTTCTCTTGAGCCTCGACCACCGACATTCTCACTCTCTCATCTGCTATTGTCGTCTTCAATCACCTTCAACCATCGTCATTTGTACAGCCACGTCACAACATCATACCAACGTACAACGTTACAATTGCTATTTGAATAAAACTACTATTTTATTAGATACTTTATTATGTATATAACACGTAGAACCTATTATTATTTCTTATAAATATTATAATGTCTTTTTAACAAATGTAAAAAATATATTTTAATTTTATGTGATTATTTGTTTGCTTTTATGTTTTTTTGACGTTTTGGATATGTTTATTTGAGTTTACTTGATAGACGGTTGTTTAGTGCATAACCAATTTTATTTGGTACTTGTAACTTTATAACTAAGTTATACATATTCCTTGACATCAGAGCCCAAACCTTTTTCTCTTTAATATTATTTGGCACATGTAACTTTATAATTAAGTTAGGTCCTCTATATGTTAAGGGTCCTAATATACAGACACGACCCCATATTATAATTTAAAAACCTTTTATACGACACAGGGGTTGTTAGAGGGGTTGTTAGAGGGTTATACGACTCATATAGTCCTACACAACCCCTTATACGACACATACACGGCTATACGATGTTTATAGCATACATAGCCACTGACTACGAGAAAATATTCAAGGGGTTGTCAGAGATGTTATACACCTCATATATGGCTATATAACTCACTTATACAACGCGTATGATGCTATACCGCTCGTATAAAAATCTGGGGTGTAGATTATAAATGAGAGGTATCCGATTAATCACACCCTATATTAAATAGTTAAGGAACTAGATATTTAGACACCCCAAATTTCTATACGTGTCGTATAGAGGGATCGTATAGCACTATACAGTGCTTATAACCCCCTTAAAAGCCCCTTGAATTTTTTTCATAGTCAGTGCCAAAATTTATTATACTCATCAAATAGTCATATATGTGTCGTATAGCGTGTCATTTGGGCTATGCGGGGCGTATTACCATTTAATAACCCCTCTAAATTTTATTCATTTTCAGTGTTTTCGACCATATACGTCACGTATAATATCATACAAGACATATAAGAAGGTGTCGTTTATAATATGGGTGTATGTATATAATGACACATAGTTAAACACAACCTCTTGATGTATTACTTTCTTTCTGTTTTATTTTATAACATATTATTTATTGTCCATGTAAAAGTAATTTGAAATAGTCAATGGGAATGAATTTGATTTTGATTTTGATTTTTGACTAAGGAGCGGTAAATCCTTTTAACAAAAGTAAAAGGCATTGATTTGAAGAAGCAAAGAATATGTCAGGAAAAAGGACAACTAAATACTACCTATAATTAAATGGACGGTTGGGATTGAATCTTAAAACCGTTACTGTCTAAAGTGACGGCTTCACACTGACCACTGGTTGCTTGCTAGCCACTAACTTACAACACTATTTATTATCATGCTAAATTGTCTTTTCCTTTGTTGAAAAACCATTTTCATTTCATCACCCGTTTTCATTCCCATATTTATATATTTATAAATATATATATATATATAGGTAGAGGTTCTAATAAAAAATGATTTTTGCCTAAGTATGCTAAGAAGGAATATTTGATTGACATGTGGCACTACTTAAAAATGTGATTAAGGGCACTTTTGTCCATTACAAATATTAGGTTAAGAAGGATTTAATAGAGAATATAGCACAAATCCATTACAAATCCTTTCAACCTCCCAACCCCATTCAACAATGTCCCGGATGATTATCATCCACAAACTTCTCCATCTCTTTCACCTGAAGCTTTTGTTCTTCGTTGCCGGAGATAATGGATAAGAAACAAGTGGCCATCGTCGGAGCCGGAGTCAGCGGTCTCCTCGCCTGCAAATACTGTCTTTCCAAAGGTTTTGACCCCATCGTCTTCGACACCGAACCCGACAGTGGTGGCGTATGGGCTAAAACCATCAAAACCACCTCGCTTCAGTCACCTAAACCTCTGTATCAGTTTTCAGACTTCCCGTGGCCGACCTCGGTCACCGATGTTTTCCCGAACCATCAACAGATCCTACTCACTTTGAACTCATTCCTCACATCCGCTTTCATTCCAGAGTCAAGGGAATCAGCTACGACGGACCATGGTCGGAGACGTGGTCGCTGTGGAACGGCACCGGGGAACCGTTTCCACCGCAAGGTAAGTGGAACGTCACCGTTGAAAGCACTCAAATCGCCACCACCCAGGTACGTACGTATGCAAACTCAGCTCATATCTATCCATCACTACTAGAAAAGAAAACTGAGAATCTATAAGAATTATATATATATATATATATATATATTCTTGTAATACAGCACAGCACAAAATATACATTACAATGACTCTGGTAACGTTATAATATAGGCACAATGATTGCCTATATAGGCACAATGATGTGCTGCACAAAAATGATGTGCTGCATTGATGTGTTGGGTTATAATATAGGCACAATGATGTGCTGCATTGAAATTCAGCACAAAACATACATCACAATGAGGTGTTGGATTGTAATTCAACACAAAATATACATTACAATGATGCGCAGCAATGTAATTTAACAACAAAAACATACAACATAACGATATGTTGGATTTTAATACAGCACAAAAATACAACATGATTTTTGTATATTTTTTTATAATGTTATTTTTTTATAATTGCAATACTATACCTATTTTAAAAAGAAGAAAAGTATATTATGTGTTGCATTATAGTATTTTCCTTGAACTGTAATATACTGAATTTTAATACAACACAACAATGTGTTGAATTTTTGTTTTATGCAAGTGGTTGTGCTGTATTTTTCTTTATTCTTTTTTACTCATGTTGGATGTTTCTTTTCTTTTTCATTTGATTGTGCTGGATTTGGTATTTTGCTTATTTAAAATACGCTAAATTTAAGTTAGATTTTATAAGTGTGCTTTCGTTGGTACATTAGGTAAATCTCAGGAGTTTCTGGAAGATCTTGTGCTGTTTTATAAAATACAGCACAGACTTGTGCTGTTTTATAAAATACAGCACAGCCTTGTGCTGTTTTATGAAATACAGCACAGCCTTGTGCTGTTTTATGAAATACAGCACAGCCTTGTGCTTTTTTATGAAATACAGCACAGCCTTGTGCTGTTTTATGAAATACAGCACAGCCTTGTGCTGTTTTATGCAATACAGCACAGCCTTGTGCTGTTTTATGCAATACAGCACAGCCTTGTGCTGTTTTATAAAATGCAGCACAGCCTTGTGCTGTTTTATGAAATGCAGCACAGCCTTGTGCTGTTTTATGAAATGCAGCACAGCCTTTTGCTGTTTTATGAAATGCAGCACAGCCTTGTGCTGTTTTATGAAATGCAGCACAGCCTTTTGCTGTTTTATGAAATACAGCACAGCCTTGTGCTGTTTTATGAAATGCAGCACAAAAACGTTAAAAATGTAGCACAACGTCACATAATTTGATTTTTTTTTAAAAAAACTATAGTAATACTATACTCAAATTAAAGAGAAAAAAATGCTTGATTTTATGGTGTAATTTATTTAAAAAAATAATGTCGTATGAAAAAGTTATTAGCATTTAAAAAAATAGGGGGGAAATTTTAAAAAGTCAACAATTGTGGGTAATGTAATAAAATACCCAAATTACCCTTGATTACTTATTTTTTTACACTTTGATCTTAGCCCTTAATTAGATAATTAGAAGGCTAAGATTACTTCTTAGCATACTTAGGCAAACATTATTTTTTAGGGGAACCTCCCTCTATATATATATATATATATATATATATATATATATATATATATATATATATATATATATATATATATATATATATATATATATATATATATATATATATTAGGTTACAATCCCGTATGATACACGGTCCAAATAAATTTACTGTTACATGATTTATAATATAAAAAATTACGTCTTAAATATTATGTATTATACGGATTAAATAAACCCATGTATTTGATGTTCAAAAATTTGAAGTTAACATATTTGAAATTTTAATTATGGATAGTTACTAATTAATAAATAACTATCATAGCATTAATAATTAATAGGAGAGAGAAGCGGAAAAACCAATTATTTTGATGGGCTATAATGGTGATAAGTGTCCGAAATTATTTTTATTTATTAGTAAGATATATATATATATATATATATATATATATATATATATATAGGATCAGGATCATTACAGAACCTAATTAAATCTTCAGAACCGAAAGAACCATTTATAGCCGTTGATTTGATAATTATTTTATTTTTGGATTTTATATCAATGAGGGTAATTGTGTAAAAACACAATATTCACAAATTAAAATCCCTTTTTTATCTCATTTAAGTTAGGCAAGTCTGTAACATCATCTTAAATTCGATTTCTGTATCATCGGATCTCTAATTACCATTACCATCAATCAATTGAATTCATCATCTTCGCAGCTTCATCATCTTCACAGCTTCATCATCTTCGCAGCTTCATCTTTCCCGTCTTTATGTAAGTGATCATTTTCGTTGTTTCTCACAATCGATCTTGTCATCATAATCGATTAATCAATGCTTGAATTATATAGTTCTGCAATTTTCTGAAACAGAAATCGAATTCATCATCTTCGCATCTTCATCCTCTGCTGTATTCGTAAATAAACAATTTCGTATTTTCTGTATGTCGATTTTGTCATTATAAACCAGTGATGTATGTGTTATTTATATGGTATTGCAATGTTTTCGAACCTTGTTAACCGTATATGCATCTATATGTTCGAAAATTCAATTAACGATTTTTGTATTCATCGATTATATTTTCAATTTAAGATGTTCATATAATTCTATGGAATAAACATGATTCATATAATTGTAGAAAAATCTAAACGATGGTTATATGTTCTGTATAATTTGTTCAGGTTTAAGTATATGTAAAATTATACTGAATAAGCTTCTTCCAACATACAAGTTCATGCAGCACTTTTATTAATGTATACTGCTCAGGATCCCAGCAGTCTAGTTTACACATATGTAAACCAACATATAAGTTCAATGCTTATGTTTAGATTCATTTACATCTGTGTAAACCAATATATCAATTTAAACTGCTCAGGATCCCAGCAGCCTAGTTTACACATATGTAAACCAACATATAAGTCCATGCAGAACATATTTTAGAATAAAATGTTATAAAATGTGTACATTTTTACAGCTCAGGGCCTTTATCTTGATTTTTTCCCGCAGGTGTATATTCATATTGCTTTTCAGATGGTTGTTATCAACATGCATAACAATGTCAATGATGGATCGTCATGTAACATTAATCAAGTTTCATCCAATTTGAATGAACAATTGGATTTTTTTAATCATGTTCAACCAGAAGGTAGTACATATTTTCCAATGTTTTTTTTAATTGCTTGATTTATAAAGTTATACATTTATGTAAATCAGTAGACATAACTTTTTATTAATTTTTTTGTTTCATGTTTATTTGTAGTTTTGAATGATGATGGCAAAGAGAAATCAATTTGCAGTAACTTCTTCCATTCTCCTAATGGAACTAAATACTGGATACCTAACTCGCCTGAAGATTTAAAACCAATTGTTGGTTCAAAATTTTCTAATTAGGATGACGTTTATGTTATCTATCAGTTATATGCTGAGATTGCTGGTTTTGATATAAGATTATCCACTACTAAGAAGAAACATGGCGTCATTACGCATAAATATATTCTATGTAGCAAGTCCGGTAAGCCTCGTGGTCAACAGTTTGATTCTAGGAATAATGGATCATGTTATGGACCGTCACGATCATCTTCTATCAAGGTTACTGAATGCCCTGCCTGCATAAGGGTCAAATTTAAGAATGGGCATTTTATTATCTATGATTTTGTTGAGAAACACAACCATGGTCTTGTAGACAGTAATAATCAAGATTTGACCAGAAAGCGTCGTCAGTTGAACTTTTCTGATCAAGAGTTCATACACAGGGCTCGAACTGCTAACGTTGGACCAAATGTTGCTCATAAGATCCAGACCGCAATTAAGGGTGGTCAACATATGGTTCGTGGCACGGTTACCGACTACAAGAATTTTAGTAGGGACATAAGGCGGTTCATTGGTAATAGAGATGCTCAGATGATTATTGATACTCTAAATCAACGTAAAGTGAATTGGCAAAATTTCACATTCGATTGCAAAGCTGTTAAAAGTGAACTCAGGTCTTTATTTTGGGCGGATGATGTTTCTAAGTTCAATTACTTCGTATTTGGAGACATTTTAGCATTTGACGCCACTTACCACACGAACCAGTAAGTTATATACTCACTATTAGTCCATTTTATTTTAGTTTTATCTAACTTTGGTTTTTTTCAGGTACAACATGATTTTTGTTCCTTTTACCGGTGTAGACCATCATAAAAAATGTGTCACATTTGGTGCTGGTTTGTTATATGATGAAACAATTGATTCCTATAAGTGGTTACTAGAATCGTTTATTAATGCACACGGTAAACAACCTACATTAGTTCTAACGGATCAAGATGCCGCAATGAAGCAAGTTGTTGCTGCCGTTCTAAACGAATCTAAACATCGTCTATGCATGTGGCATATCACAAAAAAACTCCCAAAGAAGGTACATCATAACATAATTAATACATCATATTTTTTCTTATCAAGTTAAGTTCATATCATGTACGTACTTTATTTTACACAAATGTACGGATAGTATCCTGTTCTGCACATATCACTTACCTGTTTTACACAACTGTTAGTACGTTTATAGGTTTCCCAAATGTAAGTTTTGCGGAATGTGTCCTGTTCTGCACATACCACTTTACTGATTTACACAACTGTAGTTACGTTTATATGTTTCCCAAATGTAAGTTATGCTGATACTGTCCTGGTATGCACACTAACTAAACTGTTTTACATAACTGTAAGTCAGTTTTTAGGTTTCCAAAAGCTAAATTATGCGGATAATGTCCTGATCTGCACACATCCCTTTACTGTTTTACACAAATGTAAAACAGTTGTAAATGAATCTATATTTTTTACTTACATGTTCATAATTTCCATTTAAATATTTGTCTGTTATAATAGGTGTCTGGTGATGTATCAAAGAACAATGAAATTCGCAGAGCAATTCACAAGTTAGTATGGAATGTATTCATAGAACCTACAGTTTTCGAAGAAAGATGGCGTTTACTTATGGGTGAGTACAACCTCGAACATCATGAATGGTTATGTGATATGTTTGCCATAAGGGAACAATGGGTTCCCGCATATTTTAAAGATATTCCAATGTGTTGTCTAATGAAAACAACATCTAGATGTGAGAGCTCTAATGCTTTATTCAAACTTAATTCTAGTGGTTCTAACACTCTTGTTGATTTTTTGTTGTGTTTTGATTCAACAATCGAGGGTCAACGTTATCAACAACGGCTATTAGAGCATGGTACTAGCACATCGAAACCTTCGCTACGAACACGTTTACAAATTGAAAAACATGCATCTTGCGTGTACACGCGTAACATTTTTGATGAGGTTCAAAAGAAGATTGTGAAAGCAGTATGGTTTTGTAGTGTTTCAACTTGTGAAGTTGTTGGAAATTCTAAGATTTATATTGTTTCCCACAACAAAGAACAGTCTGGTTTGGTTGGCGAGTTCAAGGTACATATTTTATGTTTAAATTTCAATTAATGTTTATACATTCCATACAATGCTCCACAATCAGATTTTTCATTTTATAATATGCAGGTTATTTTGAATCTTAACGATCATTCACCCACTTGTTCATGCATGTTGTTCACAAGGATTGGGTATTTATGTAGACATGTTTTTTGTGTTTATAAAAACCAGAACATTCATGAGATACCTAACATGTATTTATCGAAGAGATGGATGAGGGATGTGTTGCCCAAAAGACTTTTTAATATGGAAAACAGGTATGGGCTGATTACAAATGAAAAAACAAGATTGAGGCACGAGGCTTTTGATTTGTTTGAACAATGTGCGGAGCATTTGGGTGGCAACACAGATGGCCTGCAACTTCTGATAGACAATCTTAAGGAGCTGAATCGTAAAATCATCGAAGATTTCCCGTACCAAACGCGTCGACAAAACAAGGATGTTGTTATTGAGGAACTTACTGGACATTCGAAAGAACATGAAGTAGATGTTAATCCACCTCAAGGCATTAGGAACAAAGGTTGTGGAACAAATAGAAGATTGATTGGACCTGGTGAGAAAGCTATTACACGTAGTCAAAAACCAAAGAGATTTTGTCGGACATGTAACACATATACCAATGATCATGATTCTCGAAATTGTCCAGAGAAGATAAAGGCCGCTGAAGCAGATCCATCAGTATAATTATTGATCAACAGCAAACGTCCCCCTACGTATTACATGTTTTCTCATTTTTACATTTTGGTCACTATCGAAGATTGGTTCATTTTTTTTTGGAGTTCATTTTCTGTCAGTAAGGACATGTATTTACGCATTTGTACTTTACATTTGTGTAAAATAGTCTAAATATTTCAGTATTCAGTTTTTTAACAGTACACGTTTTCTATTTTGTTTATATCGATAACGACATGTTATTTATGCATTTAAGGTACACAAATTTAATAACATTTTAGTCATACATACAATCTTCTTCATTTATGAGCAGTGATTGTACATACATACACATTTACAGCTGTGTAAACCAATATATCAATGTATACTGCTCAGGACCCCAGCCGCCTACTTTACACATATGTAAACCAACATATGTGTAAATACAGCACTTTTATTAAATCAGTTATAATGTACATTGTATCAGTTGTTTTATAGCCATATGCCACATTCATGCTTATGTTTACATTCATTTACAGCTGGGATCCTTAGCATGAATGTTGGTTTACATATGTGTAAACTAGGCGGTTGGAATACTTATATGTAAACCAACATATAAGTTCATGCAGCAGTTTTATTAAATCTGATATAATATACATTTTTACAGTTGTTTTATAGCCATATGCCACATTCATGCTTTAGATTCGTTTTCAGCTGTGTAAAACAATATATAAATGTATACTGCTCACGTTTATACATTTACATAAAACAATATATAAAACAATATATAAGTGCTGCATGAACTTATATGTTGGTTTTCATCTGTGTAAAACAATATATAAATGTATACTACATTGTATCAGTTGTTTTATAGCCATATGCCACATTCATGCTTATGTTTAGATTCATTTACAGCTGGGATCCTTAGCATGAATGTTGGTTTACATACGTGTAAACTAGGCGGCTGGAATACTTATATGTAAACCAACATATAAGTTCATGCAACACTTTTATTAAATCAGTTATAATATACATTTTTACAGTTGTTTTATAGCCATATGCCACATTCATGCTTATGTTTAGATTCGTTGTCAGCTGTGTAAAACAATATATAAATGTATACTGCTCACGTTTATATAAAACAATATATAAAACAATATATATGTGCTGCATGAACTTATATGTTGGTTTTCAGCTGTGTAAAACAATATATAAATGTATACTACATTGTATCAGTTGTTTTATAGCCATATGCCACATTCATGCTTATGTTTACATTCATTTACAGCTGGGATCCTTAGCATGAATGTTGCTTTACATATGTGTAAACTAGGCGGCTGGAATACTTATATGTAAATCAACATATAAGTTCATGCAGCACTTCTATTAAATCAGTTATAATATACGTTTTTACAGTTGTTTTATAGTCATATACCACATTCATGCTTATGTTTAGATTCGTTTCCAGCTGTCTAAAACAATATATAAATGTATACTGCTCACGATCCCAGCCTCCTAGTTTACACATATGTAAACCAACATATAAGTTCATGCAGAACTTTTATTAAATCAGTTATAATGTACATTTTTTTGTTTTTTTAAAGCCATATGCCACATTCATGCTTATGTTTAGATTCATTTACAACTACATCAACAACAACTTCTACACAGATGTCACGTTAACAAACCCTTTCTAAGGCATGACCATTATTTTAATAACATTACTAAAAGTTACATAAGTGTAAATTATTATCAAGCATATCAAAAATGCATACCTGCAACTACATAATATATTTACATTTCAACAATTCAAGGATTAAACAAATTAAAGAATATAATCAAAAAAAGACATATACTTCATCCAAATTAAAAACATAACTCCATTAATCAAATCCCAAAACATATTTGTTTACATGTTCAACAAAACAAACCATTAAATTTCTACTAAATCAGATATTCATAATGTTTACCAACAAATATATTTGTCTATTAAAGAAACATACAATCCACACTTAACCATCTTCTGCTCTCAATCAAATTCAGCCACCAAGTCTATGGTTCCAGCCTCTTGTTTAACCTTGTCTTTGTGTATGTTCGCATCGGATGTAAGTATCTTGTACGTGTACTTGATCCTTAGATTTTTCAGCTGCACATCCTGTCCAGGCCCTTCCTTCTTGAAGCCACAACTCCAACGCTTTACTTTGCTTCCCATGTATGACTCCATATGCCTCATTAGAAACACCCCACAGTCAATGGAATTATTTTTTGTCGCCCAACTCAACATCCTTTTCACAGGGTTACAAGCCCTTAATCCTTCAACCTTCTTATGCCCAATGTACATCAAGTATCTTGTAAATATATCTTTCTACAAGGACAATGACATATTAATTCAATTAGTATTGTTTTATTTTATACATTTCATTCATTTTATTATAGACTTACGTCTTACGCATCAAATATGTGTCATGCTTGTGAGTAATTTACACCTTACATACCATTTGCATTATTACATGTTCATCATTATAATAAAAACAGTAGCCTAATATATTCTTTTTGGATTAACTAATGCTCAAACACATCTACGTTAATCTGCTTCATATTTACATACATGTTAACATAGCATATGTGTTGCTGTTACATATGTCATTCTATCACATAATTACACTTTAATGGTCTATTGAAAAGATATACTTACCACTTTCAGCATTGTGTCCTTCTTATGGAAATCATTGGAATCTGTCACACCAACAAAGCTTCTAGTATGATGCATGTTGTCCACGACTTCAATGTACGGGTCCTTCAGATCTAAACAAATTAAGTAGTAGTGGTTCGACTCTAATATTGGGAACATAACAATATCAACATTCTTCATGTACAGTTTATTCTCATCACCATCTACGACACTTCTCAAGTTGTCTCTAAAGGAATCAAGCCGGGCAACATTATCAAGTTTAGGATCTTCTAACATTGCATTAGTCTGCGAAGGAACATTAAAAATGTTATTTTACATTACAATTATTCACCAATGTAAATTACCATATTCAACAAACCACAATTTTTACTTACTATCACTCCAGTACTCATGAACAACCTATTAGGTGATTCAGCACTTTTGTTTATTTCTTCTAAGTTCAGTACTGATGCCCAACAATCTATCACATTGCTCAAAACAGTCTCCTCAGGTAGCAGTGACCTTAGTAAGAATCTTTTTGTTACAAAACCGTTCTTTGTTTCAAATACTTCATCACTGCTCTCATTAACGCATGTAAACATAATATTAGAAATATTTAAATACACTTTACAAATGTAACAAAAAACACTTTATTACTTACCTGAATTCATTAATAACTTCTTTCAACTCTACTGCTGCTGCATCCCCATCAATCCTACATTCAAAGATACAAGTAATCATTTTTTATGCATAGTACGAATGGCAAAAAACAGATTTAATAGCTAATATACAATAGTTAGAATTAACTTACTCTACATCATTTGTTTCTTTCATTATATAACACCACACTTTCAATTCATCATCTGTAACAGCCTTATTTATGTTAACTGGACGAACCAAGTATGGCGACTTGCATGCATCAGCTAGTTTCTTCAATCTTTTGGGTCTACACTGATCATTTTCTTTAACCCTTTCTGTTTCCTTATCTTCTCTCATTGATCTTTCATCTACACAGTCACTTCTTACAACATCATTAAATTCTTGCGTTAACCCTAAGCTAAAACTTGGTATTGGTGAAGTAATCATGGTTGTCTTCAACTTCGAGTTTCATAATAACGTACTGTTTATTCTATTTTGGGCCCAATCAGCTATTTTAAACGATGATTGCGTCAGACTTACACCCTCATCTACTGCACCACTATAAACAACCAATCTGTTCTCCAAAGGCGTATGAAACACAACCGTTTGCTTATCTACTGCTGTTGTTTCTGCTCCCTCTCTATTTTCTTCTCTAACAAGAGATATAAACTCAGCTTCCTCCACTACGTCACTTCTCGCAATGTTATCTATACATATACCATGCTTGAATCCATCATTATATTTCTGTATACAATCCTTAACTTCGCTACTACCAGGATATTCTCCATACGCATCAATTACTAGCTTCTCGAACCTTTTCCTCTCTGTTAGCAACCAGTTCAGATGGGTCTTTAGTTTTGACACCGTACTCTGTATGATCATGATTCACAATTAGCGTGATAAATTATTAATAAATAACTATATCACTTTTACATATGTGTAAACTGGGTTGCTGGTATACTTAGCAGTATACATTTATATATTGGTTTACACACATGTAAATGTGTATGTAGGTTTAATTACTGTTTTCTAATGAAGTAGATTATATGTAAGAATAAAATGTTATAAAATGTGTACATTTTTACAGCTCAGGATCCCAGCCGCCTAGTTTACACATATGTAAACCAACATACAAGTTCATGCAGCACTTTTATTAAATCAGTTATAATGTACATTATTACACCTGTGTAAACCAATATATCAATGTATACTGCTCAGGATCCCAGCAGCATAGTTTACACATATGTAAACCAACATATAAGTTCAATGCTTATGTTTAGATTCATTTACAGCTGTGTAAACCAATATATCAATGTATACTGCTCATGATCCCAGCAGCCTAGTTTACATATATGTAAACTAACATATAAGTTCATGCAGCACATATGTAAGAATAAATGGTTATAAAATGTGTAACTTAAATGTTTATGAAATATAACAATTTTACATATGTGTACAAATACATATTAAATGTCATTTTCATTATGTTTATATATTACATAATATATGACCACATTACCTCCAACCCAGGAACTTCACAGACATCTGCTGAGTAATCACTTCCTTCGTCATCGACGTTAGTCCCCTCATCATTCGTACTTTCTTCTTCATTCTCTTCTTCATCACTTTCGACATACAACACCCGCATGTACCCGTTGCCAAATCCTCCGTTCATTATTTCCAAATCTTCTCTCATCACTAGGTTCTCAAATGTCCAGAAACTAATAGGACTCATTGAACGCTGATCGTTTATTCCTTTGCAAGTAGTCCCATCAACATATAAAAGCTGCATTAAGACTAAAATAGTTACATACAAACAATACAATTTAAATTTTTTGTTTCACACAAATGTAGATCAATACCGTAAGTATTGTTAAGGCGCCTTGGAAATGAGAGTTCAAGTCTCTTCTCCTCCATTTATTTTTCGATTTTCTGATCCTAGACACGATATAACCGCACCAGTCCATATCTGACAATTCCATATCCTCACTTATAAGATCTAAAACACCAACTTTACATTTACTGTTTTTATGACACTCTACCATTGTGTTCAAGAACAACACTATGAAATCCAATTTGAACATTATACCGTCGTCATCATTTGAAAATGTTATGTTCCTAACAATATCCCTTAAACTAATCACCTTAGATTTATATCTATTCCTCCACTTCTTTCCTAATTCTGTCCACACTGTTGTTTTTTCCCCTAAAACCAAATCAATTCCTGAATTTGGCAACCCTAACAACGTGTGAATTGCATCGCTATCTACCTTCAATGATCCTCTCTTGCATGTTATCCCCATTCTTTCTGTGTTCAGATTTTCTACCACAAAATACCCTAATTTCGTGGGAATCTGATGTGCTTTGAGTTCTAGTACTCTACCAAATCCTATGTCTATAACTGCTTGCCTTTGCTTCCTACCCAACGAACCTAAAACCGAACATAACTTCATTGGTATACATCGAGCTCTTATACTGAAATAATCATCATCATTGCTTGATTTTTTTTTCTTCGAAGAACCCTCTTCATCCATTGTCAATGCCAACCTCTTCTTTCCTGCAAATAAATATTTCATTTCAGTAATTTATACATATAACAAATCATGTTTAAACACGTATGTAAATCAGTTTACAAATACTTATACCTTTACAAATAGTTTCTGGCCTTACACCACTTTTCATCACCAACTTTATTTTATCATGACCACCTTTCATTTTTTTCCCTTGATTTGCAACTTTTTCCTTTTTTCCTCTTACACATTCTTTTGTCTTTTTTTTCCCAACTTCAGATTCTTTCAATGATGAGCCTTTACCCAATCTTTTACTACTCCTAGTACCCTCTGTAATATATACATTTTCCAGAAATAATTTTATTTTTCAATAGGAATTCATTTACAATACTTCATATTCATATTAAACAGATGTATATTGAACACAACTACTAAGCTACACATATTATACTTGCTAAATATTTTACATCAATGTTAATCTTGTTTTGTATAAATTAAATGTATGCTTTTTTTTACTTACTCTTTTTTGTCTTTACATCTGTTCGCTTCTTTTGTGATCTTTTACCTGTTCTTTTATTTACAAAACTATCATCCACATCCGCACCGTCATCTGTCAAAAAAAAATATACACCAACATTCATTGTATCCACAAAATATTAAAATACCAAGTTATATTTCTTAAATCATAATATCATACCTGCTTCTTCATTTGACTCATCATCTGTATTTTCAGGCGAAATTTCTTCATCAATCAAAATTTCTTCATTGTCTTCACATGGCTCTTCACCGTAATTTCCTTCTGAAGTCTCGCTATTGTCAACATCTGACTCTCCCACTATAACAGGGCTATCAGCCTTATTTTTAAACTTTGAAAAAGATGTTTTCCTTGCAATTCTACCGCTTTTACGTCCTGCATACAAGTAAATGCTCATTTCATATATCACTAACTTTTACATTTACAAAGTTATTTACAAAATTTATAAACTTACTTGACAAAGAATGAAACCTCATTGTTGTTAACTGCATAAAATGTTTACCATTAGTAAAATGTATGCACACCAACAATTATAGTGTAATGTATATGTTTTAAATAAAAACTGTACACTTTGTTACAAACAAGGATAATGCACATATTTACATATTAATTTACACAAGTGTATTTACATACATTCATACAAACATATTACAAATTTACATGTATGTTATGTTCATATAACAAGTATATTGATTTGAATGAACTACAAGCATTATATACAGTTAAAATATATTTTCTAAGGTTTCTCCTTATTTCATCAATACCATTTGTTTTACACAACTGTATTTACAAATCAAATATAAAAACTTATACAGGTTTACATTTACGTAAATTCCATACAACAATGTTTCATATACTGAATAAATTTCCAGGAATCGTTCACTTTGTAAACAGCTAAACGACATTGAATACCATTTGCTTGATTTACACAAATGTATTACTCAGCAAATAACTTAAACTATTAAAATATCAGTTTCATGTTCAAACCTATCAGATACTGAATAAACTTCCAGGAATCGTACACTTTGTAAACAGCTAAACGACATTGAATACCATTTGATTAACCACGAATTTAGAACTTACACAATACCGTCGACCAACAAAACAAATTACAGGTTTACATGTACGTAAATTCCAAACAACAATGTTCATATACTTTATAAACTACCAGGAATCGTACACATTGTAAACAGATAAACGATTTTGAATACGATATGATTGATTTACACAATACCATCGACCAACACAACAAAGTTTTAATCACGGTTACAAATATGTAAATTCATAATTGTAAAACTACAATCAGATATACTTACTACTCTTCTTCGACGCCAAATGCCGCAAACAGAGAATAGGGTTCGACGAGTTCTTCAATTTTTCCTTTTGATGCAATCGGATTAGGGCTCGATGTGTGTTTCTTCCGATTATGTAACCGCAAGGTCCGCAAGCCCTATGATTTGGGGATTTTCTTCCTAAAAACCTGCAACTTCCGTTTTTAATTAGTTTTCTTATTTCTTTGGTGTACTAAATTTTCAATTTCCACCCTTAATCACATCCACCCTTGATTCTGAAAATCAATGGTTATAAATGGTTCTTTCAGTTCTGTTTTTAAATGTGGTCCTGCAAAGATCCTAACCATATATATATATATATATATATATATATATATATATATATATATATATATCCATCCATATGTCTCATTTTCGTAATTTTAGAGAAAAATAATTTCGTTCTCCAAATATAAAGGTTCATTATTCATTCTTATATATATTTTTATATAATGTGAGTGTAATTAAGGATGTAAACGAGTCAAACCGGCTCGCAAACTACTCGAGATCGACTCGAAAAAAGCTCAAATCGAGCCGAGTTTAAACGAGCTTGAGCTCATATTTTGGCTCGTTTACTAAACGAGCTCTAGCCCAAGCTTCAGATATCAAGTTCGAGCTGGTTCGCGAGCCTAAACGAGCTTTTGTTTATATATATAATTTGTATAACATTTTTTACTTATCAAATATATATTCATAATAATATTATTAATTATATATAAAAATATGATAGAAACAATTAAATATTATATATTATATTATATATATGATAAGTATGATTATAAGTAAATATAATAGTAATTAAAAAATAAAAATTAAAAAAATTAATGATACACGAGCCGAGCCCGAGCCGAGCCCGAGCCGAGCTCGAGTTTGAATAATTTCTGAGGAGCTCGAGCTTGAGCTTTAGAAATATAACTACAAGCGAGCCGAGCTCGAGCTCGAACTTTATAAAGTTAAAACGAGCCGAGCTCGAGCTCGGCCTCGGCTTCGGCTTGGCTCGTTTACACTATAAGTGTAATAGAGAAAATAATGTTAAAAGAAGAATAAATAAGGTCTTATTTAATTAAAGTATGGAAAATATGATGAATGAGATGTAGAAGGTTTAGAAAAGAATAGGTTAATTTAGAAAATGGTTTATTTTTTATAAATTCTATAATATGAAAAAACCAAATCCATGAATAGATGGGTTTCGGCGGATGTGTTTTGACCACAACAGTTTGTGGTATTTGCAATATGGTCCTTCTTGGCGACGGATTGTGGCCCCAGATCCACCTTTTAAACGGTTTTGGGTCAGCTTTTTTGTTGCGAGGGAAATGGGTTTTTGGTATGGCGCGAGGGGGCAACCCGATGGTGAGGGTCTCTCGATCGGCATCTCTTTTCCAGCTATAACTCCGCACTACGTTCCCGCCGTGTCCGTGTACAACTCTCTGATGCATGTTGTTATTCTGCTGCTTCAAAGGTCCCTGGTGGCTAGGGTTTTCGAGAGACCCTTCGTGACGGGTCGGATGGCTGGGGTTGCTGCTCCTCCGCCTCCTGTGTCCACCTAAGCGCCGCCTGTTTTCTCTTTGATGTCCTCATATTTTGCCCTTGCTGTCGGGCGTTTGATTACAAACCCTAGGTGGCGGGGGTGAGGTTGCTTCTGATGCATGTTGCCTCTTCCATTTGACCGCCCTCCTCCCATGGCACCCACGATCCTGTTCTTTATTGAGTGCCGCCCTACTTGCGAGGATTTTGGGGGGTTGCCACCGTGTGAGAACCTTTGCCTCTTGGCTGTTTATTTCTGGCAAGGCGATCCTCCTGTACCTCGGTTGTGTTCTCTGATTTTGAATGCATGCCACAACCAGGGAGGGTTGTTAAAGTTTCGATTGGACCCATGTTCGGTTTTGAATGGTCCTTTTGAGGCATGGTTTCTGTTCTGTCGATAGTAATGAATGTGAACATATGTGAGGTCCGTTTTTCTTGGATCTCGAAATCTCTGTTGTGATGGGTTGGTGATTATATGCATGATGACGATGCACCAAATCACTGGTATGCATCCGAGTGCTAAAGAGTGCAAACATTGAGCACTCAACTTTTTTCATATATTTTATGGCCATTTTCAACCCTGCTTTCTGTTTGATCGATGAAGATGGGTGCCAACTCACCTGAGATCCGCGTTTAATGCCGCTGAGACCATGATGCAGAAGGAGTGTAGGTCTTTGTTGTTTTGGCGTGGCATCTGTGTCACACCCCGACCGACGGCGGAATCATCGGAGCGGACGAGGGAATGATTGATTGTTCATAACACATGATTGTCTAATAGTGAAAATAATATTAAAATCAGATTACAAGATAATATGAGTTTACACAAGCAAATACAACAGTTGAAATCATGAATAGTAATTGTCTTTTGTTTTGACTAAGTCCGGGTCTTATATGAGCATGTAGAAGTCCACTAACTTGCTTAACCTGAAATCATGTGAGAAAATAAAGTCAGCTAACGAGTTAGCCGGTGAGTAATCATAGTTTTGAGTTTACATATAGATTGATTGATTGATTGAGAATAATCCAGTTCACAAGGTAATATTAAGACTTATAATGCAATAGCAAAGCATATAGATAAACCGACACAATAACAACCTCTTGACTTGACACTTGCATATAATAGGCTCCACACATACACCATAGATTGACTCCTGCCTCTGGCACAATCACCACTCGACTATTCATATGAGGTGGGTTATCCAAACCAGTAGATCTACCATTGATACCAGGATTGATTGATTGAATTAGGGTTTTACTGTCGTCCAGTTTATCATAGTATGTTCACATAGTTGCAAGTATTAACATAACCTGTCTTGAATTGAATTTAGAATGAAATAACAATAGAATATCATGATTGAATATATTGTATCATATGATTTCCCCCAAATAAGAAATGATATAAAAAGGGGATATGAATACTCACTTGATTGTTGAGATTTGAATTTGGACGTGATATATTAGACACCAACGATTTCCTTACGATTAACCCAAGGAATGGTGTCTCGAATTAGAATAATAGTGATTTGAGAATTTGAGAATATATTAGGATTTCTATTGGGTTTTGAATGGTAGTTTAAATAATTTATTTAGTTTGAATGTCTTGAAATAGATAAAATGAATTTATTAAAAATGATTTTAAGATTTATTAGAAATAAATGTATTATTACACGTAACTGTTTGGTTTATTGTTAATGTGTGGGAAAATAAATAATTAATTTTATTAATCAATTATATGATAATTAATTAAATATTTAATTATTTGAGTGATTAAAAGAAATGAAAATGTATTTGGAACGATTTAAATATAAAACTTTTATGTTTGATTGAGAAAATAATGATTTAAATAATATTACGTAAATATTATTTAAACCGATAATTATTTAGTGATTTCAACAATTATTTAAAGTCTATATATATTTTTATAAGAAATTAACTAGTTATTTTATTTATTTAAAATAAATAATAAAATAAATAAATAAAATGTTGAAATAAATTTCAGAAAATAATTTGGTTGTTTTAAAAATTTATAATGTTTGTATAAACATTTTTATAATTTTTAGAATTTTTTTCATAATTTTTAAAGGCTTAAAAATAGCTAAAAAAATAGTGACGTTGCCCGGGGTCGAACCCGGGACCTCCTGTTTGGATTGTGAGCACAGAACCATCAAACCAAGGCCGTGGCCGCGTTATGACTTGGTTCCAATTGTTTATAAACATGCTTAACCCGCTTCACCCAAATCCCATTCGAGCCCTAGGTTCGAATCCCACCAATTGAACACGAATTCGACTTCGATAGGATCTGTAATCATAGGGCTTTTATTGCCCGTGTATAGTCAAACATGTATGTATGTTTAATTACCATTTTGGTGATGGATTGAAGATGAAAAGTACGAAGAACAGGTCGCGGCACTCGTGTTGATCGATTGATGCTCAAACAACGTTTATAATCTAATTAATTTCAAGGGAATCTTCGTATTATGATCTGGACCAATAGCCCCTTATCAAATTTGATTAAAATCGATTGGAGATTGGGTTTAAAGGGTGTTGCAGGTCGCGAGTTAGAAGATGATTAATGGTGGTGTTTTTGTTGATTTTTTATGAAATTGCAGTCCAAGGAAGGTTATAAACGATCCATGATTTGTTAGTGCAGGATTACTTTCAATATTAAAAGTCGGTAGTGCCCGATTTCGCGTGGGTCTTGGCCGTCAGTGGAAGAGGAAAATCCGGGGAAGAAGGGGTCGAATGGATGGTGGGGTTGGCTGTGATTTTTTAAAAAAAATTACATATTTGGCCCCTGTAGTTTGTGATGTTTTCAACTTGAGAATCAAGGTTTTGTTTTAATTTTAAATAAATTACAATCCAACCCTTGATGTTTAAAAGGTTATCATTTCATGTGAAAAGGTTATTAATTATAGGTTTAAATCTTATATTATTATTATTATTATTATTATTATTATTATTATTATTATTATTATTATTAACATTATTATTATTAATATTAATATTATTATGATTATTCATCAACATATTGAATTTAATTAATAATAATTTTTTTTACAAAATTAACCTTTTTTTTATCCATACAAATTCGAGATGTTACAATATGTGTAGGGTGCAGCCACAACGAGGTCACCTGCCTGAGTCTCCAAACACCTTAAACTGTTGTTGTTAATGGTCTGTGCTCATATTGTTGTTTTGTTAGCCATGTTAAAATGTGTTTGTGTATTCTTCCTTCTATGCTAGTCATGATAAAATTTATGTTGATAATATTAAACTGTATGCTCAATGATGCTGTGCTAATCACGTCTGAGAGTTATTTTGTCTTTGAGTATAGTTGTTCGTTGGTGAGGTCGACGATGTTTACGTTGGTCATCTAATGTTGTTGGGTAATACTTTCTGGGACCCTTTTGTTACATTTCTGGCTCGCCACCATAATCGACCATGTCTAAGCCTCGCTTTCAAGACGCGCAACGCGCGTCGACGAATAAACACTAGTTATAAGAATAAAGATGAGAATGTAATATGTGAATGCTCTAGGGTCATCTGATATATTCTATCCATCATTTTTCATGTAAACATTACATCACCCTTCGCCTGTTTTTCACCTCTTGTAATCTAATATAAAATTAGAGTAAATTGTCATTTTCGTCCCTGTGGTTTGGTGAAAATTGCCACTTTAATCCAATAGTTTGTTTTTTCGCATCTGGGTCCCTGTGGTTTACAAATCTTGTCATATTCATCCACTCCGTTAACTCCATCCAAAATTTCCATTAAATGTAGGGGTATATTGGTCATTTTACATATATGTTTTTATTCTTCTTTTTCTCAAACCTGATTTAATATATACTCTTTAAATACATTGCTATTTTAGTCCCTGTGGTTTGAGCGTATTTGCTAATTTAGTCCAAAAATAACCACCACACCACCACCCGTCACAAGAACCACCGAACCACCGCCACCACCTCATCACAAAGCCACCAACACCACACCAGAGCGCCCACCACCACCACGCACATTGGATCGTCGCTACCATGTAAACCCTAAAAATTGATAATCAATATTGGACTTATAACATACCACTTCGAAAATGCATATCAAACCCTACTAATACCTCTACTATACTCGTTTTCAAGGGTTCCATATACGTTTTCGAAGGGGTTTGTTATAAGTTTGAGGTTAACGGTTGGTTTCTAGGGTCCACATGGTGGTGGTGATCTAGTGTGTGATGGTGGAGATCTAATGTGTGGTGGTGGAGATCTAATTTGTGGTGGTGGTACCCGTCTGGTGTGGTGTTGGTGGTTTTATGATAGGGTGGTGATGATGATTTGGTGGTTCTGATGAAGTGGTGGTGGTTTTGTGGCGTGGTGGTGGTGTGGTGTGTAAATACGAGGTCCAACTCTGGATGGTTCCGGTCTTGTTGAACTTCGATCCACCGATGCTCTCTGAAGCTTCACACCTACGCACAATGAAAACAACACCAGTTAAGGCGTTCCAGGGGGAAATATCCCTGGAACGACCCTCCGGCGTGAGAGTAAGTATTGGTTGAATGGAAATATGTGATAGGGAGAATTAAGAGGGAGCTTTTGTGTGTATTCTTTTGTGAGGATCTCGATCCTCTTTACCTGGTATTTATAGTGTTTGCCTGCTGTAATCGTGTGCTGATTTACAGGGATTATTCCCCAGCAAATCCATTACCCTTTATGTTCTCCGATCGTTACTGAATTATCGGTTATGATTGGGGTGATTCCGATGTAATTAAATGCGGGGCACGTGTCCTGCTGGCTTACCTGTTCCGCCCGCATGGGCCGGGCTTTCGGGTTCTGGTACTCGGTATTGTGTGGGTTATTTGTACCCTACGTCTACATGGTGGTTCCATCACGGGTGGTGGTGATACAGTGTTTTATGCCAAGGTGGTGGGATTTTTAGACTGAATTGACAAACATGTCCAAACCACAGGGACTAAAATAGCAATTTGTTTAAAGGGGATATATTAAATGGGGTTTAAAAAATAGAAAAATAAAACATATATGTAAAATGACCAATATACCCTTCATTTAACGGAGAATGTTGGATGGAGTTAACGAACTGGATGAATATGCCAAGATTTGTAAACCACAGGGACCCGGATGCGAAAAAATAAACTATTGGACGAAAGTGACAATTTTCACCAAATCACAGGGACGAAAATGGCAATTTACTCTAAAAATTAATATGAATTGATTGATTGTATATATAGGAACCATCACCCAACTTTTGAAATCCGATTAGGCCACAAGCCCTTTAGCGTCATCTACACCTCACGTGACTAAGCATCACGTGACACATATTTCTTCCTCTTTTTTTGAACGGTTAATATCTTGGGTGTAAACCTACACTTTCGGGGCTATGTCCAAGATCGACTACTCGACCGCCCACAAGACCCAGCCCCCCCACCCCCCGATGCGCAGGAATCCCGTGGAATGTGTAAACCTTCGCCCCCTGTCAGGTTCGAACCCGGGATAAAGCCCAAATTCGTCCTCTCACCCAGATGTCCCTCCAACTGGTACTAGTGGGATTCGAACCTAGCACCTCTATTTTAAGAGGGCATGCTCTTAACCACTAGACTCATCTCGTACAAGGAAACGGTTTACCTCATTAACCCAACTCATCTATTTCTTTTACTTTTTCCCAATTTCAATATTAAACATTTAATTTATAGAAATAACAATTATATTTCATTAATAAATATTAATACAAGAAATTAAAAATTAAGAGAAAAAAAACGTTTGCTATCATACCCTCCTGTCTTAATATGTGTTTTTCTACTAAAGTTCAAAAAAAATTTGATGATTATGCTTTAATTTTATAATATGTTATAAAATAATCAATTACGGATGTAGTTAAAGTGTTACGAATTTGATAGACCATTTAATGATATGAATTATCATTATTTCGAATGCACTATGATAAACCAACTCATTTTTATATAACTTATATTAAGTTATATATTCTTATATATCGTTATCCCTGTCATATTATCACTTTTACAAATGATTTATTACAACGTTTGATACACATATTTCAACTACCATTAAATGAATAGTTAGTAAGTAGCACATTCGAGTTAATATATGATAGTGGACCACAACGATAACGTGCCTTTTCGCAATTTTCTATTGTTGATTTCTAGCAAAATTCGTTATCGAAAGATCATTACTAATTAATACATTTACGTGCCATTTTGGAGTTTATTATTTGTTTTTTCCCCTGATCACGACATATCATTATTTAGTTGAGGGACAAAAATAGTTTTCTATGAATATGTTTTCATTGGGTATCCAAAAGGACAAATATAAGATGATAAAGAAATGATGGCTAAAGTGTGTAGGAGATTAATCTTTTTAGTTTTGATTGTATACAAGATTAATATTATATATCTATAGTGAAAAATATAAATTTAAGGGTTATTTAAAAAAAAACATGATTACATATTTAAATTTTTAGATTGACGGATCTAATGTTAGTTTTTAACTTTCTGCTTAGTGTTTTTGGCTATAAAAATAGTCCAAATCATCAAAAAACTAACAGAGTAAACTCTCAGTTAGTAACTGATCGTTAAAGGAAAATAAATTTAAAATTGAAAGTGTTTATGAATATTTTCTAAATTGAGATTAATCTCTACCAATAAATAAAAGTTAAAATTATTAAAATTAAATAACCTTAAATTTAAAAACATTACTACATATTTAAAGGATATTAGAATGAATGTAATCAAGATGTCAACAATAATCATAGTGATGCCTTATGCCTTAATACCAATAGAACACGAAGTGTAAAATGCAAGCTCATGAGAAGGTACTAGAAGGGTGCCCGCGTAATGCGGCGGGACGACGTTTTACATTTGGAACATATTTTTAATATATATTTATTCTTGTAGTATTTTACAAAGTCTATTATGTTTTTTAAGCTAAAATTTAAAACATCAAATAAATTGATTTTGCATAACTACTTGTACATTTAAGCATTGACTTATTGTAACTCACGAAATACAGATCAGTTTAGTAAAAATTTTACACTAAAATGTTTAAAAAACACATGTTACATAGTTTTGAAAAGTTTTTTAAACGTGATAGATTAAAAGATACAGCTGAAAACTTAAACAACTTAAGTTTTTTATGGGTAGATAATATAAAATTATATTTAATTGTTATTAAGTGTAAGGTTATTATGTAAATAATTGTAAGTAAATGATGTTATAAATACTATTTTACCCTAAAAAATGATTGTGTATTACGCATTGAATAAATTAATTGTTCTAAACTTTATGGTATTTTAAAATATCACTCTCATATGATTTATGTATAGTAGCTTACTCAATGGTTGTACATTTCACCTTTAAAATTAGTATATATGTACAGTTAGTATAAATGTTTAAAGTTATTTATTACTTAATGTTATATATATGTATAGTTAGTATAAATATTTAAAATTGTTTTTTATTCAATATTACCTCATAATTTAAACTTCATTTAGTAGAAATAATATTTTACTTATTAGTAATTTAAATTTGTTAAAATTTTACGGCAGCGGTTAGTATAAAGGTTTAAAAATATTTTTTATTCACTATTAACTCATGATTTAAGCTTCATTTAACAGATAAAAAATAACTTCATTTATTACTAATTCAAATTTGTTAAAATTTTATGTAAGTGTTAATATTAAGGTCTATCACCTTATAATTTAAATTTCATTTAATGATTTGTTACTAAGTCCCTAAAATAATGGATATGGTTAAATAATTGGTATTTAAATTCCTAAACTAATGCAAATTTAAAATATTAAATAGTTCAAATGTATTAAACTTTTATGTAAGTATGAGTAATTATAGGATTATTATGTAACTAATTGTAATGGATAATCCGTAGATAATGATATAATTACTATTTTATCTTTAAAAATGATTGTACATTATGCATTGAGTAAAATACGTGTTCTTAATTTTAAGGTATCTTAAAACACCCCTCCTAAATGCTTTATATATAATATAGATATCGATTTGAGGCTGGAAGCTTTTTTTTAAGTGAGGAATGATGCTATTTGAAATCACCTTTTGACAAATTATGTTATTTTATACTAACACTAGGTTAGGACCCGTGTACTACACGTTTGATGAAAATAATATATTATAAGATTTTAGATTTGAATTTAGATTGACTTTTTATATTCACAGGTAATATATAAATATACACTGACTCTATAAATTACATATTATTAGTGTAAGCTACTTAAAAATTAATATAATTATTATAATTAATTTGAGATTAAATAGCAAACCTATTTTAGAATTTTGAGAAATGGAACGATTTAAAATAAATTGAAAGGTATTGAAATTAAAATCATATTTGAACCCTAAAAAGTTTATACGTTTTGTAATAGTATGTTCATCATCAAAATGCTTAAATTTTAAATATTTTTCACTAAGAAATGACTTATGAATAAAAAATATTTATTTCCACGTAGATCGTTTTTAAATATTATAAAATATTATGTTCCATACATTGAGTTGTATTTTGATATATTGGAACTACAACAAAAATATTATAATTACAAAGTTAAGTATTAAAATTTTTAAGAACAGATGTAATAAATAATTAAATTAATTTAAAATGTATCTGCTCATCCATAAATATATTTCATCTTGCTTGTAAACATTAACTTGTTCTCAAAGGATAATTATTCTTACTATATTTGTGCAGTCATATTTTTTCATGTTAAGGTCATTTAAAAAATAAATATTTTTAGTTCTATTTTTTGTGAAGTAATTTCATAAAAGAATATGAGTAAAAAAACAGTAGTTTTATCTTTAAGTCCCTAACTCATCGTTTTGAATTATTCATTCAAAAGTAAAAAGATGATTAAGATATTATTTATATCAATTATTTTAAATAATGTCTCAAACCGAAGATTACTATAGTATCAACTTTTTAATATCGGTTGTTCATGGATCATTGAATTTTGTTTCTAAAACAATTTGCCATTTGATGACATAAATTATTCATAATAAATGATAATTAATTTAATAAGTTTGATTATAAATTTTCCTTAACTTAAATATTAATATTAATTTTTAGTTTTAATTTAAATAAATATCAATTTATTGTGTTTTTATTGCACTAAAGCATTATTTTCGTAACAGTTACTTATTTAATATATATGAAATTTTAAGACGATTCAAACCTTTAAAGGTTCAAGTATAACCAGTAATTCAATACACTTTATTTGATATCAAATTTTAATATGAAAACAATTTAAAACTTAAATTATATCAATTTCTAATATGTAAACTATTTAAAATGTTAATTATGATAACTGTTGATTGTTTTCAAAACTTAAATATTAATGTTAATGAAGGAGATCTGTAAAAGAGTTCAATGTCTAGGAGTCACCAGTGGCGGAGCTTGAGCGAGCGAAAGTTTAGGGGGGACGGGGTCGAAAGTAAACTATTTTATGGGGGGCGGACTCTATATTTTAAAAAAATTTATACTACCGGAACGAAAATTTACACTATCGAGCAAAAAATTTACACTACTGACGAGAAAAAGAGGGGGTCCGACCCCTATAAAGCTTCGCCATTGGGAGTCACATCGGTAGGATTTATCATCATCTTGGGAGTTTTACGTGTCATATGAAACCTAGTTCTTATTGAGAAAATATCAATGTGCACCCTATACTATGATAAAGATAAGGGTTGCACACAATTAATCACATGCAGGCTTGTATTAGCATTATTTTTATACATGGAATGTCTTCACATTTGGTCAAATTAAAGAATTTAATGTTTTTCTTAAAGAGATTTTGATTTACTTATATTAACCACTTTTAAGAAGATTTAAACCTTTAATCTATTGAAATAAAAAATACATCTTAATATCCAAATATATACTAATAAAAAATATTATTAAATGATTATCAAATACAGAAGTCAAATGATATAAAAGAGAGAATATACAACTATCAGATACAAAAGTTTAGTAATATATACATACATATAATATATACATATATAGAGGGAGGTTCCCCTACAAATTAATTTTTGCCTAAGTATGCTAAGAATTAATCTTAGCCTTCTAATTATCTAATTAAGGGCTAAGATCAAAGTGTAGAAAAAATAACTAATCAAGGGTAATTTGGGTATTTTATTACATTACCCACAATTGTTGACTTTTTAAAATTCCCCCCCTATTTTTTTAAATGCTAATAACTTTTTCATACGACATTATTTTTTTAAAAAAATTACACCATAAAATCAAGCATTTTTTTCTCTTTAATTTGAGTATAGTATTACTATAGTTTTTTTTTTAAAAAAAATCAAATTATGTGACGTTGTGCTGCATTTTTAACGTTTTTGTGCTGCATTTCATAAAACAGCACAAGGCTGTGCTGTATTTCATAAAACAGCAAAAGGTTGTGCTGCATTTCATAAAACAGCACAAGGCTGTGCTGTGTTTCATAAAACAGCACAAGGCTGTGCTGTATTTCATAAAACAGCACAAGGCTGTGCTGTGTTTCATAAAACAGCACAAGGCTGTGCTGTGTTTTATAAAACAGCACAAGGCTGTGCTGCATTTTATAAAACAGCACAAGGCTGTGCTGTATTATATAAAACAGCACAAGGCTGTGCTGTGTTTCATAAAACAGCACAAGGCTGTGCTGCATTTTATAAAACAGCACAAGGCTGTGCTGCATTTTATAAAACAGCACAAGGCTGTGCTGTGTTTTATAAAACAGCACAAGGCTGTGCTGTGTTTCATAAAACAGCACAAGGCTGTGCTGTATTATATAAAACAGCACAAGGCTGTGCTGTGTTTCATAAAACAGCACAAAACACATGAATCATCTCAGAAAAGTGAGGTGAGAGTCCAGAGTTGTTTATCACTCAATACAGCACAATGCAGCACAAAACAAGAAGTGATTCCAATCGAAATGAATACAGCACAATACAGCACAATACAGCACAATACAGCACAATACAGCACAATACAGCACAATACAGCACAATACAGCACTATACAGCACAAAACAAGAAGTGAATACAGCACAATACAGCACAATACAGAAAAAGTACTGTATTTCATCTTCTGTGCTGAGATGTTTTTGTCACTGTTTTTGTCAGATTGCTGAGATGTTTGATCATGAAGGGGCGTTTTATGTGGATCTCTGCAGGCATAATCCATGATTCCTCATGGAAAAGCAACCAATTGAAAACAAAATCCTCAATGAACCCAATCGCCTCATCTGAAAACACCTCCGAATCCAAATCGACCTCCTCCACCTTACGACTCCCCTTATCCTGTTTCACAGCAGGCAGCTTCAAAGCCCTAGCTAAATCAGCCCTATTCACATAAATCCTCTTCTCATTCACGTAGCTACATCGCTTCTTCGAATCATAATTAACAATCAACTGAACTAAAAGATCAGCCCTAATGCTACGATCGAACTCGATTTTACTAAACTCGTACAACCCTAATCGCTTTAGAACATCCTCATGCTTATGAAGATCTAACGCTTTTGGTACAAAAGGTATGGGCTTTAGAACCTCGGTTAGGTTTTGGATTTTCATCGTTTGCCACTTGCTTCGTTTAACGTTGTTACGACTGCCGCCTTTCTTCCGCTTGTTGGGGCGGCGACCGGAGTTCGTCGGAGAAGCAAGTGGCGGTAGCGGTGGTGGTACGATTGATTCAGCAGTGTGTGTGCTACCTGATTGTTGATCGTGATTTAGCTGCGATTGTTGATTCTCTTGCGTTTTCGTATGATTTAGCCTCATAAACTTACTGATTTAGCTGAGAGACATTGTGCTGTGTTTGGTTGTGCTACATTTTAATAAAATACAAAAGGGATTAATGAGTGTGTTTTAGGACCATAATGCCCTTTAACCCTAATTTGAAGAGTGCCACATGTCATCATCTTATTCCTTCTTAGCATACTTAGGCAAAAATCATTTCTTATTAGAACCTCTACCTACATATATATATATATATATCTATATCTTTTTAAGAAAATAAAAGGGGCAGTTAAGTCGTTGCATTCGCATGTGGTCGTGGGACCCACCAAATATTTATAACAGATTTCCCGCTACGCAACCGTCCAAAGTACAGCCCTTTTTCAAATCCTCGATAATAATATTTTAAACACTCAACTAAATTATATTTTGTTCATTTGAATTTTTTTTATTATTTGTTATAGGTAACATATACATACAAACGCATGCACATATAAACATTTAAAATAGTATAAAACGTATTATAAGATCAAAAATTCAATATATTTTGAAATAAAACTGGTTTTCACATTGTATTTTATGGCTGTAAGGGAAAATAAAGCAAATATAAGAAGGGCATTTAAAACATCTTTCTATCTTCACAACGTTTCAGCTTATCATTTCTATAAACAGTCCTAATCGGCATGTCACAACAACTTTCAACTTAACTTCAGACATTTCTTCCCACAAACATTTTTTTCCTCAAAAATCATCCTTCCTACAAACACCTTTATTTTTCTACCTCACATTTTCCTTTTTAATTTACTTTAAATAATTATATTGAAATTATTATAAATATATTTAATTAAAATTAATAATAGAAATAAATATCAAATGATCAAGTGAATACTTAAATTAATAATTCAAAAAAGATTCTAAAATATAAAAATAAACTTTAATTAATTAGTTTAGTATTGTGATTTAAAAATATTATAATTTTTTTAATTAACATATTTTAATTTAAATATTATACTTAAAATTGTTATTTTAATTAAAAATTAAAATTTTTTAGTAAAAAATATTTTAATTTAAATCAATTAAAAATTAGCTGTAATGGAAAATAAAGCAAATATATGAAGGGGATTTAAAACATCTTTTTGTTATAAGACTGTTCACAACGCTACAGCTTATCATCTTCACAAACAGTACTAATCAACATGTTACATCAGCTTTTCACTTAACTTCACCAATTCTTCCCACAAACATTTTTTTCCACCAACACCATCATTATCACAAGGGGCCTACTAAAGAGACGCCCTTATGGATAACTGGACGCCCTGCTTACGGGCCGTAAGGCCCTTCACGGGCCGTATGGTCTGTCGCAAGTCAAATCGGTCATTCAGAAGCGTAATTCAAAAACGTAACGGCCCGTGAATACGATCACGGTCGTATTCCTTTACGGCCCGTGAATTTCTTCACGGCCCGTATGGAATTCATCTTACGGGCCGTGAACTTACTTACGGGTCCTAGTTTCACTTTTAATAATTTGACGAGATATATTATTCCTCGTTTTTCGTGTAATTTTGTATTTTTCACGTTATTTGATATGACGTAATATTCCTCGATAGTCGTGTAAATTTGTATTTATTACATTATTTGATATGACGTAATATTCCTCGATATTCGTGTTAATTATGTGACGAGATGCAATATTCCATTTCAACTACTATATAAACGTTAGTTTATAAATTCATTTCAACGATATAAATTCATTTCATTTCAACTACTACATAAACGCAATATTCCATTTCAAGTACTATATAAACGTTAATATCTAACGTTACGATGTCTTTCTGGGATAGCAACTATTTATTTGGTTCGGAATCTAACTATTACCCTCAGGAGGGTTACGGTTATTACGAAGAGGCTGCTTCAAACTATCCAGGACAGTTCGCGTCCAATTACGGCGGGAATGACGGCGGCGATGACGGGGGTGATAACGGTGGCGATAGCAGCGGGGATAATGACGGTTCTGGTTCCGGTAAAAAGGGTTTATACGACACGAATCAGGTTATAAGATATATCATATTTAATTTTACTTTCATTTTACTATCATTTAGTAATAACTAACTAAAAATATTAAATTGATTAGGTTTTCTCATCTCGTGAAGAATTAGTTGATTGGGCAACTAAAGTGGGGCGAGATAATGGGTTCGTTATTGTCACCAAACGTTCAAAAAGAAATTCGAATGGTTTGGTGGTTAAAATTTGGTTGAAATGCGATCGGGTGGTGTATATAAGGGAGCATCCACTCTAAGAAAAAGTGGCACGAAAAAAACAAACTGTCAATTTGAATTGCAGGGTAAGTACCAGATGCAGAGAGATGGGTGGATTATAGTTGTTGTGGATGATACTCATAACCATGAACCTGCTGAACACCTGGAAGGACATGCATACGCAATGAGGCTCACCGAAAATGAGCTTTCTACTGTAAGGAATCTGACCGAGCAAAATATTGACCCTCGAAACATTCTAGGCACGTTGAGGGAACAAAATCCCGATAACGTGTCTGGGTTACGAACCGTATATAATGCTCGGGCAAAAATAAAAAAGTCCACCAGAATTGGTGAAACCCCAATGCAGGTTTTTTTTTCTATACTACAACAACATCAATATATTTACACCCCTCACGTTGAGGAACCGACAAATACCGTCGACGGGGTTTTTTTTATACATCCCACATCTCACACATTATGGCGTGCTTACCCACACGTGCTGATGATTGACACAACATACAAAACTAACTTGTATAAAATGCCTTTTGTTCAAATGGTTGGTGTGACATCCACCCTGAAATCTTTTTCTGTTGCTCACGCATTCATTGATTATGAGCGTGAAGCCAACTTCAGATGGGTGTTAGAGCAACTAAAAGCAACGCTGGAAGATAAGTGTATGGAGCCCCGTGTTATACTAACCGACCGAGACCTCGCTCTGATGAATGCGTCAGAAGAAGTTTTTCCGAGTGCTGTTCGATTACTTTGCAGATGGCATATTTCGGAAAATATTGCTAAACATTGTAAGGCGAGTTTTTCAAATGAAGAGTGGGGTGCTTTTCAGCATGTGTGGTCGGTACTTATTAACTCTGAAACGGAGGACATATACGCTTATAATTACGACCGGCTTTATCGCAGATTGGTGTCCAACCATTCAAGTAAGTTTTCTAGTGTTATTCTTAAAAATATATGTATATTTATATAAAAATAAGTGCATTTTTTTTAATAGGAGTGCTGATGTACCTAAAAAATAACTGGTTGGACCCCTACAAAGAGAGATTTGTGTCGGCGTGGATAAATAGAAGTTATAACTTCGGTCAGCACACAACGAACCGAGTTGAGAGCCAACATTCGTTGTTGAAAAGTTACCTGAAAGCAACCAATAGCACCCTGGATAGATTTATTCCTTTCATTAATAATATCTTAGCTACCCAGGAAATTGCTATAAAAGAAAGTTTTACCAAAAGCAAAATCATGCTTATGGTGCAGCATAATCATGAAGTGCTTAAATTGCTGCGAGGTAACGTTTCTATTGCGGCTTTGGATATGTTAGTCGGTGAGATTAACAGGATACATCATCTAATTATATCCAAAGAATCATGTGGCTGCCATCTTTTTACCAGCTTTGGTCTTCCGTGTGCTTGTAAATTAAACAATTACTTTCAAACAGGTGAATGTTCTTTTACGTTTTTTATTTTTTCATGAAAACTTTTATTATATTTTATTTAATATATTATTTTATAGGTCAATGTATCCCGCTCGATGCCGTTGATGTTTTTTGGAGGAAGCTAGATTTTTCACCCGCGTATATTGTACGGGAGGTTCAAGTAGATGTACATAAAGAGATGGAGATGGTGACAAAACATTTACTTGTCCAACCCGAAAGCGTGAAAAGATCTTTGATTAATATTTTCAAATCTTTCGTTACTCCTTCAAAAACGGATAAAAAACCTCCTAAAGTCCAAACAAATACACGGGGTCGTCCAAAAAAAGATAAGCAAAAAGAAACAATATTAGACGCCCCCAGACATAGTTCATATGTTCAACCGAGAGAAAATTTTGAAGGTCCGCCAACATATTCAAGTTCGGTGGTGAAGTCAAAACAAGGGCCTTTGCAGCGCAGTCAATCCATGTCTTCAAAATCAAGAGCCAAAGATGGATTATCTCAACAGAGTTCCAAGTTTTCATATATCCCGGGCGACGAAGATAAAAACAATTTTTTCCGGTTTAACCGCTGGATTCCATCATTCTTTTTCCCGTATATTTCAGGTGCGGATGATGTTTTAGCGGACGGCAATTGTGGTTTTCGTGCTATAGCACTCGCACTGGGATATGGTGAAAATCACTGGCGTTTTATACGTACGGAACTTATATCTGAGTTGGATGAAAACAGACATAGGTACGCTGCGATGTTTCCTGATATAAACGAAATAAGGGAATCATTAAACTGGAACGGGTTAGGTGCGGCTCCACACAAAAATTGGATGACAGTGCCACTTGCTACAATCCTTATTGCTAACAGGTTTCGAGTGGTTATAATTTTTATATCGATCGGCAACTCCGCTACTTATTTCCCGTTCTGGTTATCTCCTCGTGATATCAGTGAACATCATATAATTTCAATTGCTTATGTTCAAGATTGCCATTTCATTAGAATTCGATTAGTGGGTGACTATCCAATGCCTGTTCCGAGCAAATATTGGCATTTGTACAAAACAGAAAACGCCAATGATTGGGAGGCTATATACGGAAGTCGAATTCAAAAATATCTTGAACTAAGGCCCGTAGACCCGGTTGAACATGTAGATTTAGTATAGTTTACACATTTATCAATTCTTTCAATTCTTTATTTATTCAATTCTTTATTGTTGTTGAATTGTAAACATGTAATCTATTCTTTCGTTTTCCAAAGAAAAATGCAATAAGAAGATTATCGAATTTTTCTTCAACCTTTGAATTTTGTTTATATGAGCTGGGCATTTGGTTAGCATAAAATATGTGTAGGAATGTTAATGATATGAGATGCATAATATATGTTGAGATTCAAGTATGTTTTTCAGTGCAACTTTTCCGACTGAGATTCAAGTATGTTTATATAATTGCAGAGCCTGGCGTCGGATTTTCTGAAGGATTATATATTTCTTTATGTGAGACGAGTAGGTTCAAGTACTGATTTTATTCTCCAAAAGGTTGATTTAATATTATTCGTACAAACCACTTCCTCCACAAGCACAACATATTGTAAACATATAATTAAACATTTAAACGTCATCCAAAATAACTCATAATATATAAACATAATTTTACAAATTTTTTACATGAAAGGTAAATAAAACAATAAAATCCTACTATCTATGCGTCATGACCACCACCAGCATCACCACCACCAACATCCTCCGCATCACCACCACCTGCAGCCTCCTCGTCATCACCCGCAGGTCGTCTGACAAACGGACGCAACTCCGGCCGAGGGGGGAGGTCGATACCCTGGCCAGCAGCCAAAATGCTGCACGCATCCGCCGTCCATAATAGCAAGGCCTGGGACTGGTGCAACATATGTAGTGCCTCCGCCATAAACTCCCCCGTCGGCGGAATCTGCCGAATGATGGTCCTGGGAACAGGCGGTGGGACGGGTGGTCCGGCGTGTGGCTGGGGCTGCGGCTGCTGCTGCGGCGCCGGCTGCTCCTCCTCCTCACCAACGTCCGGCACCGGCTGCCAGACGGTCCGACCACCATCAGTGGACCATCGGAGGTCGTCGCCAAATTTGGCGGCAATCCCCATGGCCATGACGGTCTGTCGACCCAAAATCCGAGGCGGCGTGTCCGTAGTCTGCCTCGCAATTAGGGCGTCCGTAAACAACCCTAAGCGCGAGGCAATGACGGTAATGTACGAGCCGCAAACAATCGGGCTATCCATCTGCAAAACAATCAAACAATAGACATAATTATGAATCGCATAATAGATAATACTTATTTGTTAACAATTAGTAGAAATATTTTTTACCTTGCCCTGAATGACGCTCAAAAAATAGGCGGCCATGCAGTGAGCTAGATTCACCCGTCTGGGTGAAAGCAAGGCCCTCAAAAAAAACAAGTCAAGGAGCGACACCTGCTCCATGCTCTGGTCTCGGCCGGCAATGGTGCCGGCAATGCACCGGTGTATATACCGGTGCAAAGGATCCCTAATAGAGGTCGCCCTAATGGCGCCCTCCCACGGCTGGTCGGAAATGGTCGGCCACCATCCGACCAAAGGAGCCGTCTCCGACTGGACCTCGTCAGTATAAAAACGAGGATCCTCCGTCTCCTCTTGGGTGTAAAACCCAAGAGTCACCGCCCACTGGGCGAGGGTGAACTCGTACCTACCGGTCCCCAGCATAAATCGAACCGCTATGTGCTGGCGGGGGTCCTGATCCTCAAAGGCGGGAGTGAACAGAAACGTACACAAAAACTGCAACGTCAGCTCCCGGTAGCCCCTCCTCGATCCCAAATCAAACATCCGCCTCCACGGCGTCTCTCCGTCCAGCCCAATGATATCCTGGGCACGTGCTATGTCTCCGACCTCCTCCAGCACGTCCCAGTCGATGGTGCGTGTCCCCTTCAGGGGACGTCCGATCAGCTTCCACAGCTTTTGCCGTGGCTGGGTCTCCCTCGGAAAACGAAGATCAGTGTGTGGGTCCAGAAAGTCACCCTGACCCTCGGGCTCAGTCTCCGGACGTGTACGTTTGCGGGGCGGCATAATCTGCAAAAAAAAAAATTATAAATTCAACAGAAAAAAAGGGTTACGGCCCGTGAAGATCACTCACGGCCCGTAACCCACTGAAGTTTTAAAGGGTTACGGCCCGTAAAGGAGCTTCACGGCCCGTAACCCTTTGAAAATTCAAAAGGTTACGGCCCGTGACCACCCTTCACGGCCCGTAACCCCCAACACATTTCAATTTAACAGTTTTTTTAAATATAATTTTAATATATTTAAACGAAAAATACACAAAAATAAAATACGGATTTGAATACGTACCGTAGTAGGGAGTCGGATGTATGAAAATGATGAAAATACGGAGGTCGTGACGGGAGTAAATCGTATGTGTGTTTTGGGGGCGTAATGAGCAAATGGGCCGTGAGGTCCTATATATTATCGGGCCTCACGGTCGTGACGCGCCTCACGGCCCGTTACATAATTTCCACACGGCCCGTGACCGCGTTCACGGGCCGTGATGCTTTATACTTTTTAAAATACGGCCGTTGGCACTACACGGCCGTATGGTGACACACTCACGGCCCGTAAAGCCTCTCACGGGCCGTACAAAACTTTTTCAAGTCTATAAATTCAGCCGCTTGACACAAACAATTCACACAAATTTACTCAATACCCAAAACATGAGTGCTACAAGTGATCAAAATCCGTGGACGGATGAAGAGGAGGTGACTTTAGTAAGATCTTGTATCGAAAATTCAGGTACTATCCCGCCAAATTCAATATTTTGGAACCGGGTTTCAACTCGTTTTCATCAAATTCTCGAACGTGAAGAATATCGCACCACTCGTGAACTTAGCAACAAGTGGTCTGACTTGAGAAGGAAGGTCACGACATTTCACCAGCTCTACAAAGACGTTTACAACAATCGAAATATGTTATGGAATGATACGGATATTATGACAAGAACTCAAGAAAGATATCGGGAGAAATTTGGAATTTCCTTCAACCATTTTACGGCTTGGATCTTTTATAAAGATCAAGAAGATTAAAAATTATGTGTTTTATTTTTGTGTGATAATAACGGTTTATCGTTTTTGAATGTACTAATAAACGTTTATGTTTTAATAAAATATTTCATTACTGTTCTACATTACACGTCTAGAATACAGTTCGTCTGCCATAAATCTTCGGAATCTAAAGCAAGCATCCTGTAAGCTAACCTCTTGCCACTCTAAAGATCTATTTTGAACCAACCTACGCAATAACATACAAATTACAACTCCCGAATCTCGACCAATATGACTGGCGTTAGGGGGCCAAACGGTTTCACCAGATACCACCAGTTCTTCGATTTCTTCTTGTCCGGAGTGCTGCCAATATTGTATACGTGACAGAAAATGTAAAAAGTACGATTCGAATTGTACGAAAATCGTTCGCGCATTACGATGAATGCACCATGAATCATCACACGTATTTGGTCGGCATTCGTATGGAGAATATATACGAACTTGTAGTGAGTCCATAGAAATCTTAAAAAGATACCAATTTTCTTCGTCATCAGTCATTGGTACGTAAACCTACAAAACAATTTAATTCACGGTTATAAATTTATGATTTTTATTGTAAAACATGAAAACAGTATTACCGTATCAACTTCCCATAACGCGGGATATAGACAGTCACTCCCGTCTCCAAATTCGTTACCATTAACGGACCCCGAGTATATTAAGTTAAACCACTCAAATGGGAGAATCGTCCAACGATCACTACCCGGCAACTCTTCGGTTCTACGTATTTCTTCGTATCTCCATATTGTGAGTCTATTTGTCCACGCCCGAACATGCTATAAAACAACAACTTTTTAATTGTTAGAATTTTAAAATAAAATAAAATATATAAAAAAACTTTAAATCATACCTCTGTACCTAAAGACACGTTTCCGAGTAATTCACGCCAAAATTGTAACGGAATATCGGAATGACCCATGTAATACACTCTACATGTTTGGGAGTCACCGTTACGTATAAAGTGAATAATATTCTGAGACCAGTTCCTCCCGTTCTGCCAATTATGGTTATCTATTGGATCGGGAATACTTTCCACAATATCTCGTGAGTTTGAAGATGACTCATTTTGACGTCTTCTCCTACCTCCACGAGAAGACATTTTTACTGTTTCGTTTCTCACTAACCATATAACAAGTCATATATATAACGGTTTATATAGAATCTTAAATCGAATCAAGGAATAATACGTCGCGTCACATAATTATAAAATTTAAAAGTGCACGCAAAACGAGGAAAGTAAATTCTCAGAAGGACAACTACGGCCCGTGAAGGATCTCACGGGCCGTTATTGATGTAGTTAACGGGCCGTGTGTGCGGACGTTAACGGGCCGTTTGTTCCTTCACGGGCCGTTATTAAATGCAATTGTGAGAATTAAATTTCGAAGCACTCACGGCCCGTAAGGCCCTTCACGGGCCGTGAAGAAAGTCAAAGGGCGTTTAATTATCACCTGACAGGGCGTTCAATTAGTTGTATCTTATTTTTCCACCTCACCTTTTCTTTTTTAATTTACTTTAAATAAAGATATTAAAATTATTATAAATATGATTAATTAAAATTAATAATGGAATTAAATATCAAATTATCAAGTGAATACTTAAATTAAATAATTCAAAAAAGATTTTAAAATATAAAAAAATAAACTTTAATTAATTAGTTTAGTATTATGATTTAAAAAAATTATAATTTTTTTATTTAATTAACTCATTTTAATTTAAATATTATACTTAAATTATTATTTTAATTAAAAGATTTATAGTTTTTTAATTAAAAATATTTTAATTTAAATCAATTAAAAATCATTTTATAAAGTGTGTCCCACCACCTTATTTATATTGTTAAATTAATTTTAAAGAGGTGGGGCCCACCACCACCATTTTTGAGCAGCCCTTGGGGACGGATGGATGCCCTCCCGGTCGTCTCCCCCATCGCCGCCCTTCCGGCGGGCGCAGTCCACGTCGGCGACGGGCCGGCCATGGGCGCCGCGATGGGAATCGTCTAACTTATTAAAATTATATGCTTTTAAAAGTTGAGAGTAGGGTTGCTTAGGTGCTCGTGGTTCGAAGGTAAATTGTTTAGATAAACCTCTTTTGAATTGATTCGGTTTATATTAAGAAATAAGAACTAACGGGGAGCTAGTAATAAAACATTACATAAAGAAATAAGAAATATTGAAATCACTTCAATTGCTTCAATCTAAACGATTAAATTCCCCCTATATTTTATCCAAATGAACCATGAAACCAATAAATCTTCAAATATCGCATCAACTTCTATATGGCCCTCCTTAAAAACACGATCACTCCTCCATGTCCATATGTGCCAAATGGTTTGGTTTATATATAAGACGATCATAAGCAAAAGACATTCAATAAATTAAGTCAAACATGGTCAAAATCATATAAAAACATTTTCCTTCTTCTAAATTTTAACAATCTAATTAAGAGTCAACTTTTTTTAAAACTGAATCGAGCTTGACCTAGAGCTTTCAGTGTGGTTCAAGGCTCGATTCGAGTTGTGAATAACCTTAGTTAAAAGCCGTTAAATGCATTAAAATTAAAATTAACAGTGTCATGTACACATGCAAATACATAGTTGTTAGTTTGTTACTTTAATTGTGGTCACATGAAGTTTATGAGAATGTGCTTTTTTGTTTAGTTGTAGCTCGCCAAACACTACATTGAACATCTTATAAATTTTTTATGGTTTTTTATTTAACTCAACGTGTAAATTTCAAAAAAGAAGGTATTTTCAAATATTTTAAATAATCGTAATAGTCAAACTTAATTTTGGGATTATTAACAATACAATTATCGAATATGACACAAAATAAGTCATAGATAAACGTTGACAAATTAGATGAATTATTTAATCTTAATATATAGTGTTAGGGTTTGAAATTTATTAAAAAAAGCTTATACATGTACTTTTAAAAGGTGTTATGTTTTTTTTGATGATTATGAATACGCCTGGTGACATGCTGCCTCGTACCCAGGACATTAAAGCGATGCTCGCTCGTCAAAGACGGTATGTGGCGTACTCACGCTAACCACATCAAAGGGTGTACATTGTGATGTTCAAACCGTGGGTTTTCCCTCGCATTTGCATTATATTCTCCGCACCCTTTTGACCGATAACGTTACACGTTCCGAAGGCATTCTTTGGTTTGATGACTCGATCAATTAGCGTGGTTTATTATAAAAATTTTAAATATATAATTAATTTGTTTTCAATAGCATCTCATACATCCGTTTTAATTTACTTCTATTTCTATAACATAACTAATTTACACCAACTTGTTGCCTCGTTGAAAGCGAGACTCGAATTCATAGTTCAATGGAAGCATCACCACTCTTGATTTCAAATTGTTTTGCAACCGGGCTTAACCCGTACCTAAAATGTTAATTAATGATTAAATATATAACGACTCTACCCTTTTATATTGTATACTAAAAAATCCTTTATCTTCAGAATTTAATATACTAAACTTCAATTTCATATGTGTGATAGTATTCTATATGTTTGAATTGTTTGAATAACGTCTTTACATATATATACTCAAAATATTTTGTCAGCAAAAATTGACTTGTTCAGTTGTAAGTACCAAATTCATTTTTGGCCTTTTTGTCTAATAAAGAAGGTTAATTTAACCTTGATTTTTCTGTACATATTAGTGGTAGATATATAAGTGTTTTGATTTATTTTTGTAAGCATGCATCCTAAAAGAAATCACAGATTTAGTTTCGACACGTCCAATCACATATAAAATTAAACATCGTCGTTATTGTTGCTAATGACAACAGGCAATTAATAATAAAAGTTAGTGAATCTATCTATTATAATAAAAGAAGGTTTTAGTAGGACACTTGTCAAAATTCTAAAGCTCTTAATTTAATTTTCCCGCCTATCTCTCCTATTAAATAACTACTTTAATTACAAATGATATAGTTTAATTTTTTTAGATTAGTTATTGTTTTTTAATAATTCAAGAAAGAGTTCTTTTAAATATATAATTTTTAAGGAAATATTTGTTAAGATAAGAATTTTTTCTAAAACATCAAAATCTTTTAAAAATATGAAATATTTAAAAATTAGTGTTTTAAATAATATAATTTATATAAACCAAAATAATTAAAATTCTGAGTTATAATGAGGTTTTTTTTAGAAAGGACACTTTTTAATGGTTTGTTTGAATTTTTTTTAAAACAAAAAAATTATTTTATTATTTATAATTATTTCATAAGTAATTTATTCAACCCGTGTAATACACGGGATACTAACCTAGTACTTAATATTTGTGCTCTAAAATGCTGAATCGTAACCCACCGTTTGAATTTTCCATCTCATGTGTATAAATTTTAACAAGCAACTATTTAACAAAAGATCAGCAGCATTTCTCCTAAACTCCCCTAGTAATTTATACGAAAAAGAGTAGCAATATAGCATATCTTCTTTATTTAGTAGTTAAAATTTCCATGTTATGAACTAAAAATTTCTATGAAGATTTATATATTAAATATTATCTACTCATGGTTAAACAAAAAAATAATAAATATTTAAAAATTATACATAACAAAATAATAAAAAATTGATAATTATAAAAGTATAGTTAAGAAAAAATAGAATTAAAATATTTTATGCTTTAACAAGTTCTATTAAGTTATTACAATAAGATATTTACATTTTAAGTTGAGCCATGTGGTTTTCTTACCAATGAGTTTCCTCCTGAGAGGGTTTGGGGTACAGTCCCGCCTGAGAAACGGATAAATAGACCCGATTAAGATAACATATATATTTTTTGAAACTGTGATATTTGCCGTTAAAAAAAAACTAATAAACCATCACATAAAATATTAAAAGGAAAAAGTGAGAAAGAGCATGCACGGGTTGCCACGTGTTTATATGATGCCAAACAACAAGCCATCATAATGTGGTCCATGTTATCAAAATACTAAACTCCAACCACACCCCTACAATTCTCAACCAAATATTAAACACATTTCACAAAACTTAAAACAAAAAACAAAAAACAAAAAAAAACGCACAATTTTATTCTTTAATCACCAAACATTACAAAAACCAAAAAGTAAAAAAAAAAAAACCGCGACAACATTTTGAATATTTTCCACCAAATCGGGTCATCGGGTCACCCATTAAACCCTAAATCCCCAAAATCCCTATTTATACCCAACCCACATTCCCCATTTCACCACCACCATTATCATCTTCAACCTCTAGCTCACACTCTCACAGTCACACACCCACATGAAACCCATGGCGATTTTGACTATTTCAACGCTTTTGTTTATGGGTTTTCTCTCAATCCCCCTTCCGCCACCGCAGACGGCGGTTGGGTCAACGCTCACGCCACCTTCTACGGCGGTGGTGATGCTTCTGGTACAATGGGTATGTTTATCTTCCTCTGTTGTGATAAATGTCTTCATTTTCTTAAGTTTCTTTGATTAATTGATATATAAATATAAAACTATTTGTAATTAAACTAGCATTTGTATCTTACGCTTTGTGATGGGACTAACAATTTTTTTGTTATTTTTTTTGATGTTTGTAGTCTTAAACATTGATAAAACAGGTGTTAAGATTTATAACCTTAACATAAAAAAAATTAAAAAAATGTCTTGCCTTCCCTAAGCAAATGGAAAAAAAATTAATAACCAAAACTTAATTAAAATAATAAAAATACTAAATAATAAATTAAAATTCACCTCCGTTTTAAGTGGATATAGTTATATAATGTTTTAAAGTGGGATAAATTAATCATAAAAAAAACAAACATTGTAGAAGTTATATTAAGGTGTTGCCCTTTAACAGTAGACGAGCGTATGAGTCGTCATTAATAAAAACAGGGTTATCTTATTTGAACACCCTATTATTAAAATAACACCTCAAAATTTCTATACCGTGGTATAATGTCATACTCGTCGTATATGGGTGCCTTATAGCCTGATACAGGGTGTGTAACCCCTCTGCCTCTTGAATTTTTTCTCGTATTCAGTGTCGAAATTTGTTATACGCGTGATATATCCTATACGTGTCTTACGGGGTCTCCGTATAAAACTACATGAGACATATAACTCACATCTTCTGAATTTTCCTCATTTCCAGTGCATTTGATCCTGGACGTATTATCTGGGTGGATTTCTAAATATCAGGACCTTAAAAATAAATTTGTCCATATGATTGATGTTGATGTGGGTTGGAACAGGTGGTGCATGTGGGTATGGGAATTTGTACAGCCAAGGGTATGGTACAAGCACAGCAGCGTTGAGTACTGCTCTGTTCAACAATGGGTTGAGCTGTGGGTCTTGTTTTGAGATCAGGTGTGTGAATGATCACCAGTGGTGTTTGCCGGGGTCAATTAAGGTGACTGCGACCAACTTCTGCCCCCCGAACACCGCTTTACCTAACGACAACGGCGGGTGGTGCAACCCGCCGTTGCAACACTTTGATCTCTCACAACCTGTGTTTCAACACATTGCTCATTATAAAGCTGGAATTGTTCCTGTTGCTTACAGAAGGTAATAATTATGTATTTAATTAAAATACTCAAAATACCCTCGACCAGCGGGGTATTTTGGTTGTTTTGTAAAGCATTTTTCACACATGTGTGTGATTGCAGTGGGCTCGGGTAGATCATACGGTTACCCGAGCCTCATTTTTTATCTTTATTTTTGAAAGTTGACAAGTTTCCAAAAATTCCCTTACTCAACGAGGGTATTTTGGTAATTTTAGAAGCATCTTTCTTACGAAATGTGTCTATGATGCATGTCAAGTCATACAATTTAACCGGTTTATTAGCTAATAAGTATTTTTATATAGTAATATATTTTGTTATAGTATATTGTTTAGTTAACTTTAGTATAGTTTTGAATATAATAACTATTATTTAAGAATATAATAGCAAAAGCCCACTATTTGAATGGGCTGAAAGTAGCTTAGGAATAGTTATGGTTTCTTTATGCTACTATCTTATAAGGGTATCTAAGTAATTTTACTAATTTTGTAGGGTACCTTGTGTGAGAGGGGTGGAATTAGGTTCCAAATCAATGGACATTCCTACTTCAACTTGGTGCTAATTACAAATGTTGGTGGTGCCGGCGATGTGCACGCGGTGGCGGTCAAGGGGTCAAAGACCGGATGGCAACAAATGTCGAGAAACTGGGGGCAAAATTGGCAATCCAACACGTATTTGAACGGGCAGTCCTTATCTTTTAAGGTCACCACAAGTGATGGTAAAACGGTAGTCTCCAACAACGTTGTTCCGGCGGGATGGTCTTTCGGGCAGACCTTCACGGGTGCCCAATTCCGTTGAATTGACATTTTTACCCTTGATGGGTTGTAGGTGTTAGTGGTCACCTAGTGTTTTTATCTTTTTACTATTGTAACTTTTTAGCAACTACAATAGGTTCTACAATGACTAGTGGCTTAGTTTAAAAGGTCATTTTAGTCATTTTGCTTTTTCAGGTTACCCGAGTGTTAAGATCGGTACCCTTGTTTGTAAGGGCAGTGGTGATTTCGACACCCGCCAAGAGAGTAATTGACGGTTTTGCCCTTGGGGTGGGCTTTGGTGTTAGGGTATGATGTTTTGTCTTTGTTTGCAATTTTTTTTGGTTTTTTGAGGTGTAAGATGTAAAATTTAGGGTTTTTATTAGTAATGAAGGTGACTACCCTATAAGTTAAGGTTGGTGGGTGTGCTTTTTTTTTTGTTGGGTGTGCTATTTAATGAAATATAATGAATGTATTTTGAACTGATTTTAAGGCATGTGGTACAACTATTAATGCCTGTTTGTTTAGAATTTATTATTATTTCAACCATATTTTCAGAACTTGCTACTTTCTTCTGTCGTCATAAATTACCGAAATGAAAAGGCAATTAAATTAATTTCATATATACCCTTACAAAGTTTTTAAATATCATATATATCCTTGTAAAAATTAATATATCATACATACCCTTATAAAGTATTGTAAATATCATATATGTCCAATTCATTAAAATTTTATTAAGAAATGACTATTTTATCCTTATTCTTTATAAATCTCTCTTATTCATATGTATTATATTTTACAAGGGTAAGATGGTAATTTTATTTCTTTTGGGTATATATGATATTTGTAGTTTTCCTTGGGTATATATGATATTTTAAAACTTTACAAGGGTAAATATGAAATTTACCCTTAAAAATAAGTGTAAAACTTTGTTATAATTCTCATGGTAATTAACTTGTTAACAATTTTATTAATTTCATCTCAAAGCCAATTTGACTAAAAATAGCATTTTGTATAAACTTTCCAGTCAAGCTCAAACTTAATTCTTTCTAATAGTATAAACATAACGTAGTTTGTTAACTTGTATATATTTTCAAACCCATACATAATTTCTCATTTTGTTTTCTAATGATTTTATACTTATTACTTAAAGAGCTAGAAACCCGTATATTATAATAAATAAAATGTTAAACTAATCAGTAAATAAAGATCTATAAACTTAAAAATAAACAGGAATTTTTTTTATTTATTAGTTAAATTAGAAAAACAGAAAATAGAAGCATATTAATAAAGTTGTAGGATTTAGTAAAGAGAGAAGCAAGAAATACTTATTAGATGAAAAAGATAAATGAGAAAAATAAATAACGGTATTAAAAGGATAAAACCATAAATACTTGTATGATTTGGTATGCTTTCTATAAATCCTATATAAATTTTCATTTACTGATTTTGAAAACCATCAATATAAATTTTCAAAATTTTGATTTCTCATTTTCTGTTATTGTAGTTTGCTACTATGTTACATTATATATAGTTTGACATTGCTATTTCAACTTATGATTTAAAGTCGCATAAACAGAATTATTAAAAATTAATAAATAGAAAAAAAAGTCAAATTATTAAATCACTCGAGTATTTATTATTTAAAGTTGAGTTAGCTTTGCCTGCGTTGTTATTGCCTTGAGTTTAATTTAATATTAGCTTAACATTTAATATACCTTGACCTAAGTTTTCTCAAAACAATCCTAAATTTAAAATTTTTTTTATACATGTGAATTAAAAAAATTATATTTATTATTTAATAAAATGATATTTTTGTATATGCCTTGACATTTGTGAGAGATGGTCAACAACATCAGTTATGCTACAAGTAAAGGTCACTTGGGAATAGTGGAATGCTTCAATCCCATAAATAAGAAGAATCTTTGACCCAAAATCTCATTTTCCAACCATATGATATATATATATATATATATATATATATATATATATATATATATATATATATATATATATATATATATATATATATATATATATATATATATATATCATTTCCCTATTTTTAATACTTGTAACATATATATATATATATATATATATATATATATATATATATATATATATATATATATATATATATCTATACTATATATATATTCATTTGAGGAGGACAAAAGAATCATTTTACATAATCTCTTAATTTTAAAAGATATACATCTCTTCATGCACAAGGTACAACTCATCTATACTATCTGAGTTGCTTAGTGTTGCTTTTGGCAATAACTCAGAGTTGCTTTCTTTTCCATCAGAGTTGCTTTCTTTCACTCACAAAAAACCCAAGATAAAGGCTTTCATGAACAACACCATCGATCTTCTTCAAAAGGAAGGTCATCAGTTCTTCTTTTCTTCCCCAACACCCTAAATGATTCTTGGCTTCTTCCTCAAGGATTTCGTACACTAGCAAAGTGAAATGGGCGGGCGATTTGAAATTCAATTCTCTCCTGTAAAGTCACACGTTCGATTCTTGAGGAACAACAGCCCACTCCACAACCACCTGGGGGCAGCGGATTTCGACCATGGATAGTAGCGGTGGCGGTTACGGTTCCACCATGGACAACAGCGTTGGTGGGTTTTAGTGGTCAAGTTGTCCGCGTCGGAATCGAGCCTGATACGGTTTCTGTATCTCCGTCTCCGGCTGTTTCTTCTGATTCGGTGACGGCGGTGGAGGCGACGGCGATGGCGGAGGTGCAGCCGGAGGGCTCCGGTGGTGGTGGTGGTAGTTGCAATGCTGGTGGTGTGATAAAATCGCCTTGGAGTAAACCCTCGGCTAATGGTGTTGTTGAAGGTGCTACTTCTTCGGTGATGGGGGCTGCTTCATGGCCCTTTTTATCTGAGTCGACTCGAGCCGGAGTGAAATCGTTATCCGGTTCATCAGAGTCTTCGTCTAAACCGATTACTGATGGATCCGATGGATCCGCTGTTGACGCTCAGGTTTGTTTTTAGGGTTTTTAGGGTTTTGATCATGTTTATTAACAACAATGTGGCTTAGGGTTTGTTATTATTATTGTTATTACTGAACTTCAAATTGTTTTGATTATTGATATATGTCAGGGACCTGTGGTTTCACAACCACCACAGAAACAAGTAAAGCATACTTCAAACTCTCATTCTAATCAAAACCATGCGCGTCGGAGATCATTTAAACGCGGTGGTGGTGCTGGCGGTGGATCAACCGGCTACAATAAGCCGCCACCACCGCCACCTATGTCATCAGTGCCACCACCGTTTCCGTTTTTTGATGTTTATGGTAATTTGGTACCAGGGGTGCCTGAACGCCTGCAGCCTCCTTTTAAGGTGACTAATCGATCTCCTAGACCAGTTGATCACTCTTTGAATAGGAATCCCGCCCGAAGGAATAACTTTAGTCCTAGGCCTTTTAACAATGGCAATGGTGGAAGGCGCGAGGGCAATGGACCTAGAAGCCCTGCTGCTAGAGATGTTCACATGCCCCATCAAGTCGGCCCTCCACTTCCCCCATTTTATAGGGGTTTTATTCGACCACCCTTTTTTTTCCTCAGCATTTTAGACCATATGGAGCTCCAATGGGTTATGGTAAGTTTTAGTTTGATCTGTTTCTTGGTATTAGTCGGATAAATATGGGTGAATTTGGGTCTGAATATTTGAATCTTTTGCAGAAATGGGTGCATCATATGTATATTACCCTACACTAGCTCAGCCGCCTTACATGGGTGTTGCGCCCGCTCCTTCTGATGGAGCTCCGGTTTCTTCTTTGCATGATGAGATACTTAGACAGATTGAATATTATTTCAGGTGAGTTTTACTGATTAAAAAGTTGGGCTTTGTTCTTATTTGTGCCTTGTGACCCCTTGACAACAGGAGAACTAATTTTGAACAAAAATTGGGTATGCGGATATTGTAGGACGTGACATATATCTTGAAATTTTCTATCTACTTGACTCAAAATATAGCTTACTGGGCATATATGAAGTAGACTTGTGCAACTTAGAGGTCATAGGTCATCTGAATGCATGTAGTTGTTAACTTTGGAAGAATTATGCATTAGTATGAAAGGTACTGTTAGAAGATATTGCCATATATCTGCTTTTGATAAAGTCTATGGGATGGTTTAGTGTTTGTTATCTTGACTTGTAGGATTTGTTTGCTACATGCAGGTAAAGGAGATATTGTCTCACTACCCATCAAATTACAAGCAATCTACAGTCATTCCTCTACTTGATCTTGCACAACAGCAGGATGGGGGGATGGCTTCCTGTTTCAGCAATGAATGCGGTATGTTGCTGCAATGAAAGTTGGTTTTCATATAACTACTAAAATTATAGTGCGTAAATACGGATTGATAAATACGTTAGATTTAGGTTTAAATAAGATATATTTCATGTATTTCAATATATATATTGACATAAAGAAGTATACTGCTAAAGCTTATAAAATTTAGGTTTTGTAGCTTTACATAGAGTGCACATATTAGTGTTATTCCCTAACTCTTTAAATAAATGCAATGACAATATAGAGTTATAAACACACATAATTAGGAATAGAACTTTATTATTTATTTATAAAAAGATATATTGTAGGATACAAGTACACAAGTTGCATGCTACTATATAACATATAGTATCAACGATGATAACAACTTTGTTGCCATTGCTAACCTTAATGCTATTTGTTTCTGTGTTCTACATATTTGTTGGTGTAAACTAATGTTACATTCTGGTGCATGCTCAGGTGGCTAAGGTGATAGAAGTTGCCCCTATTTGTGTGTACGAGGTGGCAACATTCTATTCGATGTTCAACAGATCAAAGGTAGGACCCAGAAGCATGTTTTGGATAGTATTTATCTGCTTGAATGTAGAAATTTAAATGTGGACAATGGTTTTTCAGGTTGGCAAATACCATCTTCTGGTCTGTGGAACAACTCCTTGTATGATCCGTGGGTCACGAGATATTGAAGATGCATTATTAAAGCACTTAGGAGTTAAACGGAATGGTTGGTTTTTTACTTGTGTTTCTCTGAAAATCCCTTCTTTGGTTTTACTTTTATATAAAGTCGGCAAAAATGGGAGGCCAGGCAGGCTGGGTAACAATTTCAGGTCGAAACGACAATTTTTGGTGTGGTTTTTGCAGGGTTGATCCCAACGCTTTTTTCCAAGGTTTTTATTGTTTTCAAGTAATTGGCATGTCAATATGATTACAAAATTTATTTACCTTTTTTCCTGATGTCAACTAAAAACAATTTAGGAAGTTTAATGGCTCAAAAATACAGTTTTATTGGCTTTTGATCCATTTGCCAGGTTTTCTCTTAAGATAATTCTTTCTAGATTTAACCAGTGGCTTCTAAATAAACTCTACTGTCTGCTTGTTTATGATATGGCAGAGGTTACAAAAGATGGCTTGTTCTCTATTGGAGAAATGGAATGCATGGTAAGTCACTTTTTCTTGGTGTAGCATAGCATTTTCCATGTTCTAAACATGCAAAAAAAGGGGGGGTTGCTATATGAAATATTTGATGCCGGTAAACAAGCCCATTCTTTTCTGCTACTAAATAACCAATTAGTCAATCATTACTTGAACATGACCATAGGCAGATGGGATATAACTTGTTTGCAGTTTAAATGATTGATACTCATACTCTAACCTTGTTTATGAATTTTAATTCATAAGACATCTAACACACTTTTAACAAAGTGGAAACACAAAAACTCTTTTCAACCGTCATTTTCTCCTTTTGCTTGTATATATTTTCAGAGGGGGCAACTTCATTCCATACATCTAATATACTGTCAAATTAAGTTAGCTTGCATTTCTATTGTGTCAAATTGGTAAAAACAGCTTTAGCCAAAAATAGAACGGTTCAAACTGGCTGGATGGTTTCGGAGTTGTTGCTTGGAGTAATCTCCAAGTATCTCAACCTAAATTACTTTTATAATAATAGATAAAAGAGCTTTGGTGGGTCAACCCTACCCGGATTGTTTTGATCTGCTACCAAGTTGCATGACTTGCTTATTTTGTTATGTATAATAATTATTCAAGAAATTGATGACCTCTGTTTGTTTTTCTATGCAGGGTTGTGTAAATGCTCCTATGATTACTGTTACAGATTGTTCAAATGGATCTGAAGGATATACATACAACTACTATGTAAGTATATTAAACCTTTTTAACTGTTTTCTAACCACCAGAAAAATTTGAAGCTCAGATTCTCATTCTGCATCTGATTCTTATAAACAAACAGGAAGATGTAACACCAAAAAGAGTTGTAGAGATAGTCGAGGCTCTAAGACGTGGAGAGAAGCAACCGGTAAACCAGAACATACATTAATTATTTGATGTTTCCTGGTCAATCCATCCGTTTGAGTGTTTGACCCGCTGGCTAACTTCCCTGTTTCATATTCACTTTTTATTTTGGCAGCGTGGCACACAACCCACAGCGGATCAACTGTGGACCTGAAGGCGGGAATACTACATTGTTGGGTGATCCCAAACCGCCCCCATGCCGTGACCTGGACGCCTGTTGAGGTGAGCCTATTTCACGCGGAATGTTATTTTATAATAATCCATCGGCTCGACAGTGTGAGATGTTGATCATTGTACTGAAAATGTGTAACAAAAATTCCCATTTTTTGGATTCTTTTTCTCCAAAAATTTGGATATATCTAAAATTTGTGACTTGATCTCTTGAAGTGAGCTAATGAAATTCACAAACTGTTTGACATAATACCTGAAAAACATATGTATGCATGTAACTTGGATTTATGTACGGAGGAAGGAACTGGTCCTGATGTGGTTTTGTTAAGTTTTGTTTTGATTATTTGTATTATTTTAGACAAATTGTATTTTAATGATTAAAAATATTGGCTTGGCCTATGATGATAAATTATTCATATTAACAATTTGAACAATAAAACTCTAAGATTTCATTTTATTATTAATAGCAATTCCAATAGTATAATTATCAAATATTTACACTTAGTTTTTACTCGAAGTCGTCACAATGATGAATATGAACATGGAAAAACATACGAGTGAAATTAAGTAAATAATAGATGTAGATTGGGTTTGAATTAATATAAATTATGTTATAGTAATTGTTATTGCTTTTAATTATTATCGGTTAATAAGTTATAGTTTGTATTATTAAAATCTTTTTTCTTATAAATTGCTAATTTTGCTTCAGATGCTTTTATCTATACTATATTAATAAGCATTTGGGGAGGGTAAGATGGTGGTTGGTCCCAACAATAGAAAACGGGTGGTAGTGTCGTGCTTCGATAAGAGTAACGGTGGTAGGAGATATGGGTTGTTCTACCAGATTGTAGCAACAGCCTCTAGAAAGAGGATTAAAAAGAACAAGAACGCTTTGTTGGGGAAGAAAGTATCAAGAGGGTGTAGATGATGGTGATTTTGACTTTTGTTGGTCACCATAAGGGTGTTTGGTAATTGACTAAATGTGTCTATCAGAATTTAACTTGTAAGAGTTTTTATTCCTTATTCATGGGAGACTATGTTGATCGTGGTTATTACTCGGTAGAAATAGTAACTGTGAGTGTTACACTGTGATATGAACTCAATGTGTCTATCAGAATTGAACTTGTAAGTGTTTTAAATTGCTTCTATTTCTATGCAATTCTTGTCATAATACTTGGTAGCCCGTAATGTGCGTTATCCATGAACGATTACTATTCTAAGTTGAAACAATTACCATCCGCATGTATACTTTTTCACATGCTACTAACTCAAGTTATAACAAATTAAGCGTTCTATGATAACTATTTGTTAGGCATAATTAAAACGTATATAACAATAGCCATAGTGGTATTGTGTTATGCAGATCATTTAACTTTATGGATTTTATGATGAATGCTTAAGAAAGTGAGTATAAGTTCTCCACTTTTTAATATATTTGACTTATTTCTAACTCAATTATATGTTTGACTACATGTTAGTCGTCTAATATACTCTTCAATAATCAAGTCATTTTTTTTTATTTTTAAATTGCTATGACTAATATTTTATTATTCGTATATATGTTATTATTTTTGTTGAGATCCGTAAGGCTCATGGCATAGATAAACCACATCAATATATCACATCAATATATCACGGAAGGATTGACAAACTTATTGATTATGAGTACCGCATTATAATTAGCCGTCACCGCCGTCGCATCGCGCGGGTTTCCTACTAGTATGTGTTATAAGTATTAAAAAATAGGGAAATGATATATATATATATTAACGGCTAAAATCTTGGGTGTAAACCTGCTTTTTTAGGGCTATGTCCAAGGTCAACTACTCGATCGCCCACAAGACCCAGTCCCCCCGATGCGCAGGAACCCCGTGGAAGGGTAAATCTTCGCCCCCTGTCAGGTTACCGAACCCAGGATAAAGCCCAAATTCATCCCCTCATCCAGATGTCTCTCCAACTCGCACAAATGAGATTCAAACCCAGCAACTCCAAGACTATAAAACACTTGACCAAATTGTTGAGACAAATGATATTCTTCTTTAGTTGTGGCATGTAGCACTTGTCCTGCTAGGTTTAGGCTAGTTGGTCCAACATACATTTAATTGAAGATTCTTTTTTATTTATTGTATAACATATGAAAGGTGACAAAATAGAGTTGGAAAACAAAATAACTACAAACTTATATAGTTTTATATAATATACTTTTTATATAATATACGTTTAATTACTAAAAGGACAAAGCCACAAATGTTAAAATTTGAAAAAAAAAAGTTCTATTACTTGTAGTTTTCAGGTAAGTCAAGGTCGTAAATGACCAACTAGAACATCGGCTCCAATGGTAAGTAAGGCGCACCTAGGAGACGCTTAAACGACCGCAACAACAGATTTTTATGGCAATGAAAACTTGAAGGTTGGTGCGGAACAATAAAAACATATACTATTTCACTAAGATGTTTGCTAACGGGACAATGTTAGAGCTCTTAACATTGTATGAGGTATATATTAACTTGTTAGTTACAATTCAAAGTAAACCCAAAGCATATTTTTCATTAAAAAATTGACATAGGTTTAGAGAATGCCTTCTAATTGTATAAATATAACCGGGTTTCGGATTAGAATTTAGATACGTAAAATGTCTTTATTATTGACAGTTTAATACAAAATAAAACTAAATATATAAAGCAATAAGGCCAAGCCCAACAAACATTAGATACTAGAAAATGGGCTTCTTAATTATCGAACTTAGCTTATGACTCATCGTTGAAAAAGCTGCTGACTAAAAGTCTAAAACCTTATTTAATATTTTTATTTGATATTTTCACAATTTGTGCGAAAGAATTCATTTTCATAACTGAAAACATTAAGATTCTGTAAGCTGGAGTTTGTGGCATGGTGGTCGGCGACTGACGAGGGTGGTGGTGAGGGCGGTGGTGCTTGCGGTGGTGACTTCAATCTTCAATCAGCAGCTTGATTAGCGGTATGAAACCCTAGATCAAGATTCTGTAAGCTGGAGTTTGTGGTTTCTTGAATCAAGAAGATGAAGATTGAGGTAAAAATATTATTAAAAATGTGAGATTTGTGCTTGTAAGCTGTAATTGTTCATATAATTTGTTGGTTTATGAGAGTTTAGTTGGGGATGTGTGTGTTGAAATTTGGGGAAGGATGGTGGATGGTTGATATCAGGCGATGGAGAGGTGAAATATTATAAGAAAATGATACTGAAAGCCAGAAAGTGAATATTATAAGAAAATTTATACCAAACTCACTTATTGGTTCAGACTTCTTAATGGTTCAGACCTCTTACTGGTTCAGACCCTCTTATTCATTCGGCACTTATTCAATCAGATGTTGCCAAACTGCCCCTAAGTATTTAAGAACGTCTGATTAACGCTAATCAATAAACTAAATCACCTTAACAAGGTGAGTTCTTGAAAACAGTATCATTAAAATGCAACTTAGGCATCAAGACACAAGCTCAAGCCATATAAAATTAGTAAAATTAGTAATTACATATTTATGAACAGTTATTGATACAAATTACACTTACTCATCACCATTAGCACAATCTTATTCAAGAACCTATCTTTCTTTCTTGAATTCTCTCCCTCTTCCTCCCCTTTTGTTCAAATGTTTTATTGTACAAAGTTATCTACAACAAAACTAGTGAAATTAAGAACCGAAAGTTGTCAAAAAAAGCCACCTTGATTGATTAGCATGTCAAAGAACACCCCATTATTGAGTCTTGTTCATTGTTCATAACTATGAGGTCTCGTGAAACTTCATTGATCTTGACATGGCTGCAGGGTTTGCTCTCAAATTGGCCAACGCGTTCTTGCCATAGTCGGTTTCATCACCTTCGTATCTAAAAGCCTAAAACAAGCAACAATTTTGAATTAAAGGTGGTAATAATTAATTTACTCATGAATGAGTTGATTCAAATTATGTTACATGTGACAGGCATAGACTCAAATGGGTGAAATATAAGAAAACTAGCCAGAAAGAAAATGTATCAAAGAGGTATAAACTATAAGGTCGCCTTTAGTGTATTTTTAACACACACAAAGCTCCCTATGGCATTATCAAAAAACACAGTTTAGTATTGTAATGATATATATATTGTTTGTTATTACGACACATTTATACAAACTTTTAAATAAAAGTTGGACGAAAAGTGTTTTAGGTCAATCTAATCCGACCGGTGCGGATATAACTCTTATTTAAAATTGTTTTGACCCGCTACTGACAAGCTCAATTCTTTATGGTTTCTTGATCCTCTAAGCTTGAAGGTAAATTTTAGTATATATGTAGTGCCAATCCAACACAAGTCTTTTTTTTTACTCTTTCTCCTTAGCCTATAGTGGAGGTTCAAGATGAGAAAAAGCGGATTGGGAGTTATGCCAAAAAGACCTATCGCCCCAATCAAAAAAATATTCTTGTCATAAAGCAGTTAACTAATGCAAGAAAGCTACTTTTACATTAAGATCATAAACGTTGATTAACCCAAATCAAATGAAAACTAATCTAATGCCATTCAAAGAATATATCTAGTGGTTAACATCAACTAATCTCACAATTCACATCAAAGGAAACAAATGAATAACCCAAATGATCATATAACTTCCCAAAAAATTCAACCAAAAACCTTTTCAAGAAACAAAATCTTGAACAATATGATTCAAACCCGAATAAATCGAAAAGTTAAACTGTTCTAATGTTGTAAATAACAGACCAAAATCCAATCTTTATTACATAATCTTTTTACCCACCATAAAGTTTAACCACCAGAAACCAATCAAACTCAAATTACAATCAATATATCTCTCTCAGACATTTCATCAAACACCTAGAGCTCAATACCATCACAACACACAAATCAAACAAACCCACATCTCAAAACGAACAAATCAAAAAGGGTTTTACTCAAAACCGCTAAAGATTACCTTAACACCCTTGAAATACTTCCGTTGTTGATCATCAGCAGCCTGTATCGTCTTCCCCAAAAGCTTATTCGTGTGGTCTCTTCCTTCCGACATCACTGATTACTGTAAACACTTGTAAAGACTATCGATCGAGGGTTGAAGGATTAATTTTTTGATTGAATTGTCGTCGTTTTGTAGACGATTGACAATTGGCAACTGTTTTCTCCACTTTGGGGAATTCGAGTGACATGTGGTGAATGCAACGGGGAAGATAATTCGACTGTTTTTCAGCCACAAGTTTTTGTGGTCTTCTTTGGGCTATTGTGGGTGGGTCCCACTTTCCATTTTTATATGTGTTCTTTTGGGTTTTTAGTGGCTAGAAATTTATATAATTTCTTTTTTTGTATAGAAAACTAGTGTTGAATGTAGAGTTTGATAATTTTATATAATAATATTTTGGGTTGATTTTGTTCAAATAGTTTTATCATGGGATAATCTTTGTTATCCTTATGAGTTATGACCTTATTGATGATAATTACGATAAGGGCATGTGATTAGATCGGTAGAGATTTAACTTATGATGTTAATATTTTGTTTATAATAATCTATCCCCTTATGTTAGAAGCTTAAGGAGTTAAAGGGCGTATGAAAACAAAGAAATGATAGGACAATTCGTCTTTTTGAAGGTATGATGCTATAGATTTAAAGGATAAAGGAGGCTGAACAAGATTTTCTTTACACGTTTCATGGTAAATATTATGAAACTGTGTTGTCCGTCTGTGGCTCATAGTAAAAGACGAGATACAAAATCGAATAGAAGAACAACAGGAGACGTCACATTTCATCATGCCTCAATCGTCTAACTAGACAGGGAATTACTAACAACGATTAACCTTGTTATGCATAGTCGAGATCAACTGTCAACAAAACCATTTCAAGAAAAACTAAATATCAAACAACAAAGCATAGCAACAATATATGACAATAGTGTATAATGAAAGATAAGTTTACAAAGTCTTACAGAATTTAACAAAATATTATAGAGGGATATATTTATAAAATAAACTTATTCAAATTCAAAGTCAAATTCAAATTCAAATTCAAATGTTGTGATGTAAAATAAAATGCCTACGAAATAATTTAATGTTTTGAAAATCGGACCAGGCAGCAAACCGATGCCTTATCGGATCAATGGTTGAACCGGTCGAATCGGTTGGACCACCGTATAACATACTATATTATTCAATGAATATTAAAACACAAATATATATTAATATAAACCATTGTAAACACGTAATAATATTATTTTATTAAAATATATGTCGCTTTATTTTTCTAAAAATATTAAAAATATATATGTCATTAAGGTAAGACCAGCTCAACCCGGAACCGGCCGGTTATTTGAAGAGCGGCCCAAGTATGCGTAACCGGGCATGTTGTATCTCAGGTGCTGACTCCGGTCTGGTTTTTAAAACATTAGAACTGCAACATATAACGGACTTCATATATTTCATAAAATCAATATATTTATAAAATAAATTTATTACTTAGTTGTTTCTAGAATCTTTCATCCACGGGTAAAAGATTTCGGAAAGAAATCTTTAACGGTACTTCATATATTCCATTATTATATGCACCGATTTGTTTTTCGTGGCTAGGAATTTATACAACTGTTTTCACGGGTTCATTCCAAGAATCTAAAAAAACTAGTGGTTTAAAACAATCGTTTCATTATCAAAATTTTAGTTGACTTGTTCTCCAAATCTTATTACGTAGTTAAATCTTAAGAATTCTTATTTTTCATATTTTATTCTTATATTTTTTCATATCTTATTCTTTAACTAGCTATAGTAACCCATGTAACTTAACTAGCTATAGTAACCCGTGTGTTACACGGGTTGAATGAATAAAAAATTAATATAACAAAATTTATTAATTATAAAATAATATTTTAAGATATAATATTACTGAAATTATGTATTAGAAATGACTGTAAGTTATAAAATAGTGATATCAACTTTTTAAAACGTTTTTTTTTTTCAAAAAAAATAAACGTTTTGTTCTAAAACAAACCGTATAAAATCGTCATTTTTAAAAAAATTCTTATTGTAACTCTTAAATTTAATTATTTTTGGTTTAAAAAAATAACTTTTTAAAAATACCAATTTTAAATATTTCGTATTTTAAAAAAAGTCTTATGCTTTAAATAAATTTATTATTTTATAAAAAATTATTTATTTAGAAATAACATTAATAAATAGATCTCTTTATTAATTTATTAAATCAAAAAAGTGTTAAATAGTATTATTAGTAATTAAGGTAATTATTTAATAGGAGAGAGAGGCGGAAAAATTTTGGTGAGAGTGATTGTGGTGTTGACACGTGTCATCCCATATACCATTTTATTAGAGTAGTAAGATTTTTGTTACAGCTTAAATCCTATCCATATTCATAATTCTAAACTACCTGGAACAAGAAAAACGTTTTTGAAACTAAGTATGATGTTTTATTATGTGTCAGGGCCGTTTATAATGTAATTTGTGACGCCACAGTCTTGAGGCCTCTAAAAAATAAGAGTCCCATTTTTAAAAGAAATTATAGCGGGTTTTGGTATTTATATGTCAATGAAATTTTAAAACGAGAATAATACTTGATAGTTGAGTCCCGATAAAAATTTTGATGATTTGATATGTTATTAAAGAAATACAGCCACACAATTCACAAAAACAAACGACACTTCCTAAGTTTCTTCCTCTTCGATCAATCCGATCGACATCGGCCGACCCTTTTTGCCTCTTTTTTTTCAAAGAAATCAACTATCAAGGACTTACGGTTAGTATATCAATTTTTTTTTGATTTATTACTTTTGTTCAAAGAAATTTGATTAGATTACGTTTTACAAAAGTGCCTCATTTTTTTGGTTCGATTGTGACCCCAAAAAACGTTGAGTCGGTCCCGTATGTGTGTTTAAGTTAGGTTTAGGATAAAGTAGTTAAACAATTTTCATGTTTATTATGTTTTTCAAAATGAAGATGAACAAATTTTGTCTGGATAAAAGAAAACACATATGTTTATATCTTTATAGTATGTAATAAGTTGTTCTCGGTAACTAATTTATCTCTTACTAGCTATAGTAACCCGTGTGTTACACGGGTTGAATAAATAAAAAATTAATATAACAAAATTTATTAATTATAAAATAATATTTTAAGATATAATATCATTTAAATTATGTATTAGAAATGACTGTCAGTTATAAAATAGTGATATCAACTTTTTAAAACTTTATTTTTTTTCAAAAAATAATAAACGTTTTGTTCTAAAACAAACCGTATAAAAATGTTATTTTAAAAATTTTCTGATTATAACTCTTAAATTTAATTATTTTTGGTTTTAAAAAATAACTTTTTAAAAATACCAATTTTAAATATTCGTATTTTTAAAAAAAGTCTCATGTTTTAAATAAGTTTATTATTTTATAAAAAAATTGTTTATTTAGAAATAACATTAATAAATAGATCTCTTTATTAATTTATTAAATCTAAAAAAGTGTTAAATAGTATTATTAGTAATTAAGGTAATTATTTAGTAGGAGAGAGAAGCGAGAAAATTTTGATGAGAATGATTGTGGTGTTGACACGTGTCGTCCCAGATACCCTTTTATTAGAGTAGGAAGATTTTTAACTTGTTATTAGTAATAATAAAAATGGCTCATATAACAGAGATAAGTTAATTTCAACCTTCAAGTCGTGATGTAGGGAAAACATGTGAATCATGCTTAGCAAATGTTTTAAGTTCGAATCTTGTTTTCATTGATTTCTTGTCATGCCCTTTTGAATGTTACTGTCTAGCTCGAGTTGTGATTTATATAGTCTTGATAGCTAGAAGGGTATTGAATTGTCACATAATTTTATTACGTGTTGTCTAGGTTAAAGAAAGTGATTTTCAATAAATTTATTGTTAAAGTACTAATTTGAGGTTTTGTCGAAAGCTTTTCTAGACCTAATTAGATTGGGAAAAATTGTCCCACGAATATAAATTGAATTGTTTTACATTTGAACTAGGATATAGACCTACGTATTACATAGGATTGTGTATTATAACTAAGAACAACAAATCAAACAAAATTCAATTAGATGAGGTGAGTTAATTTTCTTGGTCTTATAGGCAATATGTCTATTTTCAAAACTTAAAATCAGTTTCAACCCAACAATCTTAAATCGAGTACTACCATCAACTATCTTACAAAATGTCATTCAAAACTTAAAATACCTTGATGATCATCAACTATCTTCTACACACACCCTTCAGATAATTTTAACCCAACAACCTTAAATCAAGAACTACCATCTGCCTCGTCAAAGTTCAAGTACAATTACATTATCAATGATGCTAAAAGAAATATCAACATCAAACATTGCTTCAAACGTAATTGAAGTAAATTTCAAATTCATCACAAAGAATATGCAAACAATATTACATATCAAAATTGCAAGTACATATAATATATAGGGTATGTTAATTTTACTTATGAAACATACGTCCTTTACATATAATAATAAAAAAATAAAAGTACAATATATGAAGAACATACATGATGGGAGTTGAACCGCGATGTATTCCATGTATGATTAAGCTAAAGCTAGTCTAAAATAGTTTGCTAGGTTTGTGTTTAAATAATTAATCTAGATAGGTTTAGAATAAATGATAGATTTCTTTCCAATATGATGATAATCTTGAAAATAATTTGATTTATCAAATATTCCATGTATGATCAAGCTGTTTAAATAAATAAAGAACCTAATTTGATCTAAAAATTTATGAAAATTAATGAACAATCAGAAAGAACAAAGAATTTATTATTTGAAAGTTAAAATTATCTCAATAATATAGGAAGGTTGTTTAAAAAATTATGTTAATTTTGATAACTATCCACTTTTATAAATACATAAATACATTTAGACCGTAACATTTTAGTGAGATGAAACCTGATGATGATAGTGTTTATAAATGTAATCATTTATTAGCACTAGATTAGTCCATGAGATAGCTTAATTTGGCATTTTGGCCCAATAAATGTTTAGTATTTTCATTCAAAGTTAAGGTTTATACTTTAGTTATGGTTCTAAACTATAAGAAACTAGAGTCATTATATTATTAAAACATGACACTAATGTTAACATCCATTCATGTCAAGGATCATCGGTGTTACATTTTGACAAACAATTAAAATTATGTTATAACTTTTTAACGTTTGACATCATAGTTGTAACATGAAAATTTCACAGGATTGAGCAAACAAACATACCTAGTATATCCCATTAAAAAGCAAGGTCTGGGAGGGGTAGGTGGTGACAAGTCTTTCCTCTATATTAAGAGATAGAGAGACTGCTTTCAAGGAGACCCTGACTCAAAAACAATAGCAAACAGATTAAAAGCATCAAAATCAATACGTAATTAAATATTTCATTTAAATAAATTGGAACACTTCTTACTACGGGATTTGATTAAAAGCATCAAAATCAATAACATTAAAAGTCATGGACATTTATGATAGAAAGTTTTGTTACAAATTTGTAGCTTGCTTTAATCTCAAAGTCTCAAACACAAACCAAATTCCTAATCACACCCTGAATCCTAAACCCACACACACACCCTAAAAGTAGACCCTCACCCTTCCTCACTCTCCTTGGGTTGCCATCATGGATTCATGGGATCACCACCACCTCCATCCACCATGAGACCATCGGCCCTCTCCTTCATCGCGGCTACAACCATCTCCGTCACTTGCTTGCAGGTTCTCACCATTCTCACACACGTTGCTTCACCAATAAAGGAGATGGGGGAAAGGGACGAGGGGATGTTGACCCGAGGCATCTCATCTTGACGCTTTCTATTTTTCGTTTTGGCTACCAACAATTTGACGAACAAGTTACCTTTTCCACTAAACAATAACAAAATACAAGTTTTTAACATAAGATGATGCTCATGACATAGCATGAATTATACAATAGAATCAGATAATGAACATTCAGCGATTATTAGGAAATTAGACATAGCAACCTATTACCATTAGCACTAGCGATGAATATCTCATCGCTAAGAGATTTTCCATAGTAGGAATATCTCATCGCTAAGAGATTTTCCATAGTAGGAATGGATACATGACAACATAAGACGTTAGAAATCATTCCCACGATGTTTAGAATCACACCACTTTGCATGACCAAAAATATGATCAAATGCTGCGATACAGCACCAGAGATTATCAAAAATACAACTCTAAAAATAAATTTGCAGCTAGACGTTGGGCCCTACATATTTTCCTAATATAAGAAACAAGAAGTTTATATACACACTTCATTTAATCGTCAGAAGAATGCCACAAACAATTGACTGAGTTGGAAAACCATCGTCAGTACTTTATAATCGGCTCGTTGCTATCTAGTAGTCGGCTAGTGGTGGTAACGGTGGTTGTACGGTGTGACGGTAGGGATAAGAGACCGGTTATGTGGCGGTGGTTGTGGTTTAGGATGTATATATAATGGATCACTAGGGTCAATTGGTGTGTGCATAAACGGATTCCACCTGTCAAATATTATTCGCCCACCTCTACCAATCCTACCGCGAAAACCACATGAACGTGATGCCGTCGAATTTTGTTCAGAATTAGCTGTTGGTGGTACAATACCTGCAGCTGCCAGCTTTGCAGGATCTAGAGGTTTTGTGAAGAGTAATACCGGCTCAAGTGGATCCTGCAAGAATACCAAAACGTTTAACCATGTTGCAATTGCCAAAACTGATTTGACCTGTTTGAAATCATACACGACTAGAATCGACCCGTTCATAAGTCAACAGGTCGCAATTGTTAAAAATGATTTTGGCCCCTTTGAGTTCAAACACGGCCTGGATCAGCCTGTTTATAAGTTAACAGTTTGCAATTGCCACCTCTATGAGAATGTGGAATAAAACAACATATCTGGTATATCCCACCCATAGCAGAATGTGGAATAAAGGCGGTTATAAAAACATTTACCAGTTTATGGAGCCAGGAAGACAGGGCAGGTGGGCGTCTAAACTCTCGTTTCATTACGACTCTCGAGTCCATCAAAGCATGATTCTGTACAGCTGGACGGTTGTGCTGGATATCTTCTGATTCCATAAATTCGTCCTCGCTGGAAGCCAGCTTCGACAGAAACAATGGCAGCCCAGGTAGGGCTAAACTGTCTTCTAGAAGCTCCGTTTCGTTCTGAAAATCCAATATAGGATTAAAAATAAATGTATTACCTATATAATTACACTCCAAGGTGAAAAAAAAAAATTGAAAAAAAAATATGAAAGTGAATTACTATAAGTTACCTTGTATTTCATTTGGAACCTTTGGAGTGTGACTTCACTGTCAATTACCTCTCTCTTTTTCTCTTCTCTCTGTATCAGTAATACCATTTTAATACGTGGGTTGGATAACACGCCAAAGATTTAAACTTTTGTTCTTTTTTTCAAATTTAAAAAATAATTAACATGTTAAATATGATTACACATCTATTTACTACAGTCTACAAGTCTACAACATAACCATCTAGCTTAATAAAATTGTCATAAACAGGTTTGACCAGCTTGACCTATTTAACTCATTTCCTTATTTCCTTTTTTTGTAAAATATTCTAGAACAGCCCTTTGATCCATTACAGATAATACATAACCCAATTGACCCAGTTGTATATAAACGTTTCATAATTGCAATCTTCACTGAAAAACTATCAAAAATAAAAATAAAAAACAGAAGTTGAATAAGAGATAAAAGTGATACCTTAATTAAAGCCTCAAGCAAGCTTTTTGCTTGCTCAAGGTTGCGTCTGACCTGAAAATTGTAGATTAAAAGTACAGAATAAGAACAGAGACAACGAAGAACATAAGCATATACAAACCGACTGCAATGCTTACTTGACGAAGCTTTTCGAATGACTGTACGTTGTTTTCCCTTCTTTGCATCTTAAAATAAAAATAAAAAGCCGGACTTAAAAAGGGTGTTGCAGTAACTAAGGTAAAAATACAAACAAAAGGGACCAGGAACTTACTCTTCTTGTGTGAAGTCTATGAGCTTTCTCCCTTGGTCTAAATACATTGTATGGATTGGTATCATTGACTGGTGGAGGAGGCTATAATCAAAAAATTTTAAATGAAAATTAGAAAATTAAAAATGTATAAGCAGAGATTAAACATGATTATTTAAAATAACCTATTTACCCCTTTTTCAACCTAATTTGAGAGACTATTAGTCCCAATTTACAAAATACCTTTTCTTTATGACAAAAAATCCTATTTGGTTGTTCTATTATTATCTTTAATTCCTAAAAAGATCAGAATGTCCCAAACACTAGAAACTTCGGTTGTTGTTATTGCAACTAAAACAGCACAAGTACTGAAGTACATCCAAATACAATCTTCTACAGCTTGTTTGTTACAGATGATTATCCAATTCTATAGATTTAATATCATTAATCATGAGCAAATGCTAACCTGCAAACGCCGCAAAATAGGTTTTTGCCATCTCTCCCGCTGACAGGAAGAAACGAGAAAAGGTCAAAAACATGCATTATTAACTACATTAAGATAACTGAAAATGGGAAATCCAAGTTTATCTTCATCTCAAGAATAACAGTTTCAAGAATAACAGTTTCCTGACTCGATATTTTGATCACAATAACAAAATATAACAATTTTCAAAATCAACACCTTCTCTTTCCAATAATTGTAGATGGACTGAAAAACTCCATATTTGATGGATAGCGCTTGAAGGGCCTATCATATAGACAAAATAATATGTAATCACTTATCAGCATACCCACAATAATTAAACAAAATAACAATTGAAGGAGTTGCATATAAAAGTGTCTGAACTGTCAGCAGGAGCATAATGCTTTAATCTATAACAAAAGCAAGTCATTTCAGATATGAAAGCCATAACGCATAAACCGGGTGTGTGTTGTGTTCTTTTGCAACTAAAAATGATCTTTACCTCAACAGCAGCATCAAATGTCAAAAGTACAGGTATAGGTGCCCCAAACGTAGGAGTTATAACTCCAGCTTTTTCTCTGGCCTTGTGATCTAATATCTCCAATTTAAACAAAATAGTCTCAAACCTGCCAAATTAGAGCGAAAAAAGGGCTACATGTGACTTTAGAGCACTTGATCTTTAGAATGAACGTTCAGCGGAAGTGCATTTATTTCAAAAAACAAATGAACATGAACAAAAAATTCCATTTATTTATTTATTACTAATACTAATTTAAAACATAAACGAACACGTTCATTTTCTTAAAGAACGAACAAGCATATCCATTCGTTTAAGTTTTGTGTTCATTTGTTTGGTTAAAGCCACACGAACAAGGCCCAGTTCATGTTCATCCAAATTGTTTACATGCCTACTAAATTTAAGACTCAAACTCTTACATAACTTACTTTTCAGCCGGAAGAATCTTCACGTCCTTGTTGAACTGTTCAAGCCAGTCTTCATCCTCGTTGTCAAGATCATACTCAACAAACTCTCCAATCTCAGCCCTCACTGCATTTATTATAACATCAACAACACATATTATCAATCAACGACTCCCAGTTGTTTACATACCTCCCCTTGCACGTAAATAAGACGTCGGTTGATTGAAAGTTGGAGAGTAATCTCTCTCATACGTATCCACAACAAGATATTCAGGTGTAGGTATTTCAGAAGCAGTTTTCTTACTAGCAACATGCTGTACCTAAACACCAAATCCAACATAATCTAAAACGAATATCCAAACAACACGATCAACAACAAAACGATCAATGCAGTATCAAAATGCAAGTTGAACCTGTGTATCGTTATCAGCTTCAGCAACAAGCCGGAGCATTTGAGTTCTAGTAGAAGTAGGAGTATCATCATCTTCAAAATCCTTGATAGATTTCAAAATCGGTAGCTTCTTATGTATGTCTAACGGACGAGGCCTGAACGACGGTCTACTCATATCAACAGATCATCGCCAAACAAACACCGTCTTCTTCAGCAGTTTATCCACTAACGTTCCTCATACATAAAATCAAGGAACCGAAATGCATTAAAAGGATTCGGAGATCAATGAATTAGCAGAAGTTAACGGAAGTTCGATTTTGCCCTAATTAATAACGAGTTTATCATCATAAAACTGACGTAAAGTAAGGGGAGAGTGATAATTGTAAGCAAGGATGATGTATATACCGTTGAGTTTGAATCTGGTGAGACGAGTGGCGGAATACGGTGTCCCGTGGTGGCGGTTGGGCTCGGATCGGTGATCGTCGACCGTCGGCGTCGTCGTTTGGTTCAAGTCCTTCTCTTTGACCGTGGGGATTGGACGATTGACCCGACTTGGGTGGATCGGGCCGGGAATTTTATTGTGCGGTATGGCCCGGATCCGAATGTGCCAACTTGAACCGTGGCAAGACGGGTTTACAATAATAATCTAGACTAGTATTAAGTCACACGCGTTGTGGTGGGATTCGTAAAACCGTGCCAAGTAGCGCCACTGTCATATCACTTTCAGCGATCACTGGCATCCGTGTAACATCGCGAATTTTCATTAAAATGTTTATTTTTGTAACCGATTAAATTTAATATGTTGATAATTGCAATACCCATACTAATAATAATAATAATAATAATAATGATAATATTAATAATAATAAAAATAATGACAATGATTTATAAAAAAATAATAATAATAATAATAGAAAAATATATATATTTAAATTAAGTGCAGGGTTGTGTTGTAATTTATGAAACCTAAAAACCAAGCTTTGAACATGAAATACCAAAGCAGTCAAACCACAGGGACCAATTGTGTAATTTTGTAAAATTACAAAACAACCCAACCCCACCCTCCTGATTCCCCGTTCGAACCCCACCGAACCACTCACCACCATCGGCCGACATACACCAAATTCAGGCACTATCGACTTTTTTTTAATCAAAAGTAAATCGCATTAACAAATTTTGGAACATTTATAACCCTCCTTCGGAATCAATTTCATTCAAAACGAGCAAAAATCACTCCATTCGAACACCCCTCGAAGTCGGACCTGCAACACCTCTTAAAACCCATCTACAACCGATTTTAGTTGAAATTGATAAGGGGGTTCTCATCAATATCACCATTCTAAGCTTCCCCTAAGTTTAATTTGATTATAATCATGGTTTGAGCATCCATCGATTATCACGAGGTCGCGGACCTGTTCTTCATTGGGTAAACCTCAATCGATCACCATATAGTTAATTACACACACATACACACTCGGTTTATCATGAGGAACAAAAGCCCCATGATTGCAGAAGCTATCAAGATCGAATTCGAGCTCAATTTGGTTCGGATTCGAACTAGGGCTCGAAATGGAATTGGGGATTGATCAAACTGGTGTTTAAAATAAATTGGAAACCATTCCTCTCGCAGTTGATAGCTTTGGTTCACCGGTTCGCTACATTCAAACCAGGTGGTCCCGGGTTCGACCCCGGGCACCTCCAATTATTTTTTAGGGCCTTTTTGAGCCTCTAAAAATTCCGAAAAAATTTGTAAAAATTATAAAAAATGTTTTTACAAACATTAAAATTTTTAAACAACTAAAATTATTTTTCTGAAATTTATTTTAACACTTTATCTATTTTTATTAAATGTTTTAGATAAATAAAACTACAAATAATACAAAATTATTTAAACAAAAGTGAACTTTTAATAATAATTTAATTTATTAAATTATTATTCGACACGGTACTACTTTTAATTTATTCAAATAATATTTATTATTGTTTAAATCATGATTAAATATAAAAGTTTTATATTTAAATCATTCCAAAAACATTTTTATTTCTTTTAGTCATTTAAATAATTAAATTACTTTAATTAATTGACATAATTAATTAATAAATTAATTATTTGTTTTTCCACACTTTAAAAATAAATCAAACGGTTATGCATATTGATACGTTTAATTTAAATTTTAAACATAATCATTTTCAATAAATTCATTTTATTTATTTCGAGACATTCAAATTAAATAAATTAGTTAATTTAAACTACCATTCAAAACCAAATGGAAACCCTATCACATTCCCAAATTCTAAAATCACTATTATTCTAATTCGAGGCACCGTTCCTTAGGTTAATCATAAGGAAATCGTAGGTGTCTAATCTATCACGTCCAAATCCTAATCACATCAATCAAGTGAGTATTCATATCCTCTTTTTATGTCATTTCCTATTTGGGGGAAATCATGTGATACAATATATTCAATCATGATATTCTATTGTTGTTTCATTCTAAATTCAATTCAAGACAGGTTATGTTATTACTTGCAATTACGTGAACATACTATGCTAAACTGGACGACAATAAAACCCTAATTCAATCAATCAATCCTGGTATCAATGGTAGATCTACTGGTTTGGATAACCCACCCCATATGGCTTACGAGTGGTGATTGTGCCAGATGCAGGAGTTAATCTATGGTGTATGTGTGGAGTCTATTATATGCAAGTGTCAAGTCAAGGGGTTGTTATTGTGTCGGTTTATCTATATGTTTTACTATTGCAATATAAGTCTTAACGTTACCTTGTGAATTGGATTATTCTCAATCAATCAATCAATCTATATGTATACTCAAAACTATGATTACTCACCAGCTAATTCGTTAGCTGACTTTATTTTCTCACATGATTTCAGGTTAAGCAAGTTAGTGGACTTCTACTTGATCATATAAGACCTGGACTTAGTCAAAACAAAGACAATTACTATTTGTGACTTTAACTGTTGTATTTGTATCTGTTAAATTCATGTTATCCTGTAATCTGATTTTAATATTATTTTCACTATTAGACAATCATGTGTTATGAACAATCAATCATTCCCTCGTCCGCTCCGATGATTCCGCCGTCAGTCGGGGTGTGACAGATTGGTATCAGAGCCATGGTTATAGGGAATTAGGTTATTAGAAATGGAATGACCTAGACTATAACTAAGAACCCTTACACATGAGTCCTCTCATGTATTTTACATGCTTAGATAGGATTTTATGTGCCTTATATGTTTATATTTGTTTATGTGATTATATGCCTTATGTGATTCTTCTTATACTTTGAATCTTATCAATGTACACACGAATCTCAACTCATATTCTAAGGCATTGTGTGCCTAATTCAAGTGATTTCAAACTCCAAAACTCATTGTTATTCATGGTTTTCAAATTCGTCAAAGTCTGTGTCTTACAACTTGAAACATGCTATGCTGGAAGAGTGGGATGCTTGTATCTCGGGGTGTTCTGTCTAGGCAAGGTATTCGTATAAATCCAAATCAACCGATGGATCTGTCTACCTTACCTGGGAACCCTCGGGATGAGTATCTGCTTATAGGTACGCATGTCTTCAATAAGGTTGTGCTGGACATAACACTTTGATTAGTCAACGTACTCGCTTTGATTTACGAATCAAACGATTACACTCGGAACATCTCATTGTTATTATGCCAAATTCCCGATTGTCGTTTTCATAGTTCATATTAATCCAATTTTCATAAAATATCTTAATGATATTCCAGAATGTCTTCTCGCCAAAACCGTTCACGGTCCAGAAACTCTGGCCATAAGATTGCTGCTATTGTAGCACGTGAAGTTGCTGCGGTCATTCCAACTCTACTTACCCATTTGAACCAAGGCAACAATACTGTCCAAAACCCAACTGCACCAAACCCTCCCAAACTTGTACTTACAAACAATTCAGTTCTTGCAACCCCACCAAGTTCAGTGGAACTGAAGGAGCTACCGGATTACTACAATGGTTCGAAAGCATCGAGAACACTTTCCTAAACAGCGAATGCCCTGAAAATCTAAAAGTCCGGTATGCCACAAGTGTTCTTCAGAAACGCGCACTTACTTGGTGGAACGGGGAGAAACGAACCCGTGGAACTGAAACTGCTCTAGCCTTAACATGGACTGAAGTTAAGGAGCTCGTGACTAAAGAGTTCTGCCCAAGAAACGAAGTCCGGAAACTGGAAGCTGAGTTCTGGGAATTAACCCAAGACAGTGGCGAGAACCTAGCATACACTAACCGATTCCACGAACTGAGCCTTTTGGTACCGCATCTTGCTACCCCTACCTCCCGAGCCATCGAGAAATACATTGGTGGTCTACCCATGCAGATTCAGGATACGGTGTTAGGAAGAAATCCTTTGACACTAGAAGATGCTATCAGGCTGGCTGCACAGTTAACCGATAATCATGTGAAAGCTGGTTCTTTAACTAGGAAAGGATCGAAGAAGAATACTGATAAGCTTCATAACGAAACCGTCAAAACCGATCAACCCGAGCTTTCCAAGAACAAGAAGAGGAAGGCTCAATCTCAAAATTTTGCTGTGATTACCCCTGCTGTGCCAACTACTCAAGTCCCTCCAACACATCAACAAGCGGTAAACAACCAATCGCTGATGAGAAAGCCATACGCTGGACCCCATCCACTGTGTAACATCTGCAATTACCATCATCCCGCTAACACTCAGTGTCGTCAATGCACAAAATGTGGTCGTTTGGGTCATACATTCAACGTGTGCAGGAGTGCTGCTAAAGCTCCAACCAATGCACCAGTTCACCAACATCCTCTTGCAATTACCCAGGGACGTGCATGCTATCAATGTGGTGATCCGAACCATTTTCGCAATCGATGCCCTCAACTTGTTAGCCTGGTTCATACGGCTCAAGGACGTGCTTTCAATATTAATGCTCAACAAGCTCAAGCCACCAATGATGTGGTGTTGAATAATTCTTGTCCTTGATTTCGTCTTCCTGATTTAATTCAAGATTTGTAATCGTGATTTCCTTTTGTTACATTGATGTAATTTGAAAATTTCTAAATTTCTAATTAAGATATTTTTCCTTTCGTTGTTAAGTCGAACTTTGAACCGTTTGCACCGTAGGAGATGCAAGAGTTTGCAAGTCAACCTATGACTAAGGACACTCGAATCTCCTAAATGATTCTAACTCATCAAAACAGGGGTGATTCCCTTACTATGATGATGATTCCTTATTCGTTTCAGTAAATGGTTTTCAATTGTGTGTTTTATGAAGTTTCATCCTCTGGATTAGGGTGATTTCCTTATCTTGAGGACTGACTTCAATTATTCTCTCTGGAACTTGCATTTCACAAATGACATGATCTCATCAAAATAGGATTGAAACCCGTACTTTGGTGACAAATGTCAAACTTCGATTGTTTTCTTGTTAATATCAAGCTAAATCATCAAGATACGCGTGAAATTCATACCTTGATGATAATTTCATTTTTATGGATTGTATTTTCTCAAATGAAACGACCTCATCAAAGTAGGAGTGAATTCTGGATTTTGATGAAGAAGTTCATCTTGTTATATTTTGTTTTGTAAACTTCATCGTTAAGACAGGAGTGATTTCCCTTACCTTAATGATGAGTTACCTCGTCTTATTTTATGGATCCTCAACAATGAGTTGGGATCGAACTTTTTGGATTGGTAAGCTAGTGGTCATACTTTGAGAGTACACCATCAAGTTAGGGGTGAAAACCATACCTTGATGACTATTCTCATTTCTTGATCTCCAACTTACCATGGTTGTAATCAAGTGACGAGAAGCATGTAGTAACTTGAAGGGTGAATAATGTCAGTGTTTCGACCTATCAAGCCAAAGCATGATCTCTGAATTTGAAAAGAGACCCGATCGTTTTAGGTTGATTTTGATTCCAAGCTAGGAGCACTTAAATTCTTAAACCGATTTCTTTTTCCTTTATTCTCATGTTTTGACTCGATCTAGCTACATCGAGCCATTTATTCCTTACTTATCAACTTTCATTGTGAGTTATCATCAAAACCCGATTACGTGATGGTAGTCTTCCTAAACAATCTTTTGTCAAGTAAAGATATTATCTCTGATCGTGATGTTCGCTTCATCTCTCGTTTCTGGAAAAGTCTCCAATCAGCTCTCGAAACTCAACTGAATCTTAGTGCCGCCTATCATCCGTAAACCGACGGTCAGACTGAAAGAACGATACAGGCGCTCGGGATATGCTCCGGGCTTATGTCGTTGATTTCAGTGGATCGTGGGATTCTCGTATTCTGTTGATCGAATACTCTTACAATAACAGTTACCAGACCAACAGATGGCACCATTTGAGGCCTTATATGGTCTGAAGTTGGTGAATCACAGATTACTGGTCCGGAGTTGATACAAGAAACAACAGACAAAACACATAAAATCCGTGATAACTTGGTCGCTGCTAGAAATCGTCAAAAGCATTATGCTGACAAAGACGTAAGCCCATGGAATACAATGTCGGTGATCTCGTACTTCTTAAGGTATCACCTTGGAAGGGAGTGATTCGCTTTGGAAAGAAAGGGAAACTAGCACCTCGTTACGTAGGTCCATTCAAAATGCTCGAGTGAATTGGGAAAGTGGTCTACAAGCTTGAACTACCCCAAGAACTTAGCAATATACATCCGAAGTTTCATGTGTCCAACCTCAAGAAATGTCTTACGGATGAAAATCTCCACATTCCACTCGACGAAGTCCAGATTGATGAATCTATGCACTTTATTGAGAAACCTGTGGAAATTATGGATCGGGAAGTCAAAACAATCAAGCATAGTCGGATACCCATTGTCAAAGTTCGTTGGGAATCTAAACGTGGCCCAGAGTTCACCTGGGAACGTGAGGATCAAATGAAATCCCAGTATCATCATCTTTTCGTTTCAGCCTCCTCGTGATTAAAATTTCGGGACGAAATTTTCTAAAGCAGGGGAGACTGTAACATCGCGAATTTTTATTAAAAATGTTTATTTTTGTAACCGATTAAATTTAATATGTTGATAATTGCAATACCCATAATAATAATAATAATAATAATGATAATATTAATAATAATAAAAATAATGACAATGATTTATAAAAAAAATAATAATAATAGAAAAAAATATATATATTTAAATTAAGTGCAGGGGTTATGTTGTAATTTATGAAACCTAAAAACCAAGCTTTGAACATGAAATACCAAAGCAGTCAAACCACAGGGACCAATTGTGTAATTTTGTAAAATTACAAAACAACCCAACCCCACCCTCCTGATTCCCCGTTCGAACCCCACCGAAACCACTCACCACCATCGGCCGACATACACCAAATTCAGGCACTATCGACTTTTTTTTAATCAAAAGTAAACCGCATTAACAAATTTTGGAACATTTATAACCCTCCTTCGGAATCAATTTGATTCAAAACGAGCAAAAATCACTCCATTCGAACACCCCTCGAAGTCGGACCTGCAACACCTTTTAAAACCCATCTACAACCGATTTTAGTTGAAATTGATAAGGGGGTTCTCATCAATATCACCATTCTAAGCTTCCCCTAAGTTTAATTTGATTATAATCGTGGTTTGAGCATCCATCGATCATCACGAGGTCGCGGACCTGTTCTTCATTGGGTAAACCTCAATCGATCACCATATAGTTAATTACACACACATACACACTCGGTTTATCATGGGGAACAAAAGCCCCATGATTGCAGAAGCTATCAAGATCGAATTCGAGCTCAATTTGGTTCGGATTCGAACTAGGGCTCGAAATAGAATTGGGGATTGATCAAACTGGTGTTTAAAATAAATTGGAAACCATTTCTCTCGCAGTTGATAGCTTTGGTTCACCGGTTCACACGCTACATTCAAACCAGGTGGTCCCGGGTTCAACCCCGGGCACCTCCAATCATTTTTTAGGGCCTTTTTGAGCCTCTAAAAATTCCGGAAAAATTTGTAAAAATTATAAAAAATGTTTTTACAAACATTAAAATTTTTAAACAACTAAAATTATTTTTCTGAAATTTATTTTAACACTTTATCTATTTTTATTAAATGTTTTAAATAAATAAAACTACAAATAATACAAAATTATTTAAACAAAAGTGAAGTTTTAATAATAATTTAATTTATTAAATTATTATTCGACACGGTACTACTTTTAATTTATTCAAATAATATTTATTATTGTTTAAATCATGATTAAATATAAAAGTTTTATATTTAAATCATTCCAAAAGCATTTTTATTTCTTTTAGTCATTTAAATAATTAAAATACTTTAATTAATTGACATAATTAATTAATAAAATTAATTATTTGTTTTTCCACACTTTAACAATAAATCAAACGGTTACGCATATTGATACGTTTAATTTAAATTTTAAACATAATCATTTTCAATAAATTCATTTTATTTATTTCGAGACATTCAGATTAAATAAATTAGTTAATTTAAACTACCAGTCAAAACCAAATGGAAACCATATCACATTCCCAAATTCTAAAATCACTATTATTCTAATTCGAGGCACCGTTTCTTAGGTTAATCATAAGGAAATCGTAGGTGTCTAATCTATCACGTCCAAATCCCAATCACATCAATCAAGCGAGTATTCATATCCCCTTTTTATATCATTTCCTATTTGGGGGAAATCATGTGATACAATATATTCAATCATGATATTCTATTGTTGTTTCATTCTAAATTCAATTCAAGACAGGTTATGTTATTACTTGCAATTACGTGAACATACTATGCTAAACTGGACGACAATAAAACCCTAATTCAATCAATCAATCCTGGTATCAATGGTAGATCTACTGGTTTGGATAACCCACCCCATATGGCTTACGAGTGGTGATTGTGCCAGATGCAGGAGTTAATCTATGGTGTATGTGTGGAGTCTATTATATGCAAGTGTCAAGTCAAGGGGTTGTTATTGTGTCGGTTTATCTATATGCTTTACTATTGCAATATAAGTCTTAACGTTACCTTGTGAATTGGATTATTCTCAATCAATCAATCAATCTATATGTATACTCAAAACTATGATTACTCACCAGCTAATTCATTAGCTGACTTTATTTTCTCACATGATTTCAGGTTAAGCAAGTTAGTGGACTTCTACTTGATCATATAAGACCTGGACTTAGTCAAAACAAAAGACAATTACTATTTGCGACTTTAACTGTTGTATTTGTATCTGTTAAATTCATGTTATCCTGTAATCTGATTTTAATATTATTTTCACTATTAGACAATCATGTGTTATGAACAATCAATCATTCCCTCGTCCGCTCCGATGATTCCGCCGTCGGTCGGGGTGTGACAATCCGAAAATCTCATATTAAAAAAGATATAAAAACAAAAATAATAAAATCAAACGGAAAGTAGACGTAAACACATTGAATTACGCACATGCAACATAAAACACTAAAAAGAATAACTTAGTTAATCTAGGATCTGCACGTTGCGACAGAGATGTTAAAAGGAAAAAATAAACGTAACAACTTTGAACTGCACGTGCACGTTACTGGCTTGTTAACTCTCAAAATTTAGACCGTAAATCGAAATGTTGTAAAAGATGATAAGTATAAGAGACTAAAGTTGAAAACGAAAAAGTACAAGGGTTGAATTGTGAAAGATGTAAAAGTATTGTGTTTAAAGTAAAAATTAAAAGAAAAAAACTATACACAACCTTTTATGCACGTGTACAACAATTAATACAATTATAAGTTGATAATTAGTATTATTTAAATTAGCTAGAAATTAGAGGTTGTTTGGTAGTATTTTAACGGTTACTAAGAGGCTAAGGGGCTGTTTGAAATGGTTGACCGGGCTGCTGATCACGGTCAGCGCGTTTGATGTTACCAACCACCCGACTGACCCGGTCCCATACTTCTGATGGAGACATTTTCAGGGGCTTCGCTGACCAAATCTCCCCTACCGTTCCTCCCCTCCACCCTCTCATCTTCACCCGCTGCCTTCCTTCCGTCGCCCTCCCTCCACCTCCCTCCTTCCTCCGTTGCCCTCCCTCCACCACCCTCCGTTGCCTTCCCTCCGCCGCACTCCTCCCTCCACCGGCCTCCTCCCTCCGTTGCCTTCCCTTCGCCGCGCTCCTCCCCCTGTCGCCTTCCTCCGTCCAGCGCTCTTCCTCCGTCGTGCTCCCCTTTCCCCGCCCTCCTCCCATCAGCAGCCCTCCCTCCTGGTCAGAAATGGAGATGCAGTGGTGAAAAACCTTGGAGCTTGATGATATAGGTGTTGGGGAATCCTAAAAAGTTTATAAGGCTTGGTGCTTGATTAGAGATTTGTATTGGTTATTTTACAGATATGGGTGTTTGGGAACCCTATAAACTTTTTATGGGTGTTTGGAAATCTTATAAACTTTTTAGTGATTACACAACACCATTTATAATACAAAGGTAATTTGGTTATTTTTATCATTTAGCAAAGTCAGTCAGATACAAAATCAAACAATCAAGTTTCAGTCAGATTCAGACTCAGTCAGAACTTCTAACTGGGTCAGCTTCTGATTCAGTTAGATCTTACTGAGTCAGCGGTAATCAAACAACTTCTAACTCATAATAGTTCATAGTCTTTTAATGGTTAAGTGATAATCTTAAATCTGAATGATTAAGAGGTAACATCTTAATGGTTACCTTTTAACCATTTAGACTTAATTTTATATTTTTAAACATTCAGACTTAAGGTTACATTTTTAACCATTAAAAAGTTATGAATCATTAAAAGGTGACCTTATAATGACCATTAAAAGATCACAAACATGTGCCCTGTAGCGTATCGATGTTGAATAAAAGTTATAAAAAAACGCAGATGAACATAAGCATGTTAAAATTAGAATTTTGTAAATACAATTTACATTCAAGATTATAAAGAAAAGTAAACTTTGAATCGTCTCAAATTAGAATGAAATTTATTTCTCAATCGTAAATAAATTACAACGAACATTAAATACCCAAAATGATAAATGAAAATCAGTTTTTGAACGAGATCGGTTGAATAAAATTGTATCCAATTGTTAATAAAATTATCTTGAATGTAGCAACGACTATTACTTTTTAATATGTTTACCATCCGAACTTAAAAAAACATAAAAACAAAGCAACAACAACAAGAATAATAACAAAATTAGAACAAATGAAAGTGAAGTCACATGACAAATGGTTTGTGTTTGTTGTACAATTTATCGCCTTGGCACACACCACTTGTGGTCGAGGACCAATTTGCTACATTATGGAGATCGTGGATTCATAGTTGTTTATCACGAGCTAGATCCTCCGTGTTAGTAAATGGTTCACCATCAAAAGAGTTCCCGATTACAGGAGATATGAGCCAAAGCGATCGCATATCTCCATTTTTGTTTATCAAGAATTAATACCCATCGTAATGTTCGAGTTTTATACACTAATAATAATATTATTATTATTATTAGATCACAAACACATCTTGCAATATGTATGTAACACACTACCAGGATGTCGTACGATTAAACTCGTAACAAAGAGAATCCGATAATCGGCGACGATATAGGGGACAAAACTAAAACTCTAATTCCCAACAAGAAAAGAGAAGAAAGGCCTAGCGACGAAACCGGTCACAATACACGACGACACCACACACACGAAACCTTCAAATTCACCTACAATCGACGAATCAATCCCCCTTTCGATCAACCAAAATTGCTTGAAATCACCGTCGGTTTTCCCTCCGATCAGACCAGGAGATCGAGAGAGACGGCAATACTCCGTCGCCGATCACCTCTCTCTCATCTCCAAATCAACCGGAAGAACACACGCTACTGTCATCACAAAACTCCTCGTTTTCAGTTCGTCATCTGTTCGTCATCGTATGGTTCGGTAAGCACATATCAGAAATCAGAAACAATTCTTTTGAATGCGAAGATTGAATGGTCGTGTGGCAGCATCGGAAGCGGAAGCAGTCGATCGATTTGGTACTGGTAAATCGTCGAAGAAGGAGAAGGAGATGGATAACTCGATGAAGCTGAAGTTTCGTCAGAATCAGTCGATTCAATCGATTCGATCCGAGAATCTGTTCTCCAGGAATCAGAAGCAGCAATCTCGTATCTCGAAATTGAATGTTGTTGTGATCGGATTCGTGGCGTTGGTTTGTGTATCGTCCTGTTGTTTGTATCTTAATTCGTGTAATCCGGTGGAGAGACGGTATCGGATTGTGATAGATGGAGGGAGCACGGGGAGTCGGATTCATGTGTTTGAGTATTCGATTGTTAATGGAGGTCCAGTTTTTGATTTTGGTGGTATGAATGGGTTGAATTCGATGAGAGTTAGCCCAGGGTTATCGGCATTTGCGGAGGATTCGATTGGGGCTGGTGACTCTGTGTTGGAGCTTTTGGAGTTTGCAAGGAAGAGGATACCGAAGGAGAATTGGGGGAAACAGAGGTCAGATTGATGGCTACTGCTGGATTAAGGATGTTGGATTTGAGTGTACAGGAGAGGATTCTAGAGGCTTGCAGGGAGGTTTTGAGGACTTCTGGCTTCGCTTTTCGCGATGACTGGGCTTCTGTTATTTCAGGTGTGTGGAAAACTATATGATGAATTTGTGATTGTTGTTTGTAGTTTGTGAATGTATTTGTTTTTAGCTTGTTTGTGGAGATGGAATTAGGTGTCTGAAACTATTAATGTGAGGTTTTGTTGATTTCTTTTGGTATACTTGGTTGATTATTGCTCTGTTTATGAAGTCAATGTGACTGTAGTCTTAACTTTGCTGATTCTTTTGTTCCGCGAGGCGAATTATTAATAATTTCTAGGTTAAACAAGGGAATGTAGGTTACTCGTTAGAGACACTCTTAGGTGAAAAAGCTAAGTAACTAGAAAACAGGCTTTTAGTCATGGCACTGTGGATTATGATATGTTGAGATGTGTAGGCTTTAAAGTTAGGAAGTCGGGTCTAATTCAAACCCTTTTAAGGCAGTTTAGGCAACATCATATTCTCCTTTTGTTACCCTAATCTTGTTATTATTATAGATGATAGGTCTATTGTAACTTTTCATCGAGAGAGTTGAGAGCATAGCAATAATTAATTCTTGGTTGCAACCAGTGAACTTTGGTCATATTGATTGAACCATGTAATCATTGGGTTTCATGTTCTTTTACTTTTTCAGTTTTTCTGCAGTTGATTTTGTGTGTTTGTTTGCAATATCCGAATCTCTAACATGATAAGCTCAGGAAACGATGTGGTTAAGGTTAAACTTTGGGATAGAATCATTTTGGTCATGTAGATGTGGTGGTAATGTCTCACTGATATGCTGTTTAAGTACACTCAAACGAGGTTTTCGATAAGCATTTTAGGCTATTGCAATGTGAATCTTGTCATGGGAGGTGTTTCTCGCAAGGTTTTGAAAAGAAACCATAAGTTATGGATGTGGTAACATGGATAAATAATTAATCATGGAGAATAAATCATGCAGTGAACTATGATTTTCTGTTATTGCAGACTCAAAGGAGGCATGTTGCTGTTTTTTGTTATTTGTTATTGTTATGAGTTCATTTTAAATTGCATTTTGTTTTTTTGGTTAATAAACTGATTTTTGAGAAGTATTTGCAGGTCTAGAAGGGTCTTTTCTTTCTGTTATATTTTAAGAAATCTAGCAACGTGATGAAAATATTTTTACATTCAAGTGCTCAACTGTATGACCAGACTCTAACAACTCAATGTAATAAAAATCTTTTTCTTTCTTTCTTCATTTAGGGTCTGATGAGGGAGTATATGCATGGGTTGTGGCTAATTATGCTCTTGGAACTCTTGGAGGGGATCCGGAAGAAACAACAGGGATAATTGAACTTGGTGGTGCTTCTGCTCAGGTTTATTATTCTTCGTTCTTTCTATAATTGTAATCATACTTTATTTCGATTGTGATTATTGTTCATGAAAAATACATTTAGATGATGTGATTATTGCGGAAGAACATAAAGAATATTTGTTGGTTTTTGTGCGATTAAGCTTTTCATCCACAAATGTATTGAAAATGCATGAGTTACTTATGTAATTATCACTAAGAACGATTGCATCTTAAACTTTCAGGTTACCTTTTTCTCAAGTGAGCCGATACCGCCTGAATTTTCACAAACCGTAAAGTTTGGGAATGTCAGTTATAGTCTTTACAGCCACAGCTTGCTTGAGTTTGGTCAGGTGAAATCCCAAAAATGCAAGACATGAATCTATATATAGATTAGGTGACTTTACTTCTCATGAATGTGAAGTGTGAACAACCCCATCCATAGCCCTTTTGATCAGTGTATACAATTCATTTTTTGTGGTCATTGGCACTTGATTTGTTACCTTTAGACATAATTATTAATTTACACTACCTAATGAAGTTTTTTTATGGAATGTTATTAATCATCTGACGAGGTTATGTATAATACAAGGGCATTTTTACCTAGAACTGTTCAACAAGCAAATAAAATGTTGTCACACTTCATATACCATGGACATACTTTAAAATGTTTGGTGGATTATAACTTACCTTTTTTGCAGAATGTTGCATTTGACTTGGTTCGTGGGTCGCACTTGGCAAAAGTTCCAAATGTGGGTAGGTACTTATGCTCTTTGGCTCAATGTTAGTCTACATCCATGTCTAATGCATATTAAAAACACAAAATGAGGATATACAACATTTCATATTCATCTGAACAGTTCTCTGAAACAATTCTTTCTTTCCGAATGTGACATGCTTAATTCTAGGTTTTATTCTGTGTCCTCTCATTACGTTCTGTTGTAAATGTTCACTATTGAAAATTCCTACCCACATATAAATGATTAATGCATTATTTATGATTACAGAAACAATATTATTGCAATAATAATAATCTGAACCTTTAAAATAATGATTTAGATATTTAGAAGGTTTTATGCATTAAAACTAAACTTTCAGCCAATATGATCTTTTTTCCCTTAACCCTTCTAGCCAATTTTTTTTTGAGCTGTTTGAGATGAAACACAACCCAAATCGACCCATGAGTAAGTAAATGGTCAAAGCTGTCACCTTCGATATAACTTATTTAGTTTATGCTGCTACAGAAACGTTTGGTAGCAATGAACCCGTGGATCCATGTTCCCCAAAAGGATACAAACACAATCTAATAATAGAGAATCTCACTCCTAGTTCTTTAGTAGAGTCAAACAAGCAATTACGTATTTTTCATGCAAGTGGCAACTTCTCTGAATGCAGATCTGCCTCCTTAACTTTGTTGCAGAAAGGCAAAGGTGAACTTTTTAAAGAAATTATGATTCCCTTAACATTTTCTTTCTTTTTGTTATATCTGATATCTCTCTTATTTGTTTGTTTTTTCATTTTAAAAATAGAGGAGTGTGCCTATGATCAATGCTACATTGGGTCAACATTTATACCAAAACTTCAAGGAAAATTTTTGGCAACTGAGAATTTCTTCCATACGTCTAAGGTTATTCTACTTTTTCTCTATATCTATGTGGCAGAAGATGGGTGGGCTTGATAATGGTTCATAACAGGGTCTGCTCAAATTGGGTAAGATTGATCAAGAAAACACTTTTGGGTCCATTTCTTTTGATTTGTTTAGGCAAATATCACAGAAACCGTATGAACTTTTTATGAATTCGCATACAAGTCCATGGACTTTAGTTTGGATGATTCATTCCCATACTTTATAAAAACTCAACAAAAAGGTCCTTTTGTGAGTTGTTAAGTCCCTAAACCCTACAAAAGACCTCCTTATATTTTATAATTTAAGAGAATTTAATCGTGCAAGTATAAACTTAAGGGACTTACGTGCAAATACATAAAGTTTCATTGGTGTTTTTATTACATTTTCCTACTTATATTAAATAGTTAATGGGTTAAATATGGTTACAAAAAGTCAAAACAAATAATATTATAATATGAAACAAACAATTCATCTTTGTATAAAACAAATCAGGATGTTGTATGCATTAAAAGATACACTGCATTTGTTTTATGTTGGTTTAAATTGGAAATAACCCAAATCAATCCATTCTAATTGAGAACCTGCTTTCAAGTTTCTTGATCGTTGTGTTGTCTCTTGTTTGTCCATATGTTTTCTTGTAGTTCTTTGGGTTGTCACCAAAAACATTTCTTTCTGAGCTGACTGTGGCTGGAAAACGTTTCTGTGAAGAAGATTGGTCAAAATTAAAGTCAAAATACCCAAAACTTAATGATGAAGATTTGCATCGTTACTGCTTTTCTTCAGCATATATTGTTGCTTTACTTCATGACAGCCTCGGAATTGCTTTTGATGATAAAAGGTACCTTCCTAACCACCCTTGTATGCTAACCAAATGTGGCATTTTTTACTTGTGAACGAGTCCATTCAGGTTATGTTTTATCCCTAACGGGTCAAATTGGTAAAATCAGATATTAGTTAAAAGAAACATGTCAAACAGATCAAAGGTTGCACTTCTAGGGGCAAAAAGTAGTTAAAAAGGAAATGGTAGAAAGTGTCCCAAATTGTATTTTTAATGCATTAAACCTCCTAAGTCATATTTTTAAAATTTTGATTACTTTTGGAATCATGCACTCAAATTTGTCGCGCCGATTGTTTATAAATCTATCATTCAAACCACGCTTCGTGTCAAGGCAAAAGAATTTAGAGGGGGGACTGAAAACTTCCTATAATACCACATTTAGACATCCTGGTGGCAAGTGGTACCACATAAGCAAAATTTTGTGGGTTCTTGTCATGCAGGGTGCAAGTGTGATTTTTTCCTGAATAAAATGATTTTTTTTCCACCTTTCTCACCCTTATCCTTTTCTAAGTCAAGTTCTTTTTATTTTACATGATTGACCCGTCAAAGATAAAAACAAACCTGAATCTATCCATTCATAAGCAAGCGAGTCAAAAATCAAAATTGCCATCTCTGATCTCAATCAGACTTCCCTTTAGTGAGATCATTACCATCACAATAACCGCTTAAATTCTTCCATTTGGTTTATGCATTAAACAGGATTGGATATGCTAATCAAGTAAATAACATTCCTCTTGATTGGGCATTCGGAGCCTTCATTTTTCAGATCACACATGACCTAAATATCAAACAGTTATACGCGCCAAAATCTACACTCAATGCAGACTCTCCAATATTAAGCGGGTTAGTTTTTATCATCTTTTTGTTATTCGCAGTATATTGTATATCAAAATGGAAGAAACCCAATGTAAAGACGATATACGATCTAGAAAAAGGAAAATATATATTTACACGAGTCGGTAGACACTCATAGGGTCTGTTTGGTTGGATGGAACGGAACGGAACGGAACGGAACGGAATGGAATGATAAAGGAACAGAGTGAAATGACATGGGAATCATGGTACAACTTATTTGGCGTCATGGGTTTCCATTTGACGAGTTAGATGTTACGAATGATATCAAGGAGACGGGTTTGCTGATGCCATAGTAGTCGTGATCTCGGGTTCATCATATGCAGCGGGAAACCGATGTAATTTAGCATTTTTATTGTTGATTTATTGCTAGATTTGTAAAGATGGTGCTTAATGTGTTTCTGCTGTACAAGTACATAGAATCATGAAAAGCATTTTGTTTTCGCTAATCACAATTGGCAAATGTTGTGTCTTTTAATCATCGTTGTGGGTGTGTATTGATCATGGTGGCAGGTTTATGGTCCTATGTGTGGAATCGTGTCACGATAACATTAGGGGCCATATTATCATCTTCTTTATATTCCTTATGTTCTGCGCGCTACTATTGTTTGTTAATTTTAGTAGTGTCATGCATATGCATCAGAGTCAGTCGTCCCTCGGGTCTAGCATTCTTTCCCCTTGACCCGTAACCAGGATCTCAGTCATTCCTCATATCAGAGTCAATCGTCCCTTGGCTAGACTACAGGCCACTAATATTGGTGCTTTACTTGACCCAAAACCCACACGGATAATCATTGCACCCCATGATCAGGTCCCAAGCATTGCAGGACTTACACAGCCCCCAAATGCTAACAAATTACCCCTATTAGCTACACCGATTGATATCTTGTTGTGTGGTCGTACCATAACCAGCAGAAAGTTATCAGCTGCAGAACGGGACCACAACGGGCAAAGGAAAAATGCTTTTGGTGCATGGAGCGATTTGTACCCGAGCATAAATGCAAGACCCACCAGCAACTCATGGTCATGGAGATCGAAAACGCTGAAGATGAAGCACTTGAAACACGGCCTTGAGGTGAAGGATGTCTAACGGGAGTGTATCGTCACTATAGTATTAGAGGTTAAGTTGTCGTTTGTTGATCGTCATTTTCTGTATTTTTCTTATGTTGTGCACGTTGCTACTGATTGTTATTCCTGTAGGTAGGGTTGTTCAAAAATATCCGAATCCGATTCCGAAATATCCGAAAATCTGAAATTCGGATATCCGAAATTTCGGATTCGGATTTGGATGGTGATTTTCAGAATTTTCGGATATTTCGGATATTTCGGATATCCGATATATCCGAAGTATCCAAAATATCCAAAATATTTTTATAAAAATTTAAAAATATTAAATATTAATTAAATATTTCAGATATTTTTAGATATTTCGGGCATTTTAATAAAAAACTTCGGATATCCGATAAAACTTCAATAAAAATTATTACATTTTTATAAAATTTATTAAATAATACAATTTTTTTTTAATTCGGATATCCGAATGGATATCCGAATCCGAATCCGAATCCAAAATTTCGTATTCGGATTCGGATGATGAAATCCACTATCCGAAATTCGGATATCCGAATTTGAACACCCCAACCTGTAGGTTGTCATGCATATAAATTGAGTTAGTTATTAGACTACTAGGGTTATTTAGTGTCAGATGTTTGTGTCATTTTCTTTATGCAACTAGATTGAGTTTTCTTCTAGTGTCTCTTGCTTTGCAACAAGATACGGTGAGAAACTGAAACAAAGGAAACCACATCGTTGATTTACTCGTGTAGTTTAGTGTAAACTAGTGTTTTCTCCCGCGCTACGAGTGCGGGAGTTTGGTTGTTTTCCCTTGTATTATGCGATCGTGACTTTCTTCGTTGTCTGGTCGGCTCATCGGAAACCACAAAAGCGTATACCGATACCGGTTCCGATAATACCGATAACAATACCAATGTTTGACGTTAAAAAACACAAAAAATAAACTTTTGTGATCAATAATAAAAGCATATAAAACTTTGATGTAACACCTCACTTGCTTTCATCATTAAAAAAAAAAACTCAATAATTGCTTGGAAAAAAAAGCAAAAGAATAATCTTAATTAGGATTTGAATTGTAATATCAATTTGTAAAAGATGTGGCCAATATATTATAAAGCAAACTTCACCCGTGCTACGTGCGCGCAACTTTGGTTGTTTTCCCCGTCTTACGCCACCGTGACTATCTTTGTTGTCGGGTCGGCTCATCGGAAACCACAAAAGCATATACGGATACCGATACTGATTCTGATTCCGATAATATCGAATACCGATACCAATTTTTGACGCCGAAAACAAAAAAATAAACTTTTGTGGTAAAAAAGCAAAAATAAAGACTTTGTTGTTAGTTCTAATTAGAATTTAAGTTTTAAATACATTTTGTAAAAAAAAGTGGTCAATATATTAAAAAGCAAACTTCGCTGTAGCAGTAAAATTGTTTTTTAATATGTATTATAATGTTCAAAAACATTAGACTCATTATGAATATTATGTATTAGAGACTCTATTTTATGTTTTTAATCGACAAACAGATACTCTCTAGTCTCTCTACCCTACTTTTAATATCATTATCCATGTACCCAGTAAAATTTAAACTTATAATATTTGGTTGAGAAATACATTATTTTATCAAACATGATGTAATTATAGAAACAAACTTTTATTTCTATGTGGTTAAAGTTCTAACTTTATGAAATGTAACAAACTTTATTCAAAAGTTTGAAAACTTGACCATGTAAAATAAGGTGCTGTTTATTTTTTCTGCAGGAAAACGTCTACAGTCTGCGGATCACATCTGCAGACATCTGCAGCAGAAGATGTGGACCAAATGTCTGCAGTCTGCAAGAAAAAGACTGTTTGTTTTATTTAACATCTGCAGAATGCTGAAATATTCTGTAATTAAAGCAAACTTATTTTTTAACTTTAAAAAATACTTTAATATTAATATATAAATAATCGATCTGCAAATCATAGATAATAAAGTAATCGGTAATATCTCATGTGTTTTACGATAACCCTTTCTCATGATAAAGTAATCGATCTGCAAATCATAGATAATAAAGAACACAATGTATAAAAAATTATTATTTTATTTTAAAATAAAAAGGGTACATGACAACAAATCAGTATTCTACATGATAATACAAATCGATTTGAATAGAGATGTACCAAAAAAACAAAAGAAATTACAAATTATTTGATTAATCAATTAATTAGAAATAATTAATAAGAAATTTGTAAGAAGCCATTGGAGGAGAGCTTGAGATGCGAACCAGAGTCTTTCTTCTTCATCTTCTTCTTAAACTGCTTCGATGCAATCAAAAACCTTACCTTCATCTGAATCGGAGAACAAGAAACCGAATCGACTACCAATTTTCCCGAATTCGACGAAATCGCCCCCAACTGATCAAACCCTCTGTAACTACTTCTTCTCCTATTAATCTTCACAATCTTCTTGTTCTTGAATCTGTGATGAACATTGACATTGAAGCACCCAATCATACAAGAATCAAACTTTTTCACCATCATATCTGCAACATCCTCCCTCCCCTGTTCTTCTTCATCTTCTTCAAACGAAAGCTTCCTCTGCATATCAATCACCGGAGACGATGGGTGTGAGGGCTCGGCGGCAGGAGAGCGGCGGTGCGGCGGCGGTTGGGTGGAGGTCGGGCGGTGGTGAGAGAAGATGTGGGAAGAGTTGCACACAAGTGAAGGTGGTTTCAGGGTTGGGGGAGTTAAGGAGAAGTGAGAAGAGGTTCATAAAATGTCTTCCCATCTGAAGACTAGGGTCCATGTCTGCCCCATGAAGAGCTCAGGAAGACGTTTTTTAATGAAACGTCTTCCAGAAAACAAACAGTCTGCGAAGTAAAAACCTCTTCCCGCGTCTGCGAGCGCGCAGATGAAGAGGTGGGAAGAGGTTTTTTCAAAAAACAAACACCCCCTAAGGGTTTTTCCCTTAAGAGTTTTAAAACTTAATCAATCTTAAAATGTGTTTTTTCCTTGAAAATAACGTCTAGAGACATGTTGAGTTTTCAAAAATGCAACTATATACGAGGTCAATTTGATTCACAAACAAGCGAAATTTTAAATTAGCACACGTACATCTAGTGCTTATATATATAGTGAGCTATTAGAAAAAAAAAATGAAATAAACGGTTACATAATATTCTTGTGTGATACCATCATAACATAAAGATATAAGTACATGTGATATTTACATTTATTTAAATTTGATTGTATGGTTATAGAAAGTGTTAGTGTTTATTTTATAAAAAAATGGCTAAATGTATATTTCTGAAACTACCGCATTGTAAGAGAAAAGTTGTTTTTTTAACGATAAAGTGACCCATCCAATGTGTGGAGTGGGGGTAGGGTTATCAATAAACATTTTGTATTTTATAGTGGAAATGTGTTTTGACATTGAGGAAGAGACAAAGTCCTCAACTACATAGACATGGACATTTCGAGGAATCAGTTTGTCCATTCCATGATTTATTTTCTAAAATCAATTATGTTAGGTAAACATGTTTAATAATCTTTTTAATTTTAGGAGTTGTTAAGGGAGAGTATTGTATCATATATTCTATATTTTCGGAAATTACTTTTATATAATGATAAAAATGTGGATATCGGTAACCAATGTTATTTGTTAAATTATTATTTTGACTATTGAATCAAATCTAAAGTCTAAACTAATTGTTGGAAGAACTAATAACTGGTTGTTTTCACCCAATGCATCGAAACATGCATATACATATAAAATAGAAAAATATATCTACAATAGTATTAAATTTAATTACAAAAGAGATGTCGTGTGCAACCAAAGGACATCAACACATGTTTTATATTGATGGTAAACATATCAGTTAGTGAAAAGCGGTAGGGGTTTAGCAGTTGCAACAATACCACCACCAACATTTACAGATGACAACAAGTTAAATTAGTTAGATATAACATTGCAAATGTAGTCATGATTAATGGAAATTTTTTTATTATCCAAGCCAAAATAAGGGGGATATTAGTGATCATCGACACACATTAGATAGAAGAATTATAAATGTGATTTTCACATTCTTCAAGAGTTCAAGGTATGTTCTTAGTGAATAAAATCCTAATCTATACCAAAGAATTAACGTAATATGAATTAATTAACATCCATCACTAATCACTATCAATCTTTGTGTTAATGTGTTTAATTTCTTATCCTCTTAACATGTTCATTATTATCTTGCAACAAATAAATTTCATTTGATTATAACCAAACTACATAAAATCTTAATCTAGCTCATGTCAGAATCTAAACTCTAATATTTTAAATGAGTCTTTCAAGTTTACTATTTATACTATAGATTACAAACCCAAATGACTAAACATGCATTAATTACTCAAATTTGAAATACCAAACACCCGTTGAAAATCATTATAAATGTAATATAATAATCTTTACCAAATAGTTAATTCCAATTGGGGCAAACTCAAAGTCACATGCAATAAAACTTGCAGCCGTTGAACACAAATCCCCAACTTAACGTCTCCAAAACGCGTCAATTCAGGAACAATAATTTTCCCCTAAATTCTTTCACCCATTTCCTACAAAATCAACGTGGTTTTCAGCAAATTAAACAGTGTTAATCGAGAGATCAAAACCTCTCGATTTCACCACCTCTGTTTCTTTCGCCGGCAACCCATCAATTGCCTCTCATTCTCTGCCATCCTCTCTCACTTTCTCCACCTCCATCCTCAGGTAATCCATTGATTCGTTGTTGACTTGGTTTTTGTTTGGTGGGATTTGGTGCGAACCTTTGAATCTTGCTTTTAGGGTTTTGATTGCAGCGATTGGGGTCATTCTGACGATTTGGCATTTGGGTTCTTGTTATTTTTGTAAATTGTATGGATTTCGGCTTTGTTAGCTTCAAGATTGGTGATGTTGGTTAAATTGGGATCTGGGGTCTTGATCTTTTTGTGAAACTTATGGATTTTGGGTATGTTAGCTTCAAGATTGGTGATGTTGGTTAAATTGGCATCTGGGGTCTTGGATTTTATGTGAAATTTTGGGTATGTTAGGTTCAAGATTGATGATATCTTTAATCTTAATATTTTGATTTAGGGTTTATGATCATGATATTTTGACATAATGTTAATGTTAAGGTTCAAGATTGATGATATCTTTAATAGGGTATGTTAGTTTCTTTTTATGATCTGTTTTGATTTAGATTCTGATTGTAGTCAATGGCTAATGGGAATTGCAGCTGTTATGCTGATTATCATATTATCATTCAGATTATATGTTATTTTTTTCTTTTTGCTGGGAATTTGTTGTCTTTTTTAATATTTTCTGGGGCTTTTTGATGATAAAGAAGATTAATATATGATGTTGACTTTTTTATTGTATTTTTGGGTTAACTTCATGCTTTTTAACCCAAAAGACGATTTTTTTTATTATGATAATACATGGGTTTTGATGCTTTTTTGATTTTATTAAGGTGGTCTTATCATTTATGATCAAGATGAATCATATATTGAATCTGGTGGGGGATTTTATGAATGTGGGAATTTTCGCTTTGTGTTTGCTTATGTTGCTTTTCTTGCACACAGGCTTTGGATTTTTAATTTAAATGGGTGATCACTTGATTCTTGACTTGAATCGGTTGGTGAAGCCTGTGGGCGGGGAAACCATAAAAAGACAGAGGAGGTGGCGGGGCCCTCATCTTGCTCCGACTTAGCTTGTGCAGATGATGAAAACGGGCCCACAGATGATGAGGAAGCACCTTTATTAACAACAGCAGAATGTCGTATTTGCCAAGAGGAAGATTCGGTTAATACTTTGGAGACACCATGTGCTTGCAACGGCAGTCTTAAGGTAATCCATACGTTTAATGATGTGTTTGGATGGGTGCTTTAAAAGTTATTATATTTAAGCTGTAATAAAACATGAGACAAGACTGGTGTTTGGACTTTGGACGCGTGTCCTGAATATGATTATGTTATATTGAATAAATATAATTAAATAATAAACATGTTGTAAGAGTTAGGAGGTGCTTGGATTGCATATTTAAAATGCTTATCTGTTGCATCAAACTGCAATAAGCAGTTGCAAAAACAATCACAAACACCCCCTTAGTATTGGATGTGTTTTTGCTGCTTGAAGTTGTAACAATCACGTTTGATGGTGTTGATTGTTTGGAACTTTTTTTATTTTATTTAGAGAAGTAAAATGAAATGATGATAAATTTATGCAAATTGATGTTTTTTTTCCTGCTAGCTTTTCTTTGCAGCTTCTTTTTTCCTCCATGATGTTTACTATATTCATTAACTTTTATGTTTATGCAGTATGCTCACAGGAAGTGTGTTCAACATTGGTGCAATGAAAAGGGTGACATCACTTGTGAAATATGCCACCAAGTAAGTTTCCATCATAAGTGTTTTGAAGATTGTAAAATTTTTATCGATTTGAATTCCTTTTGACCAATTAAATACACCAGGGATTAATTAATTTGAGATGAACAAAAGGACTACTTATCAAGACTAGGGATAAAAGTGCTGTTTTTTATGTGTATATTTTCCCTAATATATGTTAATATGGTTATTTTCTTACAGCCTTATCAACCTGGTTATATTGCCCCCCCTCCCCGACCTCATTTGGAAGAGACTACTATCGATATCGGGTAATCCATTTCTCTATTCTTTTATTTACAAATGCGTGTTTTCATCCTTATTGTTCAAAAGGAACTTATCAAAGTATTTGTTATTTATTAGCTTTCCTTGCTTTAGGCTGCTGGATAATTTTAAATTCTCTGTTTTTTCTAGTCAAACATGTGTTTATAAGAACACGCCTGGTTATTCTTGTTTTATTTTCATTTTTTATATTGTTATTTAAATTATTGTGATCTTATTAGTGGAGGATGGCAAATATCTGGGACACCTATGGATTTGAACGACCCACGTCTCTTGGCAATTGCGGAAGCTGAACGTCAATTTCTTGAAGCTGAATATGAAGATTATAATGCATCAAATGCTAGTGGAGCTGCATTTTGTCGTTCAGCTGTTTTAATTGTAAGTCTTTTAGTCCTATAATCGTTTTCAAACTGTAAAAATGTAAAAAAAAGTTATAAAAATGATGATTATGATATGGTTTTGCAGTTAATGGCACTTCTGCTGCTACGACATGCAGTGACTGTGCCAGAATCTGAAGGAGATGAAGATGAAGATGCATCTACTTTCTTGACAGTAAGTTGGTTTTTCTAATCATGTTTCATATTAAACAATTTTAAAACAATAGTATAACTTTTTCTTTATATAGAACAACTTTCTTTGAATAAAATGATTGCTTGCATTTAAAACAGACTTTAAGTGACATTTAAAATCGTTTGACTGGTTTGAACTTTTTCCCCTCTAAATACCTTTTTTTTAGTTTGACCCAAGCCACCCAAAATCATCCCATTTATTAGTTAATGGGTTGAAAATTGAAATTACCACCTCTATAATGAAATGTGTTTTCTGATGAATTAATTATCTTTTATTTTTCTAGCTTTTCTTGCTTCGGGTTGCCGGGTTCCTTTTGCCGTGTTACATCATGGCGTGGGCTATCAGCATCTTGCAACGTCAAAGGCAAAGACAGGTGAGCCTAAATGTGATTACAAAAAAGGTTTGTTTGATTGTTTGACTTGAACATGTGAGCAACTTGGTGGGCCTAAACAAACTGGGCTACTACGCCCATGTATATTTCTAGTTCTTAACTTCTTTTGTTTCTCCTGTTGCAAAATCTTTCAACAAAGGGGCAAACGGGCTAGTTGGGTAGCCAAAAGAAACCTTCTAGTGCGTGTCAAAACAGGTTGTCTTGGGTTGATTTTGTCAACTCTTTTTTTCCTCTTATCTTTCAATTAATAAAGTTCTGTTATTATAAAATTTTTTATAATATTTCTAATAAAATGAATTAGGAGATTTTATGTAACAGCTCACATAAACTGTACCAAGATATTGTTTGTGTGGCCCACGATGGGTTGCCCATCCAGGAACTCATGGTTTTGTTTTCATCCGAAGAGTTGTTCGCCTAGGCAAAATGCGTCTTGGTAGAAAAGATTTCCACCCACTTACAAGGAAAGTTATGTTCTCCTCAATCGATATGGGACTTACATATCCACTCCCCTTATAGAGCCCAACGTTCTCGCTGTCACATCAGTCTGGTCCCCGGCTCTGATATCTTTTTACGGTTTACGTGAGCTTATTACAGATGGTATCAGAGTCAGAGGCTGGACCGGTGTGCAGCTTAAATATGATTACAAAAACAAAAAGGCTTGTTTGACTTGAACACGTGCTCATCTTGGTACGCCTAAACAAACTGGGCTACTGAGCCCATGAATATTTGGAATTGTCAAAGATTTCTAGTTCTTAACTTTTTTTGTTTCTCCTGTTTTCTTGCCCAAAATTTTCAACGGGACAAAACGGGCCAGTTGGGTACAAAAGAAACCTTCTAGTGCGTGTCAAAACAGGTTGTCTTGGGTTGACTTGTCAACACTTTTTTTCTTCTTAGCTTTTAATTTTAAGAATCAGAGTCAAGGGCCGTAACGGTGTGCCTGCGAGGACGCTGGGCTTCATAAGTGGGGTGGAGATGTAAGTCCCACATCGGTTGAGGGAGAGAACAAAGTATTCCTTATAAGGGGATGAAAATCTCATCTACCAAAACACGTTTTGCCTATGGCGAGCAACTTGTTAGGTGAAAAAAAAACGTGAATTTCTGGATGGGCAACCCATTCGGTGCAAAGCTATATTTCTGGATGGGCAACCCATTCGGTGCAAAGCTATCTTGGTACGGTTTTACGTAGGTTGTTACATTGGAAATACATTTTGGGCAAACATTCTTCCTGTTTCTTTTTATCTGTTTTATATGTAATGTTACCCATTTGACCCGTTAGTATATAAAATATGACCCGTATAAGACTTTATTAGGTAATTTGGTTGAACTGTGACAAGTGGCGGAGCTTGAACCAAAACGTAGGGGGGGGGGGGGCAAAATTAAACTATTTTAGGGGGGGCGGACTCTATATTTATTAAAAAAATTCCACTACCGGACCGGAAATTTACACTATCGGACCGAAAATTTACACTACTAACGAAAAAAAGAGGGGGGCGCCCCCTCCCCCTGGGTCCCAAAGAAGCTTCGCCCCTGACTGTCACATCTAGTTTTGATTCACTTTTTCAATATGGATAGTTTTGGGTTACATTTTATCTTTACTAAATTGAAAGTTTTAGCTGAAAAGAATAAGGATCAATTGGTTCAAAAGACATTCCTAAAACTGAATGCATTGTTTACTCCAGGAGGCTGCAGCATTGGCGGCATCGCAGATCGCTTTTGTTTTGCAAGCGGGTCAAAGACGGGGCCTACATTTTGCAATAGCTACCACAGGCCCACCTCCAGCACAGTCATCAGCACAAGCACCAGCGGTTGCTGCAACTCCCGCCGTGACTCCACAGGAAGACAATGTTTGATCTTCTAGTTGCTAAAAGGAGAGGGGAGATAGGGTCAAGTTATAACACATTATTGTTGCAATTATTCTGTTTTTTCTAAGTTCATTTTTTATAAATCTAAAGATTCTTGTTTGGTAATGGGTATAAAATTGTTTAACCATGAGCTGGTTTTAGACATGAATCATTTTCACATTTTAAATGTGTATTATTTTGAAATGTCCTAACAATTATCTGTACATTTAAAGTACAATTTGAGCGGATATTATCTTGCCTTTTGACAAACACATATTGTAAGGTAGAAAATAATTTTGAGACAAGGTAAGGGTTTAAACACAAATATGGATAAAATTATATACCAAAATAAATATAGTTATCTGATCCTTTTATTTGAATGTAACATCGGCAAAACAAGTAGATCGTGTTGGGTAACACATCAAAAATGTTTCTATAAGCAAATGAGTGTGGACCAAAGGGGGCGTGGTAAAAAATGCATCGGGTTGTTTTGGATCGATATGAGTTTTGAATGAAAAATATCTCAGTTAAAATACTCATTAAAAAAAAATAAAAAATCAAACGAATTCACTTTCTATAGCGATTTGAGAGGGGCTAGGGGTGGCTACAAAGGTAATATTGATCGTGACAAAGGCTAGGTGGTGGCAACTAAAAATTGTTAAGGGTGCAAATATTTAGAACAACTTTAAGTTAACAGAGTTTACAAGAACGTCTTTTTAGGATGTTCTTAAAACATCTACATAATGATAACTAACGTTTAACAGATTGTGCATCTGACATGCAAAAGCGCCTCCTTCCCGCTCTACACCCTCGTCACACAATTAATATTCTCTACCTCTTTCATACAAGGTGACGTATCCCTAAATGTCAACATACTTTTTTTGAGGACGCTTTAAGACTAGCCCTCTTTAACCTAGTATAATTTGAGTAATTGTTCAGTTGTATAATTCAAGCCGATCCAAATAAGTACATGTACAAATTCTTTTACCGCATCAATTCAAATGTTCAAATAACCGATCAAGTTTATTACCTCTATTATTCATAACAACATGTTACTTTACATGTGTCTCCTGTAGCAACATATCACAAAAACTAATAGTGTATTAATGTGCTACGTGTTGCTAATCATCATATAAACATAGCATGTTTATACTGTAACGTAATTTATTGTCTTATTAACGTAATTTAACACACTACCATGAAAATCCGTAACTGCAAGGTACTTACATTTTGCTATCATAGAACTATAGAACTATAACCTGTTGCTATAATATTCAATCTAACACTACTTAAACATGTAATTAACCAATTAAAAATACAAAACTGGCTTAAATTTCATTTTATGTTAATGGGCCATCAATATACAACGAAGAAATGACCCGGCCCAAGTTATCATAGAAGCCCAAACATCATACAACAGTTAGGGCACCCTTCATATAAACATGTTATCATTCTTCCTTCAGCCTCCTTTGCAAAAACCAGTGAAGAAGCAGTTGAGAAGAAAATGGTGCAACGACTCACTTATCGTAAGCGTCACAGTTACGCCACTAAGTCGAATCAACATCGAGTTGTTAAAACCCCTGGTAATCGTCCTTAATCATCATAATCTGCAGTTTTTTCTAATGTTTTATGTGCGTGAATCGTGACTTCATCATAGGCTGTTGTGATGCGGTGTTTGTGATTTTGATCTTCAGTAAAATTGATTTAGGAATGCGATTGAGCTTGTGTGTTCAGCCGATTTAGCAATTGAGTGGTGTTTTGTTTTTAATAGATGGTTAAAACATCTGCTAATCTTCGTTAATGAGATACGTTGTTTTTAGTGTTTATGTGCGTGATTTTTTCATTTGAGTTTTGATCTATAGGAAGTTGTTTATATTGATTTAGGAATGTGATTGAGCTAGTGCGTTTAACTGATTTAGCTATTACGTGGTGTTTTGTCTTAAATAGATGGTTAAAACTGTAAACCTTTACAAGTGATATAACTTGGATACACAATCCACACGAGAGAAACACACGCTTTGCTATTAGAAGGACTTTGAAAAACACACAGTTCATGCATAAACAAAGAACACCTACTACATAGAAATACTAAGGTGATTACAACTACCCACTATTAGCACTACGTATAACCACCCACTACTCAAACATGCATAGACTAAACATAAACAAACACGATGCTAACACTACTAATTAAACGAAACCAACAACTGCATGGACCACGTCAGCATCCATGCAAACTCTTCAAGTCGATGTTGCCACTTCATCAAACTCCCTCTCAACATTGACTTTGTGCATTCCCATCTTAGTCATGAAGTTTAACATCTTATCTCTTGACAATCCCTTTGTGAAAATGTCTGCCACTTGAGCCAAAGTGTCGACATGGACAAGATCTAGTTCTCCCTTCAATACTTTCTCCCGGACGTAGTGATAATGAACTTCAATATGCTTCGTTCGTGCATGAAATGTTGGGTTTTCAGCCAATTGAATTGCAGGTTTGTTGTCACAAAACAACACAACTCTTTCTGTTACATCCTGCTTTAGCTCTTTTAACAACTGAACCAGCCATGTAGTTTCTTGTGCCGTCATGGCTGCTGCACGATACTCCGCTTCTGTTGTTGACAAGGACACTGTTGGCTGCAACTTGCTGCACCATGACACAGCTCCATAACCGAGTTTAACAACATACCCGGTTGTTGACCTTCGGTTGCTCGGATCCCCACCATAATCTGCATCACAATAACCACTTACATTCAAATGCTGCTCCACATTCAAATGCTGCTCCCTCTTAAAGAGCACACCATACCCAGGTGTAGCTTTGATGTATCGCAGCACTTTCCTGACTGCATGCAAATGAGGGCGCCTAGGATCCTGCATGAACCGGCTGAGTACTCCAACAGAGAAAGCTATATCTGGTCGAGTTAATGTGAGGTAAATTAGACTCCCAACAATCTTCCTGTACATAGTTGCATCTTCAAGCTCCTTTCCTTCATCTGGATACAACTTGATTCTCGTATCTATTGGAGTCCAAGCTGGTTTCGAATCCAACATCCCAAACTTGAGAAGTATATCTGTGGTGTAGATGCTTTGGTGTAGTAAGAGTCCTTCACTTTGGTAGTCCACTTCTAACCCGAGAAACCGTTGGAGATTACCCAGATCTTTCATTCTAAACCGTGTGCACAGATTCTTCTTCAGCTGCTCGATCTCTCCAGTATCGTCCCCGGTGATGATCAGATCATCTACATACACCAATACAACGATCAGCCTGGGCCCGATAGATTTAACAAATAAGCTAGCATCTGCGTTTGTGCTCTTGAAACCATTTACTACTAGAAATTCCCCGATCTTAGCATACCAAGCTCTTGGTGATTGCTTGAGTCCATAGATCTCTTTCTTGAGTTTACACACGAGCCCCGACTGACTTTCTTCTTCAAACCCCATTGGTTGTGTCATGTAGATAACATGATCCAGTGTACCGTACAAAAACGCATTATTCACATCCATTTGGAAGAGCTGCCAACCTTTACCTGCTGCAAGGGCTAGAATTACACGAACAGTAGTTAGCTTTGCAACCGGACTAAAGGTCTCTTCATAGTCTAAACCATGTTGTTGAGTGAATCCTCGAGCCACCAACCGAGCCTTGTATCTGTCCACTGAACCATCTGTTTTGAACTTGAGCTTGAAAACCCACTTGCATGAAATGGGTTCCACGTTAGCTGGTTTTGGTACCAAGACCCAAGTCTCATTTTGTCTCAACGCATCTATCTCATCTTGCATTGCTGCACGCCACTCTTTCATCTTGTATGCCTGCATAAACGAATCAGGTTCAACCGGATTATCACTCACGATTGCAAAGTTAGCATACTTTGGGTTTGGTCTCTTGTTTCTTGTGGATCGCCTTGGAAGTTCAGCCTGCTCCTGAGAATGGTGGTACACACCAGTGTTCCAAGGCCCTTGATCACTGTTAACAGCATCACCATCAACATCTTCTTCTTCGTTTGCTGATTCATCAAACACCAAGTTTACTCGACTGCTCTCCAGTTCCTCCTTTAGCTTGGTTGTGTCAGGGAGTGCTTCTTTGCTAGAGGACCACCACGCTGAGTTTTCATCAAATACAACATGTCGTGACACATGGCACTTCCCAGTGTCTGGGTCGATGCACTTCCACCCTTTTCTCTCCTTGTCATACCCCACGAATATACACCGAATGGCCTTCTTCTCTAGTTTATGTCGTTGAGAACCTGGTACAAAGACATAACACACGCAGCCGAACACTCGAAGAAAACTCACATTAGGCTTTAGATTAAAAAGTTTCTCATGTGGTGACTTGAAATCTAAACCTTGTTGCGGAAGCCGATTGATCACAAACGCTGCGGTGTGCATTGCTTCTGCCCAGAACCTTCCCGGAACATTTTTGTCATGTAGCATACTCCCCGATACTTCCGACAAGTGTGTTCTTCCTCTCCGAGATGCCATTCTGCTGGGGTGTGTTCGGGCATGTTAATTGCCTTTGAATTTTGTGAAGGTTAAGGAAATCAGTGAACTCCTTAGACAATTATTCACCCCCGTTGTCTGATCTAAGCGTCTTGATCGTGCGCCCGTTTCTTTCTCAGCCTCCAATCGGAATACTTTGAAGCGGTTAAAGGCCTCGGACTTTTCCTTTAAGAAAAACACCCAAACGTAGCGTGAATAATCATCTATAAAAGTGATCATGTACCTCATTCCTCCAATTGAGGCTTGCTTGACCGGGCCGAACACATCAGTGTGTATTATTTCCAAAGGAACCTTAGTTTTGAAACTCGAAGAATGAAACGGTTGCTGGTGGGCCTTTCCGAATTGACACCCCGGGCATACAATCTCCTTTGGCACCTGCAACTGTGGAAGTCCGGCTACCAAGCCCTTTGTTGCCATCATGTCCAACTTATCATAAGCAACGTGTCCAAGCCGCGCGTGCCACAGATCAGCATTCTGGGTACCTTTAGTCTTCTCAACATACGCAGATTCTGCTGAGAGGACATACACGGTGTTGCATCGATGCCCGGATAGTACCGGCTTTGATGGCGTCACGAATTCATCATAGACTTTGACATCTTCTGGACCGAACACGACATACTTCCCGGACGAGGTAATTTGTGGCACTGAGAACAAATTTTTCTTCATCCCAGGTACATGGTACACCTTGTTTAGCAGGAACTCCTTGTGTTCACTATTTGCATCCAAGGTTACCTCTCCAACGTGGGCAATTTGATGCCTTGAATTGTCTGCTATAACAATCACCTGACTTCCTTCATATCGTACCGGTTTCGAGAGTCGGTGCTTATCCCCGGTCATGTGGTTCGAACAACCGGAGTCGACAATCCAATCATCAAATTTGTTCGAGGTGACACCGGTTGCAAGAGCCATAACTTCCTCTGCTGTCGCCTCCTCCGCTTGTGCCATGAGTGCCTCAGCATCCCACGTTGGTTCCTCGGGAACTGCCATGGCACTATTGCCTTCTTCCTGGGTCTTCGGGCAATTCCTCGCTATATGTCCTTTTCTCCCGCAGTTATAACACTTGAAAGAGAACCGCTTCCCATGCTGCTTGAATTTCCGATCACTACTCCCTTCGCCTCGTTCATTTTGTCGCCACTTCTTGTCACCGTCGTGTGACTTCTCTCGATCCCGGTTCTTGGTAGAAGAATACGAGGAAGCACCGGCTTTGTTCTTGTGCTTCTTTTCAACGTATAAAGCTTCACCTTCTGGCTTTAGAGAGACACCAGCAAGTTGCTTTGCGAGTTGTTCTTGGCTTGCCAAGAGGTTTTCAAATTCCACAATGGATGGCTGCGTTGGCCACCCTTGAACCGCTGCTACGAAACTGTGGAACTCCGGTTTCAACCCGTGTATAATTATACGCTTCATTCTTGCTTCTTCTATCTTCGCCTGTGGATCGAGTTCTCCAATTTCTCTACACAAAGTTTTCACTTTGTGAAAGTACTGAGAGATTGGCAACTCTCTTTGGGAGATAGACAATGACTCATTCTCAAGCACTTGTAATTTGGCATTGTTTTTCTTCGACAGCAACTCTTTCAGCGTGTCCCATGCTCGCTTGGGATCCGCTGCATCCTTGATGTGCTCAAGAATGTCTTCTTCAACTGTCGTCTTCAAGATGAACATAGCCTTCCCTGCTTTAACTCTCCACTTCCTCAAGGTCCCGTTCGGATCTTCTCTCGCCGGAGGTACAGTGTCTGCTCCGCCAACCACTTCCCACAAATCCTGTCCCTGTAGGTACGACGTGAGACAGGTAGACCAGGTATTGTAGTTGTGGTTGTTCAATTTCTTTACTCCACCAATCAGCTGCAACTCCGACATCTTCAAATGGAAGCTCTGATACCACTTGTAAACCTTTACAAGTGATATAACTTGGATACACAATCCACACAGAGAACACACGCTTTGCTATTAGAAGGACTTTGAAAAACACACAGTTCATGCATAAACAAAGAACACCTACTACATAGAAATACTAAGGTGATTACAACTACCCACTATTAGCACTACGTATAACCACCCACTACTCAAACATGCATAGACTAAACATAAACAAACACGATGCTAACACTACTAATTAAACGAAACCAACAACTGCATGGACCACGTCAGCATCAAAAACATCTACTAATTTTCGTTGATTAATGAGATACGTTGTTTTTATTGTTTATGTGCGTGATTTTTTCATTTGAGTTTGATCTATAGGAAGTTGTTTATATTTATTTAGGAATGTGATTGAGCTAGTGCGTTTAACTGATTTAGCTATTACGTGGTGTTTTGTTTTAAATAGATGGTTAAAACATCTGCTAATCTTCGTTGATTAATGAGATACGTTGTTTTAGTGTTTATGTGCGTGATTTTTTTCATTTGAGTTTTGATCTATAGGAAGTTGTTTATATTGATTTAGGAACTAGGAATGTGATTGAACCGATTTAGCTGTTGCGTGATGTGTGCTTGTGGTAGGTGGTTAAAGTTTCTGGTAATGTTTGTTAATCAACGAGATATGTTGTTATCAGTGTAATGATGTGGTGTTTGTGATTTTAATCTTTAGGTTTTTGTTTTTATTGATTTAGGAATGTGATTGAGCTGATGTATTCATCCGATTTAGCTATTTCGTGGTTTTTGCTCGTGATAGGTGGTTAAAGCCTTGAATAATCTTCGTTGATCATTGTGTGATATGTTGTTTTTAGTGTGTATTTTCTTCATTTTAAGGAGTATATCCTTTGCTGTTATTATTTGTTGTTTGAAATTGATGAGTTTTTGGAAATAGTTTTTCTTGATTTAGGAATGTGAATGAATTAATGAAATTAACCGATGATGTTTGCTCCTGATAGCTTGTTAAAATCCTTTGTAGTTTTTGTTAATGATTCTAATCTGCTGTTTTAGTGTTTATTGCATGTCGATTCATCATTTCAGGAGTAAATTGTTTGCTGTTGTTGCTCGTTGTTTAAGATTAATGAGTTTTAGGAAATAGTTTTTATTAATTTAGGAATGTGATTGAATTAATGCATGCAACCAATAAGTTGTCTAATCTCTGCTTTTAGTTGCTGGTAAAACCCTGGTAATCTTTCTTAGCTATAGTTATTTGCCGTTTCTAGAATTTTATATTAATGAAATTAACCGATGATGTTTGCTCCTGATAGCTTGTTAAAATCCTTTGTAGTTTTTGTTAATGATTCTAATCTGCTGTTTTAGTGTTTATTGCATGTCGATTCATCATTTCAGGAGTAAATTGTTTGCTGTTGTTGCTCGTTGTTTAAGATTAATGAGTTTTAGGAAATAGTTTTTATTAATTTAGGAATGTGATTGAATTAATGCATGCAACCAATAAGTTGTCTAATCTCTGCTTTTAGTTGCTGGTAAAACCCTGGTAATCTTTCTTAGCTATAGTTATTTGCCGTTTCTAGAATTTTATGTGTATTTTTATCATTCGAATATCAAATATCTGGCTGTTGGTGATTTACGAATGTTATTGAAATAATGTCCTCCATTTGTTTAACTATTGTGTGATGTTTGCTTTTGATAGGTGGTAAGCTAGTTTATCAGACTACCAAGAAGAGGGCAAGTGGACCAAAATGCCCTGTCACTGGAAGAGAATCCAAGGGGTATGCTTACTTATCTTAGTTTAATGTTGCTTGTTGTAATTAGATTTGCATATTAATAACACTTTTTTCAATCATGACAAATTGTTTAGCATTGCAGTCTGCTTCTAACACATTAAATTTTCGTGTCTGTTTTATCACTTTCATGTTTATTCAATAAGATTATATTTGGTGTATATAACTTTGATATGTTAGTAGTAAAAGCAGTTCGCCTGTCTTTATCAAACTGTTCAGGTGTCAATCTGATTCATTACCTGGTGAAATGATCAATTTAAGTTTAGTAATTGTGATTTTCATGTTAAAACTTTAAACTTAGTACTTTATGTTTAGCAGTTTCTTATCTTTGTAGATTGAGCAGTTTCTCTAGGATGTTAGCCATATAAAAGCTTGAGCCCATCTTGTTTACGTATCTAGTTGCAACTAGATTAGGACACTAAAGTGGACTTTGTTGTATTTGTTTGGAGAATGTACCTGGTACTTTTTTTATTGCTAGTCTGAATAGTTTATTAATAATTGACTCATTTTGTTTAATTTTTTGCTTTTGTGACATGCTGGATGTTGCCCATAATTTTCGCTTTTCTTACCTTATAGATAAACTCTTATTTTCTGTCGAGAGTTGCAACATTTGACTTGACACACTTTTTTAGAGGCATTTGAGTGTTTTTTATGTCAGCCCACTATTGTAAATCACACACAAGAACACCCAGATTTGGTGACTAAACTCAACTCATGACACCGTGAACATTATTACAAACAAAATCACACACAAATTACAATGATCCTAGCATCTACTTTAATAGAATAATTTGAGCACTAGCTACCAAGTACCAACACAAAATTTTAACACTAATATTTAGGAAAGAGAAACAAAGACTCAAATCCTAATAAAAAATAAAAGATCACATGCCATCAAGAAGTTGTGTCTGGGTCAGAATTCGCCGCTGCCTTTTCTTTTCTTTTATTTATGTTTTTGTTGCGATGATATTTAAGCCAAACTTTGAATATCTAAAATACTTTTTATATAAAACATGAAACTGTTGAATAATATTTGTAATTTAACTTGTGCCTTTAGTAGAAAGGGGTCTCATATTTAAACACATGATCATATGCAGATTCCTCACTTGAGACCTGCTGAATACAAGCGGTCAAGATTGTCTAGGAACCGAAGAACTGTTAACCGTGCGTATGGTGGCGTGCTTTCTGCAGGTGCCGTAAGGAAAGGTATTTCTTTATGTTCTTCTGAATAGTCATTAAGTTACCGACCTACTCTTAATTTGGAGGCGGAATTGAACCAAGTCTGGCTCATTTGAGCTTGGCTTGTTTGGAGGCGGATTTTCTTTATGTTCTTCTGAATAGTCATTAAGTTACCGACCTACTCTTAATTTTGGAGCCGGAATTGAACTAAGCTTTGCTCATGAGTGTTCTACAAGCTTTAGTTTGGCTTGTTTATTAGATTTAACTTTTTATTTTTATTTTACAACTAATTAAATAAAATAAAGCTTGTTTAGCCTTGCGAGCCTAGTGAAGCTTGTTTTATAAAACTTGGATTCAGGTTTGCTTATTAAACAAACAAACAAACAAACAAACCCAGTATATCCCACTCAAGAGTAGGGTCTGGGGAGGGTAGGTGGTGGCAAGTCTTTCCTCTATCCCGATAGGTAGAGAGACCGCTTCCAAAGAGACCCCCGGCTCGATAACAAAAGCAATAAAGCTAGGGAATCGACATATAATCAAACATATGATATAAGCTATATGATATATGATATATGATACCGTACCCGTCAGGTTTGCTTATTAAATGAGCTCTAATTTAGGCCTGATCTCGCTCAAGCTAGGTTTAATCCGAGCTTTTAGCAAAGCCAATATCGATTAACTCACAAGAGGCTCGGTTCATGTACACTTTAGCTCATTAGTTGATTTTATTAACTTGTATTGAGTTTGATAGTTAGTTAATTCGTTGTTTGGTTACTGTTCTCAGGATCATTAGGGCCTTTTTGGTTGAAGAACAAAAGATTGTTAAAAAGGTGTTGAAGATCCAAAAGGCAAAAGAAAAGACTGCATCTAAAGCTTAGATTTTTCTGCAACTTCTCATGAGAGAATTTTTGAGTGTCAAGATTTTGGATCTGTAATCGGATCGGTCTGGTTGGGCTGTTCTGTTTTTATGTTTTAAACACTTCTACTTTGTTACCCATGAAACCTTTTTAAATTTGTAGGATATTGTTTGTTTTCAAATGGTTTTCTGAATTACGTTTTGCGGGCTTGTTTAATGTTGTATTTACTTTGAAGTTATACAGTTATTAAGATCTAAAACAAAATTTGAAGTAGATGGTCATGTTAGCGCAAGTTCTGCTTCGAGACAAACAAGTTAAGCTTCTTGTAAATGTCGTAGGAGATGCATGAGCCGTTTCGTCTAGTTAACGTTTTAAGAGATCGGATCAGTATTTTTTTTGTTATAGATTGGATAAAGATGTCTTGCATTAGAAATTGTCACGTAACAGACTAGGCTTGAGTGGTAAACGCATAAACATAAACACCTAGCATTAATGCTTATGTATTGACAATGATTAGTAACACCCTTTAATATCATGAACACGTTTGTGTTTATTTATTCATTTATTTCATCAATTGTTCTTTAGTTTATTTTATTTTTTAGAATAACTTATAGTCTATAATTATCAACCTCATATAATTGCAACTTGTAGAATATAAACGTTAACCTTATGTATAGAAAAATGAACCTTACCACTTGAATGGTTGAATGTCCCTTGGGACAAATTTACTTTAGCAGCATAGAGGCGCACAAAAAAACGATTATAAAAACTGCGCTTGATTGCATGAGAAACTCGTCCCAACTCAAAAAACCACCGTTTCCAGACCGGGTATGATTTGTCTTGAACCAACTGTTTCCAAACTAGAACCAAACTGGTTAAAAACCACTCAAACAAAAAAAGATGGTCAAAAAACCAACCAAATTCCCAAACCGAAGCTGGACGAATTTTAACTCAAACCAGTTTTGCCTTGAAATAAGTCCCTATATAAACATCTTTGGATCTGAACCAATCTAGAAATAAAAAACCGATTTGGCACATGTTGTCGCATGGATTTGACTTGGGGGCTGTTTGATAGCTTATTAATGTTTATTAAGAGTGTACCTCTTAACGGTTCATTACCTCTTAATGATTAAGAGGTAACTCTAATGCTGAATGGTTAAAAGATACCATTAAAAATTAACCACTTAACCATTCAGAACCAGAGTTACCTCTTAACTATTAAGAGACTATAAACCATTAAGAGGTAAGCTCTTAATGATCATTAAAAGAATTAAGAGGCTACCAAACATCCCTTAGTTTACAGCTAATTAACGCTACCGATAACCCGGCCCAAAAACCTGTATATCTAGTTATATACTTGTCACTTGATTCTGTTAGGAAACTGGATAGTCCAGCTACAGGCTAACCCAATGGGCCTGAAACAAACCGGCCCATTTCACAGTCGCATATCTAAACCCTAGGCGTACTTCTTCGCCTCACTCGTTGTTGCAGGTTATTTCTCACGGCGTCTCATTTATCAGGTATGAATCTTCTTCACTCTCTCGTTCAATTAAAACGCTCAAAACCTATGGCATCTGTAATTCTGTATATATCTTTCATATGCTTAGTTGTAATCATGACTTAGGGTTTTAAATTTTTAATTCCGACATCGTTTAGGTCGATTCTTAGGATCTGTGCTTCTGCTTCGTGTTTGATCATCTTGTTGTTTGAAACTAAACAGTAAATTGAAGTGAATATCGTTTTGTATTGGAAATTTGATGTGTTGGATACATGATGTGGCTTTCTGATGTATTGTTTGATCCGTTTTTTGATGCGTTTTTGTGGTAGTTCTCATTGTTTTAGAAGGTTTACAATCTATGGGTGTTGATGAACAGTTGAAACGGATCAGTCAAACACCCGTTGTAACTGTTTGATTTTGATGGTTTGAGATCAATACTGCTTGGATGACGGTTTGGCTTTGATGGGTTGCTGGTGTATGGCTTGGTGTGGTTTGAACTTTTTGAACATGTTGTGTAAACATTACTTGTCATTAAACTATTATTAATTATAAGTTTTATTTTTGGATTTTATAGATATCTGTATGTATTTTAGTAAGCAACTATGTTTAGAGCACTAGGGATTTTAATTTTAGAAAAGAAAAGAAATGATCGGTTAAAGTTTAACACGCCAAACCAGTAAAACTGGTCAGTCGACTCACACATAATATCTAAGAGTTTTGTTGTTTGCATGTAGTTTACGTTTTTTGTAGCTATGCATGCGTAACTGTCAGGTGTTGGTTTGAACTCTTTGCTTAATGTTAGTGTTTAAAATTTAAATGATCATTAGTTTGTCATTTTCTGTTAATATTTGAATTTTTGTAGAATAAATCACTTTCAGTTAAATTTTTACACAAATTTATACACAATTACATCAATTGTCTACATTTGTGTTGTACCATTTGCATTATGACCAAATGCTAGACGATGGTAGCAAGTTAGAATGATATTTTGTTCATCAGTTACTTCATTCCCCTTTTTTGTGATTTGATGTGTGTTAGGCTAATATAATTTTTTTGGTATCAGCTACAGAAGTGGGTGAGAAAGAGCAGCAACTAGTTGCTGCATTGAAGTTGAGCCACAATGGTTCATGTGTCATTTTATCGAAACTGTAAGTCGGTTCACTTCTTTATCACATTCATTTACTCATTTTCATGCATAATCGACAAACACACTTAAATATATAAATGGAATGAGCAAGTTTTTGCTCTACTCTTATTATTAACATTCATGTTATTAGTTGTACTACTGATGTCATGATCCTCTTACTAATAAAGAGATAAAGGGTTTTTCCCCGCTGGTGTGATACTGATACTATTGTTTTGTAATCTGTTAAAGAAATCATCTCAATTTTTTTAGAATTTGTTTACATGATGTTCATCATATAAGTCTCTCAGAAAGATGTATTTTTAATACCAAATAAATCTTAATTTGTTTTATGCAAGTTTCTTTGTATATAAACGTATATGTTTTTAAAAAGTTCTGAAGCTGCTTTTAATTTATATAACTGAAAACTTTTCATTGCCTGAGTTTTAGAACTATATAGAATCAACATGTTATATAGATGGGAAGACTTTCAAGAAGAGGAAGTCGTAGGTATAAGTATTTTTTAATTGAAATATAGATGGGAAGACTTTCAAGAAGCCTCGTCGTCCGTATGAGAAGGAACGTTTGGATGCAGAGCTAAAACTTGTGGGAGAATATGGTCTTCGATGCAAAAGAGAACTCTGGAGGGTGCAATACGCCCTTAGCCGAATCCGAAATGCTGCAAGAATGCTTCTGACCCTTGAAGAAAAGGACCCACGTAGGATTTTTGAGGGTGAAGCTCTTATGAGGAGAATGAATCGCTACGGGCTTTTGGATGAGAGCCAAAACAAACTTGATTATGTGTTGGCCCTCACTGTCGAGAACTTTCTAGAACGCCGTTTGCAGACACTGGTGTTCAAAACTGGTATGGCCAAGTCTATTCACCATGCTAGAGTGCTCATCAAGCAGAGGCATATCAGGTATTATATTTTTGTCATAGACTTATAACCATATCTGTGTTTTTGTCTGGAGTACTATATAGATGTCAAAGAAGCAGGTTGTGTAACGAGTCAGAAAAGTCATGTTTTGTAACTTTTTCTTCACTGTTTCAAATTTCTTATTAACAGTTTCAAACATGATTACAGAAGTTTTGAATAAAAATGCTTTAGGTATCTCTCTGCAATTTGCATTACCAAAAAATGGGAGGGGTGGGTAACGAGTAAAAACAGTTTGCTGGTCATAATTGATCGGGCTGGTGTGACTCAAAAACATTATGTTTTTTTTTTAATTAATAAAATCAAGGGTCTCAAGTGATTACAAAGGTTTTAACGTTTCAATAGCTATTTAATCTTTTTAAAATTAGATAAGTTATTTTGTTAGTTTGATCTGTTAATCTGTTGGATTAACGGTCACACTTGGCTTACCTTTAGCTTTGGCTAGGGTTGTTTTGAGCTCAGTTACTAAAGCATGAGTATGCTCTAGCTCTCACCTCATTTCTGTTTAAGCTATCTTTGGCTGTTCTTTATAATGTTATGCATGCCTTTTATAATTATTATTAAATTGGCTTGGGCTCGACCTTGATACATAAACAAGCTCCAATTTTGGTTCGAGTTCGGATCGCATTTTTTATTTTTGTTACTATCGAATTCTGACTGGCTTTTGGCAGCCTGACTAGCTAGACCCTATATCATTAACATCTCTTATACATCACCCTTTTTTTAGTTATTGTCATTTTATCTCCAGAATATTTACCTCTTTTTCACTTGAATGCTTTTGTGGTTGCAGGGTTGGAAGGCAAGTAGTGAATGTTCCATCATTCATGGTGAGAGTTGACTCACAGAAACACATTGACTTCTCTCTCACAAGTCCATTTGGCGGAGGCCGACCTGGTAGAGTGAAGCGAAAGAACCAAAAAGCCGCAGCAAAGAAGGCGGCAGGCGGTGACGCCGATGAGGATGATGAAGAATGAGCTATCACCAAAGTTTTTTATATCAAAGGTTTCATCTCTATATTACCTTTCTAGACACTGTTTCTTATCCCAGCTTTTTCAGAACCTTTTATTGTTAGGAAGTTTTGGATGTTGTTTGCTTGTGTTGTTAAGAACACCATAATGGATTTTGTTTGTCTTCCAACAAACTCTAAACATGTTCGCCTAAAGGTTCCACAAGTCTAGTTGCATACCAAAATCTCATGAGAGGAAGTTAAGAATTTTCTTAGGCGGTTTCCAATAAGTAATGGCTCGTGTATTGTCAGTGGTGGCATTATTCGGCTGGTGCTAAGTTTGACCAAAGGTTGGGACGGAAAGGGTGCGGGCCGTTATAAAGTCCGCATTGGTGGCTTAAGTGTAGGTCATGTGTTGGAAACGAGCGTGCACTGCACACCGAAACCCTTAGCGCTTCATTGGTCGAATTGAAGTGATAATGTTTTAAGATTATCAGGACACTTCTTAAGTTGCGAAGTTAATGGTATCTTTCAAGCATCCTAATATTTTACGACACGTGGTTATCAGTGTAAGCTAAGTAGTTTTAGAATGTATGCAGCTATGCAAGAGTTGAGATGACTTTAGCTTCAAATAAATTTAGAAATTGCCGAAATCAAGCTCTCATAAGTTTAAAGAGCTTCGTAAATTACTATTTTGGTCCCTGTGGTTTGATCATTTTAACCATTTGAGTTCAAAAACGAATTATCTAACAAATCAAGCCCTATGGTTTGTATTCTATAACTATTTCAGTCCAATATACTAACAGAGTTAGATTTTTCAGTTATTTTTTAATAAAATGACCAAACTGTCCTTGGACTGAAATGGTTATTTTTAATAACCTCAGGGACCAAAAATGTAATTTACTCTCTCACACAAACATATTATATATATATTATATAAAAGTATATATTATATATATATATTATTATTTATTTTGTATTATATATATATTATTATATGCTTTTGTTATCGAGCCGGGGGTCTCTTTGGAAGCGGTCTCTCTATCTATCGGGATAGAGGAAAGACTTGCCACCACCTACCCTCCCCAGACCCTACTTTTGAGTGGGATATACTGGGTTTGTTTGTTTGTTTGTTTGTTTATATATTATTATATATATATTATATTATATAAAATATATTATATTATTTATTTTGTATTATATATATTATATTATATATATATATATATAGATGCACGAAATGTTTTTATTTTTACTTTTTAAAGTTTTTTAAATATTAAGCTTAATTTTAAATCGCTCGGTTATAAAGTCGTGTTTAAACATTCATCTTATCTAACGGAAATTTTAAAAGCGTTTGGCTTATTATACTTTTATTTGAACGGTTAAACTTACTTAAACATCCTTGATCCTTTTAATCTTTTTTATTTATTTAAATCACAAAGTCTTTTTAACTGTTATTTTATTTAATATTTTTTTAATCGTTCAATTCTATAAGCTTCTTTTTAAATTTTTTTGTATTTATACATATTTTTAATTATTTGGCTCGTTTAAACGTAATTTATCGCTCTTTTATTTGAACGTATTTTTACTATTTGTTTATTAAAAAGCTCTCTTTTTCAAACCAACCTGTTAAAATTATTTAACATGTTTGCCTAATATATGTGTGTATATGTTAAAATATTTTTATTTTTTATTTTTTAAAGTTTTAAAAATATATTTTTAAACCGTTTGGATTTTAAACTGATAAGTTAATTACTAAAAAATATTTCTAAGTGTTTATAAACCATTTGGTTTTCAAACATCACTCTTTATACAATTGGTTTTTAAAATTTAAAAGGTTGGTTTTTTAAACAATTTTTAAAATCACTAATCTTCAAATTGTTCGGCTTTAAAATCTTTCGGCTTTTTAAACATATTTTTTATAATCATTCGGCTTTTTAAATTTATTTTTTAATCGTTCATCTTACTTAAATGTCTTTTAAAATCTTTTCGCTTTTTAATGTTTTATTTAAATAGCTTTTTAAACCGTTCAACAAATTAAACTTCGTTCTAAACTTGTTTGCCTTATTTGAACGTCTTTTAAATCGATTGTTATTCAAACGCAACGATGAACTTAAAAAGTTTAAATAAACTAAGCACATATAATTTTAATATCGTAAAAGCCCTAATTGTAATAATCAAAACTCAAGTTAATCCTTAAAATAATACAAATGACATAAATTTATGACAAAGAATCAAAAAGAGAAAAAAGATGTTTTAATAAAATGAATTGTTGAAAAAGAAAGCATTTTAATAAACGAATAGTAAAAAGACGTTCAAATAAAAGAACATGATAAAATTACGTTTAAACTAGCCGAATAATGAAAAACATGTATAAATACAAAAAAAATTAAAAAGAAGCGTAATAGATTTGAGCGATTAAAAAAACTCGTTTAAATAAAATAACAATTAAAAAATAATTTGCGGTTTAAATAAAACAAATAGATTAAAAGGACATTTAAGTAGCTTAACAGTTTAAATAAAAAGTATAATAAGCGAAACGATTTTAATTTTTCTGTTAGATAAAATGAATGGTTTAAATACGACGTTTAAAACCGAGCGATTTAAAATTAAAATGTAAAAAAATTTGAAAAATAAAAATAAAAAAATTCCGTGTATATAACATATATATATATATATAATATGTTTGTGTGAGAGAGTAAATTTCGTTTTTGGTCCCTGAGGTTATTAAAAATAACCATTTCAGTCCAAGGGTATTTTGGTCATTTTATTAAAAACTAACTGAAAAATCTAACTCTGTTAGTGTATTGGACTGAAATAGTTATAGAATACAAACCATAGGGCTTGATTTGTTAGAAAATTCATTTTTGGACTCAAACGGTTAAAATGACTAAACCACGGGGACCAAAATAGTAATTTACTCGAAAAAAAAATGCACACAAACAAAAGAAAAGTATAAAAGTGTGAATTTTATTTTTCTTGTCATTTTTAACAGAATTTAATATGTAAAATATTGTCAAGGTATTTTCTGAAAAAAAATAGAAGCTATATTGATTTTCATCTAAAAAATTGTTAAATGATTTTGTGAGATAATTTTTCTTAAGAAAAAAGTAAAAGAATGTTAGGATTTTAATGGTATTTGACCATTTATTTAACATGCTCTATGTAAAAGCATAGCTTTACTTTGAATACTTGTTTTGAACAGGAGCTAACGATGTCAGTATATTATGGTACAATACTACAATTTATAGACCTTTTTACTTTTGTATTAAGATGGAGAAAATCCAGAAACGATACGTATGCGATTATGGTGATGTAGCTATATAATATGTATAATAACTTAATTACAAATAGTTGACAATATTTTTTAACTATAGTTTCTACTAACAAAATTTATAAATAAAACTGCAAAAAAAAAAAAAAAAGATCTGAACCTACTGGTTGGAGAGTACAGCTCCACAAACCTATCCACTTGGTTATATAAATTATAACTTATAAGAATGATATATATAAGAGACAAATTACAAAAAACCTAAATTTCTTATATTTAAAGATATCAATTATTTTTAATTTTGTTTATACTTCAGATATTATTGATTGGGTTTCATGAAAACTATTACCGCATTTGGACTGGAATACAGATTTTTGAACAAAATGTTTTTTTAACTTTTAATACGTACACATATCCCTAACAATTATAAATCGATAATTCATTTATTTTGTCTGTTACATTAAATCCAAACGTTACGTATGAGGTGTTTATTATTTATAGCACCTCCAACGGTTCTGGTTTTGACATCAATATGGCGTTGTATAAACAAATAATCATCTAATTTTTGTGCGAAAAACCATCTACTCAAAGTTTGCCGTTAAAAAAAAGGCTTAGGCTATTTCAAGTGCAATCATATGTTAAATCCAATGTTTTCAGAACCGGATCGGACGTCGAACCGGACGCCTTATTGGTTTGGTGATCGGACCGGTCAGACCGGATTTAACTATATTTTAATTATATTTATATATGTAATTAAATATAAGTAATTTATATATGATTTATATATGTATTTATAGTTATATATAAAACTTAAGTATATTTGGATGTGTGTGAATATATGTTTAAGATTATGGTGAACACTTTGTCCCATATTGGTGCGGGGACAAGGTGAGGTTTGGTTTATAAGTAATTGTGTTTATCACTCTAGTGTATCTTTATGACATATTTTGCCACAAGTACTACCCGCGCGTAGGGGGGGTGCAAAAATGGGGAAAAAGGTTGGATTTCCAGCGAACTCGTGTGTGCCCGTGCGAGCCCGTTTTTTGAATTCGGTTTTACTTTTTGATCTAACGCACTAATTTATAGTTCAACACCCCGTTTTTATTCAAAAAAGTAAAATAAAAAAATAAAAAAAATTTAGAAAACCGGTCCGGTTCCCCCGGTCCGACCACCGACTCGGGTACAACCGGTTGGTCCGACCCATACAAAACGATTCATGCACGACCGGACCGGCCACCAAGCCGATCCCGGTTCGGCCGGTTGGTGGCCGGTCCGATCCGGCCGTAAAAACACTGGTTAAATCACACCTTAATCCACCTCTGCGTAAGTTTAGCTGATAGGATTTAATGGTTGTGACATTACACATAGTCTTATGGCATAAAAAAATTCTGCTCTAAAGAACTATTTAAAGCTGATAGGATTTAAAATTTAAGATTTAAATCTAAGATCGTTTAGTTTATAGCTTGTATCACCTAGATTTAAATTTGAGTCATTTGAACAACTTTATTCAACTATCTAAAGACCCAAACCTAAATCAATGATGAAAACAAACTTCAAAAACTAAAGCATAAACACTATATAGTGGTGAAAGAAATTATGCCATAATGTGAAAGTTTTGCAAACTAAGAAGCTTTGTTTACTAATTTTAAAACTAGAGGGGTGTGAAGTAAACTTTTGTCTGTGTGCAGTGGGCCCATATGTTTGTCTGCCTACGGCTTACGCTGAGGTGGGTCCCTTTCTTTAATCAATAGGTGGGTCCCACCTTGGAGTACTACAAAAGCAAGTGGGTTGTACCTAGGACAATGCGCCCACGGCGTATGTTAGAACCGCTTATGACTTTAATCTCGAAATAATAAGTTTTTTAATTTAAAGTCATGAAAACGATAATATATTGAATATAAATATTATCATATCTGATCTTACGTTATATAAGGGTTTTTTTTTTTTTTTTTTTTAACTACGCTTGAAACTACTTCTATTGTCCGAGTGAATTTTTTCAAGATAGGTTGTTACTTGTCTATACTAATTTTAACGTTTTAGATCAGACTCACCCAATAATAAAATTAAAAACGAAACTCATTATCATAAAGAAAATCACTTTTGAGTCAGATTTAAACTTTTTAAAGATTCCAACAACTAAACTAACCAGTCTAACCTAGTAAAGTTAATAAAAAGGTATAAAAATATATTATTTAATTAAAAGTAGAGAGAGAAAAATAGTGATTTTTAACATAATTATAAGGATGAAAATAAAGAATGAGATGTGAGTGCTCTAACAGATGTGTATATTCTTAGTTAAAAAAATGGTTAGTTTAAGTCTCCCTGAATACATTAGGTAAACATGAATATGATTAGAGTAGGAGTTTTCAACAAAATGATAATAGTCATTAGTTTTAATGTTTATAGTTGTAAAATACATAACTTTATTTCATGTGTATAGATCTTGTAATGTATAAATTTGACTATCTTTTATATTAGTTATATTTTTATTTATACGAATAAATACTTTAGTTTTGAACATATGTTTTCAGGTATATGCTTTCTATATTTTTATGTGCAAACTTTATTCTTATAAAAGATTATGAGTGAATTTATAGCTGATATAAAAAATTTGTTCCTATAATAGTATTATGTAGAAGATTGCTTGCGTATAAGCATATTATACATCACGTTCAAACGGGTTTAAGCTAGAAAGTATTTATTAATATATATAAATTTAACATGATTAATCTGATTTTCTACTTTAGAAAATATTATTAATATGATTTGTACTTTAATTTTATTAAGATAAGTCAAATATCTGACATAGAATAAATTATGAATCATAGATAACCAAGATCTGAAGTTTCTTAAAAATTGTCTCCTAATTAATTAGTTTATACAATTATAAAAGAAATTATTTATAAGTTCAAAATTCTCAGAAAAAAGGTTAGTTTTTTTTTTAATTTAAATGTATGGTTGCCGACGAAATATGTTAACTAACATACTATTTCTCGGTGGGCCTGTTTTGACAGATAATTTAATAAATTTATAATTATTAAACTTATTTTATTATATTATGCGTAAGAAGAGAAAATATACGGAAATTTTAGGCGCACCGTGCTTTTCCTGGAGAAAACCGACCCAAGCTGTCACGGTTAGGTCTCCCCGTGACCGCTAGGTCAGGTGTGACATCTAGCTGTCGCGGTTTACCCTACCCGTGACAGTTAGATCTGGGATCAATGATTGGGTATGTAATTATGGGGTATTGATTGGGTATGTAATTATGGGGGTATTGATTGTGCGCATGGGGGGCTATATGTCACGGTTTGGCCAAACCGTGACATTTACTTTTATTTTTTTTTATTCTTTTAAGCATTAAATATTTATATATTTCGTGTATCTTCCTTAAAGATTAAACATTAATTTTTATTTCCGTAATTTTATCACTGTAAACTTGAGAATGAAAAGGCTGGAAACACCGTTCGATCGGAGTTTGATTTCGTGTATCTTCCTTAAGCATTAAACATTTATTTTTATTTTCGTAATTTTATCACTGTAAACTTGAGAATGAAAAGGCGGGAAACACCGTTCGATCGGAGTTTGATTGATTATCGATTACTAGTTTCACCGTCACATCATTTCTATCTTTTCGTGAATATATAATATAACTATTATTTTTATGATCTGTATTATTTCGTTAGATATTTGAAGAAGCTAAGAAATTCTGCTATGAAACTGGTGTGAAAGTTGCTGTTGCATATGGTGGTGCACCGATTTCTCATCAGGTTTATATATTTTTAAAATCATTAACAAACACTATTTTATAGTTTTAATCATTAACAAACGTGCGATACAGTTCATCTTTTTTTTTCTAATCTGCTTAATTAGTCTTTGTAATCTATTATCTTTAATCTTGATTCAGAACGCGTTGACTTTAATCATTGTGGAGACAAAACGCAGCGCAGATTCTTTGGAAAACTGGTTATGCAGGGTCGGTTTCCTTCTTCCACCGTGCACAACTATCCCTTCTTCTTCCTCAACCGCAATAAGAAACTCCCAAACCTAACAAAATCAAAACACCACCCCCAAATTCAATAGAAATGCATGACGTATAATCGGTACGCCTAATAGGCTAATAGTAAACTCAATTCAAATAGTATGCACTCCTCAAACATCAAAAAAACCCTAAATCTAATAGCAACACAGAATGTATAATTGGCATGAATATCAGTAGACTTGATAATGTAATACCTTATCACTAAGAACATCAGTTTTGTTGTGACGGATGTACTTGTAAAGCCCGAGGCGAACTGCAACCCGAGCGAGTTTTTCACCACTAACATTGCGCGCACGGAGTTCAGAGAGTTTACCAGCGTCGATATCGGGGTAAGTGAAGAAGAAAAAACTTGAGATTGCGAGCCCAAGAGCAGAATCACCGAGGTCATGACATTCAAATCTGGAAGCTTCGGCTTTTGATAATGATCTCCCGAACCCGACATTGTTTTCGAATTAACGCGTTTTTGGAATGACGAAGGCTGAAAAATCTCGAGTGTGGATTATGAAATTGCGAATTTTTAGTTTGAAAATGGATATGCCGATTGTTCGAAGGTGAAATGTATATAAGGTGAAATTCCGGGGCACAAACCGTCACGGTTTGGCCTCCACGTGACGGTTTATGCCGGGAATCCCGGCCTTTTGTCAAAATCACGTCTACGTCGTAGCTTGAACTGAGACCGTGTACCTTAGAGGTCACGGTTTGGCCTCCACGTGACGGTTTGGTGACCGCTTTTCAACTTTAACAGCCCATTTTGTCATTTTGTCATTTTGTTGTCAGAAGTTCACGGGGACTACCACCCGAACCGTGAAAGCAAGACCATGCTGTCACGGGGACAAACACCCCAAACCGTGACATCAAGTCCATGCGGTCACGGTTAGGTGCCAAAATATGACCGCAAGACCTAACCGTGACCGTTTGAACCGGCACACCCCCAAAAACCCATGCGGTGTCCCCATTAGGACCCAAAATATATCGTTAGTGGAACTATAACTCATGGATAATCGATTTCCCACTATTCATGAGATAAAACATCACGAGGTTATTAGTTATGTTTTAGTTATTTTTTTGAGTATATGTAATTGTTATGTGTGTAAATCGTAAAATATAAAACTGTATTTTTATTAAAATTTATTTTTGAAATATTATACATTATACATTATAACTAGTGTTAATATCCACACGCGCGTTGCGCGTCTTGAAAACGCTGTAAATCGATACTCTGTAAACTATCTAAGACAGCAAGATCATACCGAAAGGACCACGTTGACTACAAAATGTCGGTAACACCACAGTTTGAGACTATTAAAATCAACAATTTTCCATTTTAATGTCGGGCTCAGAGTGTGTAAAGAAATGACTCCATCATGCCCGAAGGGCGGGTTGCAGGCAATAACCTGCCATCCTACACCCCTTCCAGGGCTAGACAATGTCCTCAATCAATTTTTACTCAGACCCATCAACTCATCACAGCCCATTAGAATGGAAATTAAAAGATGTTACCTGAATCTGTAGCAAGATCCCATAAGCAACGACCCATATGACAGTCATCACAGCCAAAGAGACAAAAACGGCATACACAACATGGCTCAGATCTCATTAACAGATCGATGTGGCTGCGACACAGGTTGCAAGAGAAAAACATCTCACTTGCCATCCTCGTTTATGCCACGCCAAGCAACGACCCATATCACAGTCATCATAGCCAAAGAAACATAAGCAACATTAATCGGATCTCGAGCGATGTAGGGTTTCAGAGCAAACCTACAGACCACATGTCAATTGCATTGGTGTATTCTGTTGCTCTAAAGATCAACTCAGGAGCCGTATAATATCTTGAGCAAATATATGATATATTTGGTTCCCATCATGCCATATCTGTACACCAAGAAAATGAATTTTTTATTGTACAAAGTCAATACTATTTTACAATGATATATTTTACATGCATATAAAAAGTTGTCAAAACACATGAGGAGCTTCTAATATGCATATGGAAAAAATAAGTAATTTACTGGGAGAAACGACAAGCATTCTAGAAAACAGCTTAAACATGGTCTATTTGATCTTTAATCGTATCAGATGATTACTTTAACCATGAATGAGAAAGAGCAAGTTCACCAAAAACTGATCTGCAAACATTTTCTTGAAGTCTTGACCATAAAAAATGCGCACTTGAAACTAATACTAAAACTTCTATCAGGTTGCTGTGAATTGTGAAAATGATCTTATGTTACATACACAACTAAAAGGATTTATGTCTCCAAACAAAACAGGACCAAAGCATCATTAATCTTATGCCGTAAACCAATAAATGTAAAACTCTAAGCACGAATAAAAGTTAATCGGCATGCTAAACTCCAAACCATAACTAAATGCTATCATTCAGCATATGGAGCATACAATCATGATAACTGATAGCCATGAAGATCATCATCATCATACTCCATACACATACATAGCAATTCAAAGTTAGAACTTCAAGACATGACTACACTGATCCTAATCCAAAGCACCCAATAATTTTCATCAAAAAAAGCCAAATCTTTACTTATTGCGCCTTCGATCTACCCATTTTAACAGTCCTTCAAAACAAATCATTAATCAACCTCTTTTTCAAGAAACATAACAATACATTACACCATCTACATTCTACACATGATAGTTCACACTCATAGGCATTCATTCCATTACAGTTTCTGCACATTCATACATACATCATTCAACATAATGAATCTTTAACACCCCCCCAATACAGTTAAATCTGCAACTCTAAACTTCAAATCTTGAAGTCTATAAACTTCAACTATAATGCTACAGTAAACACAATCAGAATCAAATCAAATAAGCATCAATTAAACATATGATAAGTCAATTCACCTTATGCAAACTCTCGGGTTAAAAGGGGTGGATATTACTATTCAATGAATAGTAATATCCAACTTCTTTTTTCATAGTATGTAATATTTCAAAAATAAATTTAGAAATATTATACATTATACATATAATCGTAAAATATTATGCTTAAGCAATATTAGCGGGTAAAAAGCAACTTCATCATTTTGCACATTAGCCGTTGTCAGGTTTTCTCGTTATTTACCGAAATCATTTATTTAAATTTTTTCGCTTTTTTATTAAACAACGCTTGAAATTTCACTAATTCTTGTCTAATACCTAAGTGAATGATTTTTTGTTCTAACGGCTAATAAATACTTTAGGTCCCGGTCATCCGCGTAAACCAATTGACGAAAGGTCATCCACTCCCGCGAACACAGAAGCGCTGGTGATGTGGCCCGTCCGCAATTCCAAAGGAAATCCACCACATAAAGGTTCACTGTTCTTATTTGCGAAAAGACACCCGCACTTATGAACACAGAAGTGCTAATACTTCCCACCATCCCTGAGTGGGTCTTTTTGAAACACGATGTTATAAGTTCACAATAATAGTAAAGTTTCAAGTGTGACTCGTTTAATACCCCATAAAAAGAAAAACCAGTACAATAGAAAAACTTCTTGAGTTAAGTTTGAATTTAAGACTTTAAAATTTAAATATCTCAATCCGCAACCATTGCCCTCATATTATCAAGCAATGGTCCAAAAAGAAAAGAAGACCGACCACATTTATTTAGATAATAATAATAGTTTTAATATAATCATTAAGAAAATAAGATAATTTAAATACTCTGTACAACTTATTGTTACATATAAAAAGAAGTTTGGTTTCAGATCTTTGTGATTTTGATCAAGATCCATCAAGCACAACTAACAAAAGTTAATTATTATATATTTTAAATGGTTTTTAATCTATTATTAATCCAGTAACCCACTTAACGTATGATTTATACTCTTAAACTTCAAGAGAAGTAGCAATTATCAACACCCGGTACCATCAGGTCTAATGCCCGTTGATAAGATAAGATGTTATTTAAACAGAATTATAAAGTGCGTTCTTAGCTTTAGTTAGAGGAGGCAAAATGAGTGAGTTGGATTGGGTTGGTTGTTAAGTTAGGATGGATTTGGGTCAGGATGGGTTTAGGTAATGATGGGTCACTTAGAAAAAAAGGTCAGGATGAGTTTGGGTTAATATGGGTTTGGATCAGGATGGGTTCGGATCAGTATGAGTCATTTTTAAAAAAAGTCAACACTATTTTACTAGTTTTCTACAATCCAACAACATATATAGATAGATACATATACAAGCTCAAAAAGATACATATAAGACTTCATCTATAATAGATAGATGCATCTACAATCCAACAACACATATAGATAGATACATATACGGACCCATGGTGACGCGGCGGACCCGGGGCGACGAGGCGGACCCGGGCGACGCGGCGGTCCCGTGGCGACGCGGCGGACCGGTGGTGATGTGCGATGAAACTCGACAGAGGTGGGAGGTTGTATGTGTGTTGATGGTGTGGTGGACCGGTGGTGATGCGGTGGTGGTGGTGCGGTGGTGTCTTGTGCGACGGAGGCGATCAATTTGAGTGAAAGGAACATTGACTTAAACTTGTAGATTTAATTTTGAAAACCCATCTTGACTTATGTTTCTTTTTTTTCAAAAATGCTTTTAACCCATCTTAACCCCCTTGTGTTTTTTATTTAATCCATTCTAACCCATCTTTATTTTTAAAACACCCATTATGACATAAAATCACATCTTTAAATTTCTTTTGCTCCCTCTAATATTTAGTTACATATAAAAAACATTCTTTAATAGGTGTTAAGGGATTGGGACTTGGGTCTAATAAAAAGATATGATATAGAAACTAAAAATTATAATAATAAAATAAAATAAAATAAAATAATAATAAAAACTCGTTCTATTTTCATTGGGTATGACCATGACAATTGCCCTTTTGTGTTGTGTGGTACCCCTGTACTCATAAGTCAAGGCCACTATTTTTCTTTTCAAACTGAAACCACCTAACATACATAGTTTGTAATTTCTAAATAATGATAATAAAAAGTTTTATTTAACATATGTAATTTTAAATTAATAATAATGATAAAAAGTTTCATTAACATACTTAGAAACATTAAGAAAACAAAGAATATATTAGTTTTCATAAAACTTAAAATGTAAATACCAATTTAAAAATTAATTAACTAATTAAAAAACGGGAAAACGCAGAAGATCTGGGATAACACCATATAAAATAGAGAAAATTGAAGAAAACAAAAAAACAGATATAACATTGATATATACACAAAAAAAACGAAAAAAAAAAGAACGTTTAATTTTTTTTGACATAATAAAGTTATTGGAATTAGAATGGTTTAAGTCTTAGGATAAAAGTTTGAGCAAGGTCTAAATTGGATTGGTGATATGTAGTTGTGATTTAGTTTGATGTTTAGTTGTGATTTAGCTTGAGCAGAGTAACATTCAAGTTCAATGGGTCAAACAAAAATGTTTATATAAATCCGTACTAAAGTTTGATTTTTGAATGCCTAATAATAAATCTATATTCTTTAAAATCCACTGTGCTTGATTAGAAAAATCCAATTTTTTTACTATTGGACCAAAATCAAGGAAGAGACTTTCCTTCCCCACCGGTTATTAAGCGTTAAAGCATTCACAACGGATTTCTTATTTTATTTATGTAAATATATTAAAAATCATTATATTTTTTTCTCCTTTTCAGTTAAATAATATTTTTATATCTTTATCATCATTTTTTCTCTCATTCACTGACAACTACTTTTAAAAATATTAAAAAATATATAAGGATTGAAAAGTGATTTTTCAAATATATCAATTAACAATAATATTTTCTCTTTGTTTCATTCACAACAATTCAAAACCACTCTATATAATATATCAAACACACTCACGTATTTTTAATGATGTCATAGTAAATGCTCTTAGATAATTAGATCCACTTTGCTTGTGTCGGCTTGATTTACATTTTTATTTAAGTTCTATCATCGTATGATGTGATATGCCTTTTTAAAAAGTATAAATAGTTGTTAATCACCCGTGCAATGCTCTTGTAATAATTATTTACTTACAACAATGTATATAAATAGCTAAAATGTTCATTAAAAAAAAATAGTACGCATAAAACGGTTGCCTACACAACTTTTCATTTTAAATTTTTTATTTTATTATAAATAAATATAATTATGATTTAAAGATTTAAAAAAATACTTACCTTAACGACGAAAAGAATTAAACTGTGCCTGTATAAATACTATGTGTTTAAAAAGTTGATCCAAGCATTCCTTATTAATTTTATATTATAATATACAAATATTGTGTAAACGCAAATAGGTCGATTTTAAAAATAAAAATTTTAATGGACAATAATAAAACTAAATTTCCTAGAAGATTAAGGTTTTGTTTTTTACAACTTACAAAGGCAACAAAAAATAAGAAATAGTTTGTATATTTATAAATTTAAAATTAATTTTTTATAGAAACGATTTGCTAAGCTCGGGGATTCCTTAACCAAACCCGTTACCCTAAAAACCGTTATGTGCCCAATTCTCACGTCTAGGTTTTTCTTAAATGAATTATTATTCTTTTTAAAATAACCCGTCCATACATGCATACACACATATATTTCGATGTGGTTTATTTGGAAGGTTTACAACGATCTCATCTTCAAAGCTAGGCGTTTAAGTGTGGATAAGGTGATCGAGGAGGTCATTTATACTTCCTTCTCATGGTTTAAACATAGAGCAAAGTATACAGATTTAGCATGACATATATGGTGTAATTTTTCTTTTTTAAAGTTTCCATTATGAGATCGTTTGTATTAGTGTTCAGGCCCTAGCATATTGCTAGTATAGAATACGAGACATTAAATAATCCAATTTGGCAACATGATTATACATATTTAGTGATATGTGGGGGAACATCTTTTCCCTGTTAATCAATATTATTAATTTATAAGTTTAATCAAATCATGAAACAACAAAAAGGTAAAACATGACATGAAAGATCAGCTTAAATGTCAAGTTATTGCTATATCTCGTGGAACCACCAAGTGGGGAAGGTGTCATGTGACATATTCGGTCTCCTTTAGATATTTTATTTCTCCAATCAACTTTTATTTTTATTCCTTATTTCTTTGATCTATAATATAATACAAACATAACAACGTTTATAATAAATATATCGCACACTAAGTTAATTAATAAGTGACTATTTATTTATTTGACATATTGGTTTATTTTTGTTTTATAACAAAAGCATTACATCAGTAACATCTTAGATTAAATTTTTTCTAGTTCAAACTGTAACATAGCGTAAATTGTAGTCTCGTCTTCACGCTCCCATACCTAATCGCAAAAAAACTCGCAAGTCAGATGATTTTAGTTGGACAATTGTTTGTTTGATTTTGATAATCGTTATCGTTATATTTGTAGCCAATTTCTAGAAGAAAAGTAGGAAGAAAGTTGGAGTTGGTATTTAAGATTTTAATTGTTATTATATTTTTTAAATAATAAAATGATAAAAAAAAACCCTATACGTTGCACACATGCTGCTTTTAACGTGTTTTACAAATATTTTTATTGGATGTGTGAGTTTACTACTAATAGAAAATACATAAAAATGACAAAAGATGTAAGAGACAATGAGCATAAATGATGATTCTTGTAATTTACAAAGATTAATAACCTTTTTATACCCTGAAAAGTCAAAGAAATATACAATTTTATGCATTTATGTACAAACGCATCTTATAACTATCTATTTCATGATGAAAACAGATGATATTAAATAAATTTACAAACGCACCTTGTAACTATCTAATATATATTCTATTAATTATATTTCTTGATTATGTAATATAGGTATTATATACAAGCTAATGTTTTCTTTTTGCCGGCAAATAGAAATGTATAAAAACCCCACCGGCTAGGAGATAACTAACCAGGGACAAAAACATTCATATATTCTCCTTTAAACTTATAAAATAATATATTTTTTAAAGGGATATGTTAGTGATACATCTAATTTATTTTTATCTTCTATATCTCTCTCTGTACATACATATATATATACATGAAGAAAGATAGAGACAATAGGGTGTTTGAATAACAAAAATGGGTGTGTATAACCCAACTCCTTCTCAAATTAATTATGTTTGAATATCATTCTAGATTATGCGTTGAAAACTTTTATTTGAAAAAAAAAATATGTAACTAATTATTTAGTAAAGCGAAGCTTTTAAGGAGTCCGGCTATTACTTCTCATACTCACCACCTTAAAAACAAAGTTTTAAAACTTGTCATATTTCACCCGATTTTTTTTACTTTCAGATAAAAGTTTTTTCTTTTCTCTAAACTTTTTTCAAAAAGACTTGATATAAAAATATAATGATATGAAAACATATTTAAAATATTATTTAAAATCTATAAAGAAATTAATATAAACATTCTAAATTAGAAAAAAAAACTATCAATAAAAAATATATTCTAGAATTGAAAATAGACCTAAGTGGATCTAATTCAACCATTTAAACTGATTTATTCGGTTCGTTATTCAATTAAACCTACTAAACCGTTTATTATTCGTTTATACGGATCACTGAACCGAATACGGAAGATTTTATGTAACCTCTAACCGATTTGAAAAATGAATACGGCATTTGATTCGGTTTTTTCTGCTACGGATACGATTTTGTTTTGGGTTATTTTTTATTTATGGCTTTTTGGAGCATTCGTATGTAATAAACATTAAAAGACAAAAAGAGAAATAAACTAAAAGAAATAACAAATAGATTTTTTTTAAAAAATAAATAACAAATAGATATAACTTAAAAGTTTTTAGTTTAACATATTGTGGAGTGATATGATAAAAAAAAAAACATAAAAGAAAAAATCAACTATTTCAAAAAGTTAAGGGCAATGATATATCAAGTAATATAGAGAATCACTCATAAAGGTTAAATACTTAATACATGTATGATCCTATAGATCGATATAAGAATCATAACCCGGGTAATTTTAATATGAAAACCTTATTTTATAAAATCAATCTGTAACTTCTAATAATTATATTGAAATATTATTACAAATTTCACTTAGACGCAAACGTATTTAAGTTGTAATGTAAAAAAAATTAAAAATACGTTGTTATTTTTATAAGAAAACAAAAAAGTATATTTTAAAACGTGTATTTACTTTCTAGAGGAAACAATATTGCATCTTCCTTGTCGGGGATCTACTTTTACTTTCAATATAAATATTCAAAGATGAAACGTGAGATGAACAATTCTCTTAAAGTAGCATCTGATTTGTGATATTAATTTTAAAAAATAAGTAATTATATTACTTATGCTAGTCGTAAATAATTTAATGTGATGTCATCGGTTGTTTTTAACTCGGTTATAGCTCGAGAATCAAGTCGATTTTCGTTAGGTAAATTATGGTGTAATGGCTTGAGGTTTGGGTTCCTGATTCTAAAACTCGAGGACAATTGTTTGATTTTGATAATCGTTATTATCATGTTTAGAGCCGATTTCTAGTAGAAAAGTAGGAAGAAGTTGGAGTTGGTATTTAGGATTTTAATTTTTTATAATTTTTTAATAATAAAATGATAAAAAGATCAAAATAGCCTATGCGTTGCACACAATGTTGCTTTTAACGTGTAAAATTATCGACCATCTATAAGACATGTGGCCAATGGTATCAAGGTGTTGTGAAGACATCTCTCTCATTTGATTGTAGAAAAATAGTATGGATTTACAAATATGTTTAGTGGATATGTGAGTTTACTACTAAAAGAAAATACATAAAAAAGACGAAATATATGAGAGACAACGAGCATAAATGATGATTCGTGTAATTTACAAAGATTAATAACATTTTTATAACCTGAAAAGTCAAAGAAATGTACAATTTCTTGCATTTATGTACATTATGTATACTTGATAAAAAAATGATGTTAAATGAATTTACAAATGCTAATATGGGGCTAGCTCACTAGAGGATTTGCCTCCTAAATAGAATGTATAGTAGTGTAGGAGTAAAATATATTTGCTGTAAAAAAAAACGAATTTACAAACACACCTTGTGATGATCTTTTTCTAATTCTTATATATATTCTATTAGCTATAATTTCATGATCTTCCATAACTTTTAATTGCGATTATTTTATTTAACCTATATTTTGATATATAGTGTCATATCCATCATGATACGTTTTATTAAAAGTAAACACTATTAGTTTATATAAAATACTATATACTAAAAGTTATACAATATAAATAAATATAGAAACAGAAAAACAAAATAAAAAAAACCATAAAGAAAGTTAATAAGTTTGATAGGTAAAAAAACGACATCAACAAAACAAAATTGTATTGTTTAAATATAAACAAAAAGAATATAACAAGCGGAAATGCACATTCTTTTCTTTCTAAAGTCTAAATTCCAACAATCTAAACCTAAACAAACACTTAAGGGATGCTTCAGTAGTTCCTATAAACTACGAGGGTCCAAAACAAAAATCCCAAAAACATCAAACATTTACTTTCTACCCTAAAATAATTTCCCTAAACACCCCCACACATTCTACTATTCCACTTATACCCCCCAAACAACAAAACTATTGCATAAACAGCTCCGACTGCAACAAAGTATAATAATTTGCAGCTTCATCTTCAAGCTCCCACAACCCATCACATACCCCAATCGGAAAATCCCCAAATCCCCCTCCGGCGACATCGCCGTCGCCATCGCCACCGTCAATTCCACCGTCTCCGCCGTCGTCGCCGCCGTCAACCCTACTGGGTATCCCCAATTCGTCATCAGAAGCTTCGAGAAGGTGTCTAATCACCCTCTCTTTCTCATCATCATCGTCGATTGAGGTTGAGTTGTTATCCGGGTCGGGTTCTGTTTGCGGGTTGAATTCGAAAAACGGGTCGGATGGGAGATTCGTTAAGAAATCCAATAACTCCTGTGTGATATCTTGTTGTTCGTTAATGTACGTGTTTCGATGGCGTTTGGGGTTTCGATTTGACGACGGTGGTCGCCACCGTCTTCGCCGTCGTTGTCACGGTGGCGTTTGGTGGTTGTGGGTGTTTCGGCCATCGGAGATTAGAGGGGTGTAAAGTGTAAAATTGGTGAGAGAGAATAAGGGGTGTTGGGAGTATTTATATAGAGGGTGGGGACGTGGTGGTCAAATAAGTTTTTTGGGGGAATATAATATTATTGAAAGTAATATGTGACTTCTTTTGTGCAGATAAAAGTTATTAAATATTTGTAGTTATTATTAAATGTTATTAAATGCTAGTCTAGGGTAGACCACCATGGGAGCTCGGGACACATGTTTTTAAATTATTTTTTAAAGCGTTCACAACCGATCAACTCAATCCTATAACCTCCCCTTATTTACATGTGATGGATATCTCACCTTAAACAGTTGAGCTAATGATCATCGGTTTTTGTTTTTCTAACACTCTGCCAAATCTATTTCTATTCAATTAAATTAATATTTATTTATCAAGAATACCTAGGCTAAATGGTTAAGATAATGTAGCACAAAACTTCATTAAAATATTGAGAGTTTTGAGTTCAAATTTCATTTATATAATAACACAAAATAAGGTTACAGGTTGGTTCAAAGGTTTTTTTAAACAAGATGAGATGTCTCCTGATAGTAGTCTCAGGTTTGTGATTAATGAAGCTAGTCCAGTTCGACGTTCAAAAAGATAATATTTATTTATTCTTTTATTTACTTATCCTTTTTCTTTTACTTAAATCCACCCACAATAAAATAAAAATGTAGATATGAAGGTTGTATAGAAGCCTACGAATATAGGTGATATGTTTGGTTTCTTTTAAAAATATGGGATGGGTTATGAGGATGAAAGATGAGATAAGAGTGAATAATCAAATAATTTTATAAAAATACTGGGATGGGGTTCAAAATGGGGATGCGATGGGCATGCTCTTAGAATGATAACTACAACCTCACATAACCTGCTAAGTCTATAGCACAAGTAATTTATACCAATTAGTTATAATCGGGCTCGAACCCTTAGTTTTAACGTGAGTAGTTTCATCTTTTAACTTCAAACATCTTTGTTATTAGGCCCAACCTCACACCCCAGCTCGAGACGCATGACATAATATTTTATTTTTAAACTTAAATAATATGTTTTAGTGTAATAAGTTACTCGATAGGGTGTGTAGTTAATTGGTATCAAGGTCTTTTTTCAAGGTGCTAATTCATATAAGGTTGAGGTATATAAATATCATAGTGAATAGATGGTATAGGTTACGAGTAAGAGGATGGGTGAGTGTGCACTTCTAGAAACTCTCAAACTATTTATAATTATTTTTTATATTAATATTAAACACATGTATTTGGCAGTAAATAATATAAGTTTAAGATTTCTTACATAAAGAGATGGTATTTTTTTTAACCCTATAAACATTTATACATATTGTTTAAAATATTTACGAGCTATGATTTTTAGATATGACAAATAATTTATGTCTTTTCTAAATACCAGAATACATTGTAATATTTCCATTAGTAAATAGTTTAAACGAAAGTGTTTGTTCTAAATATATTTCACTCTTTATAAAAATTTTGCATTTTTCAGTCGAGATAACATATTTATTAAATTACATAAAGTTACGTGGTCTTTATTTCTCTAATCAACTCTAGCCTTTTTTTTCAAATTTGATATTTTAGGTAGTAAATGATTTGTGAAATATATTATTAAATTATATTTTGGTTTTTTAAATCAAAGTGATGTAACTATAATATGATTGACCATAAATCAGGACCATATGCTAAAAATTATTCCACTTTTTAATATGCTGGCGCCAAAATAAATTAGAATAATAAATATTGAAAATAGGAAAAGGAGTAGGGTCGGTAGCTTTTGTCACATGAAACGGACAATTTTTGCTTTTTTTCATATTTCTTTTTAAGAAATCACATCAACGTATTAAACTATCAAGAATACTTCTTGTAGCATTTATATCAAGAGCATCTATGACATTGTGGCTATAACCGATGGTTAAAGGTAAAATCAATTGAAACAAATTTAAGTTAAAACATAACAAGGAGCAGATTATGGTGTTTTGTAGGTTTGTCGTTAAGAAAAACTAAAAACATCTCTACCAGAACGTCAAAAACTTCCACATCAAATTTTTTTGATGAATAACTTTTTAACACCCAATCCCGGTCACGAGTTGGTGCCCATCTTTAGTAAAATCGTGTGTGTAATCCTTGCAAGCAAACTTGATCTTGGAAACCAGTTATGGTTTCTGAAATTTCTCTTACACCATAGCTCATTATAGATGCTCTAACTAGGATAAAACATGTAAAGCGGCAATTGTAAAAAGTTTCTTTGAAATATACTTGGTAGCTTTTTAATAGTCATTAAAAGGCTGTCTCTTAATGATTTATAGTCTCTTAATGATTTATAGTCTCTTAATGATTTATCGCCTCTTAATGATAAAGTTAACCTTAACATTGAATAGTTAAAATGTTAAATTTTAATGCTACATCTTAACCATTCAGCATTAGGGTTAGCTTCTATCCATTAAGATATTGTGAACCATTAAGAGGTAGTCTATTAATGATAATTAAGTGACTATCAAACAACCCCTAAGATATTATTAATTACATATGTTAGTTTATCTATATTTAAATATTTTTATCATATTATGATTATGATAAAAAAAATATGTAAATGAACATAATATGTGTTTAAGAGTCTATATGATTAGTTTATAATACACAAAAACTTTACTCGATTTTTAAGCAAACTTAGATTGATTATAATATATAAACATATAATTTTTTATATAAAAATCAAATATACTAATTACATATCTATAACCCCTTTTCGCGTAAGATGATTCTTGAAAAAAGTAATTATCTTTCAGATATCGTTTAGACTATTAATTATTCAACTGTTACTATTAAAATGTTTAGGTAATATATTATATTTTTTACAATTCTATTAACATGACTAGCTATAGTAACCCGTGTGTTACATGGGTTGAATAAATAAAAAATTAATATAACAAAATTTATTAATTATAAATAATATTTTAAGATATAATATCACTGAAATTATGTATTAGAAATGACTGTAAGTTATAAAATAGTGATATCAACTTTTTAAAACTTTATTTTAAAAAAATAAATGTTTTGTTCTAAAACAAATCGTATAAAATTGTCATTTTTAAAAATTTTCTTATTATAACTCTTAAATTTAATTATTTTTTATTTTAAAAAAATAACTTTTTAAAATACCAATTTTAAATATTTCATATTTTTAAAAAAAGTCTTATGCTTTAAATAAATTTATTATTTTATGAAAAAATATTTATTTAGAAATAATATTAATAAATAGATCTCTTTATTAATTTATTAAATCAAAAAAGTGTTAAATAGTATTATTAGTAATTAAGGTAATTATTTAATAGGAGAGAGAGGCGGGAAAATTTTGGTGAGAGTGATTGCGGTGTTAACACGTGTCATCCCAGATACCCTTTTATTAAAGTAGGAAGATTTATAAGCTATCAAATATAATATTATTTCTCAGTCGGTTGTTTTATCCGACTTCAACCATATTATCACATGAATGATATTTTTAAAATTTAAGAATATAATGACTGTAAATACAAAATTAAGCCGTTGAATTACTAAAAACTAGGTGGAAGTATATAAGTTACTAAATAAAGTTCTAAAGGTATGGTTATTATTTGATTTGTCGTAATCCATAATATTTCAGGGTGGTACGTCGGAACGTTATTTAAAATTAAAATTTTGAGGCTTCTGTTGAGATAAAGGGTTTGATCCGGCTTACGATGAGTTTATATAAATTAATCGTGATGTATAATTATGAGTTTAAAAGAGTGCGTAAGTTAATGATCTCAAATCTATCTATATATAATATTAAAAGAGTAACTTGAGGGAACACTTGTCAAATTCCTAGGTCCCTTAAGTTTGTTTTTCTCGTCTCTCTCTCCTCTTAAATAGTTACCTAAATTAAATATTAAACAATTTTATTTCTTTTTAAGATTAAAAATATTTCTTAACAAATTAAAAAAAGATGTCTTTTTATTAATATTATTTCTATAAAACAATTTTTTATGAAATAAAAGTTTTTCTAAAACATCAAACATTTTTAAAAATATAAAATATCTTAAAATTGATGTTTTTAAAAAGTGAACTTGTTTATAAACTAAAAATAATTAAAATTAGGAGTTATAAAAAAAAAATTTAAAAATGATATTTTTTATACGGTTTGTTTGGAAAAATAGTTAAACTTTTTTGGAAATAAAAGTTAAAATTATTACTTATAATTATTATTCATATGTAATTTAATCATATCTTATTTTAAAATATTATTTTATACTTCATAAATCGTAATTACTATTTTATTTTTAACTCGTGAGTTTACTAAAGTTAATGTTATATAAATAATAATCAACAACTAATCAATTTTATTTTTTAAACCCGTGTAATACAATTAGTTTATTTATATTTTAATGTTATTTTAATAATTAACTCTTCACATCTCGTGTAATACACGAGTAACTAAAACTAGTAATAAAATACAAAGGTATTTTAAGTTTATTAATTGATTTGTCGTGATCCATAATATTTAAGACATTTATGTATTTACCCAAAAAACACGACTTTCGGAACTATATGTTGAAGCGTTTTCGATATGATAAAAGAAGTATACAAGTTGATATCATTATCTTTTGTACCTTAGTCTAGAAAGTTTCACGAAAATGAAATGTTTATTTGTTCAATAAAATATAATATATAATGATTTTATATTTTAATATCTGAACGGAAATCTTCTGGAAAAAATAAACGTTTATTTTTAGACAAATATGATCCTAATAATGATCAGCTTATTTTTATACATCTAGAAGAAAAATAAAATACTAAGAGCGTCTTCAATATGATTTACAAAAACCCTCGTGACAGCTAGATGGCAAGGATGGAGCGGGAGGAGAATAGTGAGGGTGTTTTGATCGTAAGGAACGACACCCCCTATAAGGTTGTGTGAGAGGGGTTAACAAATGAAATCTGTCGCAACGAGTTTTAAACAAGTTGAGTTGTCCCGAGTCCATTGATATTGTATTTTTTACTTAAAAGTAAAATTTGAGTTTTGTGCTCTAACATATTTACATGCCTAAGGAAGTGAAATTTCAAGAAAGTTGTCATTTACAATATATATATATTGTACATGTGTGCTTGTTAAACCCGAAAGTATTCACAAAAAAATCTACACGTGTGCTTGTGTTCATGTGTTCGTGTTTACGTGATCGTGCTACATATACGCACTTATTAATATGTTTTATTTATAATTTTTTTATACTTAAACGTCTTTGTGACATAAGTTTCTGAATGATAAAGAAAATTCAATCATCACAATATAACATATGATAAAACATCTAACTGCTTTCCTAAAAACCTAAATTTAAACCTTAGCTCTGTAGATATCTTAATTAGTTATCTCCTTTTACAAAAATAGTTTTTTTTTCATTTACAAAAATAGTTTTTTTTTCATTTACAAAAATAGTTTTTTTTTTCTACAATAATAAATAATAACAATTTGAAATTAAAGAAAAGGTGGATGGTCTAGTTGAGGGGTGGGACGTCGTTGTCCGAAGATGTTGACAAAATCACCAGTGAAAGCAAAAGAGAAATAGGCTGTCTAGTGGTCTTATCCTTTTGTTTTCTTCATTGTTTAACATGTTATTTTATCATTATTTTTTAAAATTGATTTTTTAAACTTTTTTTTAACGACGAATGTATGATCATGTTTCGTATTATAGTTGTTATTTTAATCAAACTTACTTATTCGTTTCTCATCCATAACTGCACCCTAACTCTTTTGTTTAACTCTAACCATTTTGCTCAGAATGAGACTGTTAGAGTAAGATTTGAACCCATGATCTGCTCTTAAAAAAAAAATTATTTTTACATAATTCACGTTTTGTGAAAAAATGAATGTTTTTTTTTATTACATAATATTTTAAAATAGAGCATAAATTAAGTCATGTGAAACACATAAAAATACATAACTATAAAATATGAAATTATTTTTAATCGAAATGATAATTATACACCTCTATTTCAATTTTAAAAAGAAAAGAAAAAGAAAACAACTAATTCCATAAAAGATTCCGTACGTTTCCGGCTACCCAATTAGTATTTGTTTTGTTTTATTTTTCTAAAAATCGCATAAGCATGCACTTGTTGTCCTAATTATAGTTCTATAATTAGTCTATATATTTAAATAATGAATATTAAAGATATATTTGTTTTTTAACGACTATAACCACTCATATTTTTATCTACACCTCATTATATTGTTGCTTAAGATGAAACTCAAGACCCCTCTTAAAAAATAAGATTTTTTGTCATGTATTTGACATAAACTACAGGACCATCTATGTAATTAACTCTTTTAAAAATAAAAAAAAATGATAAAGATATAAGTGTGCTCTCTCAACTTTTTCCTCTAATCTCTCTCCTCTCTTTGAGTCTACTAACAACTCTATTTTAACAATAAATCTATAACAAACATTATATGCATAATACGCCCTTGTGAATTAACCTATGGATATGAGCATGTCTATTGATTATATACCCAAAGGTATAATAAAATAATAAAACTATAAAAATATAAGAAAACCCAACATGCACAGCAGCACATGTGCATATTAAAAAGATGTACAACCAACAAGTTTCAAAAACAAAACAGATATATGATAGTTTGTTTGTTTACACAATAAACAAAAATTAAAAAAATATTTTACCATAATACACACGTGTACGTAAAATAAAACTTTGTATAACATTATCACCTTTTTCATTGTTGTTGCATCACCTTCATGACCACGATAGTCCGCTTCCTCGTTTCATCATTGTTGTGTTGCCTTATTGGCTTCAACAACAGTTGATGTCGGTTGTTTACTACTATACTCGAGAGGGGGAAGAGGACTACGAGGTGTTAGGGTCAGGGAATAACTCCATCGGATGTTTAGTCTCCGTGTTGTAGATAACTAACGATCATTAACGATCATTATGAATAGATGGTAAGATACAATACTTCACAGGGGGAAGGGTCGGCTTGCTATAAGGCAGTGGAAAGAGGGACGCCTTTTGTCTTTTGGATACAAAATAGCATTAGATGAAAATAGAGGACTAGATCTGAAATTAAGGTAAAAGTGAGGGGTTGGCTTGATAAAAATCCTAAATACTATTATTTTTATTTCTGCGTGAATCTATTTACAGCTACAAAATTATCAATGATATCCTTTGTGACGTTTATTTTCATTTTTCATTTTTCTATAAAGTTACCCTTTTTTCTTTTAAAGTTTTAACATAAAATATTGAGTAAATTTCGGTTTTGGTCCCTGTGGTTTAATCATTTTAACCATTTCAGTACAAAAATGAATTTTTGATCATATCATGTCCTGTGGTTACATTTTTGTAACGGTTTTGGTCCCTGACACTAACTCTGTTAGTTTTTATAGTTAAATGTGAGGGTACTATGGTCATTTACATTTGGAGGACTAATTATGTAAATTATATTAGATTAGGATAGTTGTTGTAATTTTTTAAAACAATAAAAAATAAAAAAACAAAACTTAAATCTACCACTGTCTTCTTCAACCTTCACGTGACACCCATCCAAACCCTAAAAAAAACCTCTTCCACCAACAAACTGAAGCTTTCAAGGTTCACCCATGGCAGAGTAAGCAACCCTCTCTCTCTCACACACACATACACACACATCTTTTTTCTTCATCTCACCCCTCAATTTCAATCTAACTCTGCAGTTCCAACGGATACACAACTTACTACGACCAACCCCCAGATCCACTACCACACCATCATCATCAACCACTACTTCAAGCATTCACGTAACCGCACTTGACGACCTCGTGAACGTCAACTCCCTATTCACCATCTGTCACACCCTCGCTTATAGCGGAAACACGAGGATGCGACGGACAGGATCGTCATAACACTTGGTATAAATACAGAGATATAATTCATGCAAACTTCTCGTGTCATGACGTCCCCCGACACAATGGTGACTTGTGTCGTGGTTAGTCAGTTCCACGACTATCATAGTCTTATTGATTCCAATCCAAATCACACAATGTTCAAATATGAAAACAAATGACAAATATTACACATGCAAAACTATTGAAATCCTGAGGTCTCTTCTAAGGCATCTGCACTAGCTATCCTCTTTGATTATGTTCACCTGAAAAGATATGCTCAAAAATGTCAACACATAATGTTGGTGAGTTCCGCAGGTTTAAATTGAAAACATGTAGTTGATGCTGTATAGAATTTGATATGGAATCATACTGTAAGCAAAAACCACATAACATGTGTTTAAGACAACCAAACCTAATGACGTTATGCATATAAATTCGTCGGAATATATTCACCCTTGGCCTGATTGCTGGCAGCTGTGTTGGTAACTCACAAGTTAACCAATCGTCGAAGGGTGGGGGTGTCAACCCAGTAGTACTACCAATACCTATCCGTTGGTTCCCAAACCCGGGAATTAATGGTTGTAAGAATCATAGAATAACACCATGTATGTATTAGAATATAAGAATAGTATCACATTGATTCCAAGTATGAAAATTGTATGTAAGATTGTACAGCATCGAAAACGGGTGAGCATACTTTTCCCCCAAGTTTGAAAAACATTGAAACAATTATAAAAGCATAAAAATGGGCCACGGAAACTCACCTTGAATTGATGTAATGCACAAAGACTTTATAGAATAGCAATGCTCGATCAAACACGATTAATACCTATGTAATAATTGTATTTAAGTCTTTAATACGTATTTGATGCGAATAGATATATTTGATTGGATTTGGGTTGACGTACATGATTATATATATTTGATTTGATTTTATACCTAATAATATTAGGATTTAAATTGAATTATGGGTTTGTGGATAACAGTATATTTTCTTGTATTTTGATTTATTCAAAAGATTTATACCATTCAGATATATTATCTATGTATTCTTTGTAACCGTTTAATAATAATTTATTAGTTAACGTATAAAATATATCCTATCATTACATTTGTAAATAATTATGGAATTATATTATGTGTAGTTTTCTATAGTTTTTGTGAATTTTTTTGTAATTAAACACGATTTAGAATCCATTTTTACAAAATGATTATTTATAATATTTATAATAATTGCATAAGAGAAAATAATTAAATAAGGTTTTTTTAAAGAAATAAATTTTCAGAAAATAATTAGATGGTTTTTTAAAAATATTAGGATTTTATAAAAGGAGTTTTATATTTAATCTAATTTTCTTACCATTTATTTAAAAGAATCCATTTTATATATATTTGTTTTATTATTTTAAAAAGGTTTAAATTTAAAGAAACATTACAGAAAATAAAGTTGATGGTTTAAAAATAAACGGAGTTTATAAAATGATTTTTATAATTTTTAAGAATTTTTTTATAATTTTTAGAAGCTTAAAAAGGCTTCAAAAAAATTAATTGGGGGTGCGGGTCTCGAACCCGAGACCTTCAGTTTGGGATGTAAGCACAGAACCAGTGATCCAAGGGCCGTGGCCGCGGGATAACTGGGTTCGATTTTCTTTTAAACACACTTAACCAATATCCCCCAAATTACTATGAACCCTAATTCGGTTTACCCAAAATTGAACCCCAATTCGAAGTTGATAATCAAATTGATATTGGGGCTTTTAATCCCCATGTAAAAACGAGTGTAAGGATGTGTTTAATTACCCCGATCGATGATGAATTGGAGGTGAATGGATTATGAACAAGCCGCGACCGAGGTTGAGTTCAAACGGTAAGCAATTGATGATGATAATCAAATTAAATTTGCAGGATCGTTCTAGAGTTGTTACCAAGCAAAATCCCTCTGTTAATTTGGGTTTAGAATGCTCAGAAGATGGGTTTCGACTAAGTTGCAGGTTGCGAAGAGGATGAAGACTGAATTCTACGATTGCGTGCGTTTTATACCAATTTGAACTTAGTGGAAGATTGGAAACGACAAGATGATCAAGAATATGCGTTTTCTTTTGTTTATCTTAGTGTTTAGTGCTTGATTTAATGCCGCACTTCGGCCGAAAGTTAAAGAGATTGATTAGTGGTTCTAGAAGCAATACTTTAATCGATTAAAGTGTGTGTTAGGTTCGAATTTTGTCCACGAGCGATTTGGTATATTTTTCGGTGTTTAAAACCGAGTATTTCGGAGGTTTCGGCTTCACCGGAGGGCCGCCGGAGTTGGCCGGACCGGTGGCCGGAAAATCGGGGGGTGGGCGGGGTTGGTTTTGTAAATTCAGGAATTACAGAATGAACCCCTTGACTTCTATTATTATCATTTTATGTTATGAATTTATTTTTGAAGTTTTAAAAATTGCCAACAGCCCCCTGGACTACTATTATTATTATTATTATTATTATTATTATTATTATTATTATTATTATTATTGTTATTATTATTATTATTAGCATCATTATTATTATTATTATTGTTATTATTATTATTATTATTATTATTATCATTATTAGTATTTATTTAACATCAACATATCAAACTTACTTATTTATTAACTTTTAATAGTAAAAAAAATGCGAGATGTTACAGTCTCCTCTACTTCAGGAAATTTCGTCCCGAAATTTATTCACGAGAAGGCTGAAACGAAAAGATGAGGGTACTTGAACTTCATTTGGTCCTCACGTTCCCAGGTGAACTCTGGACCTCGCCTTGAGTTCCACCTCACTCGGACAATTGGGATTTTGCTGCGTTTTAATTGTTTGACCTCCCGATCCATTATTTCTATTGGTTCTTCCACAAAATGGAGTTTCTCATCAATCTTGATTTCTTCAATTTGCACATGTAAGGACTCGTCCGCCAAACACTTCTTGAGGTTTGACACGTGAAAAGTATCGTGTACACCGCTGAGTTCTTGTGGCAACCTCAATCGGTAAGCCACCGGACCGATTCTTTCTGTAATCTCGAATGGTCCTACGTATCGAGGGGCTAACTTCCCTTTCTTTCCAAATCATACAATCCCTTTCCAGGGAGAGACTTTGAGTAAGACATGATCTCCAACATTGAATTCTAGGGGCTTCCGACGGTTGTCGGCATAGCTCTTTTGGCGATCTCTTGCAGCTTTTAGTCTGTCTTTAATTTGGAAAATCTTGTCAGTCGTTTCTTGAATGATTTCTGGGCCTGTTAGCTGGCTTTCACCAATCTCAGCCCAACAAACTGGGGATCTACATTTCCTCCCGTATAATGCTTCAAATGGAGCGCATCCAATGCTTGTGTGGTAACTGTTGTTGTAAGAGAACTCAATCAATGGTAAATGAGTATCCCACTACCACCAAAATCGATGACACAAGCTCTAAGCATGTCTTCCAACGTTTGCATCGTTCGTTCACTTTGGCCATCCGTTTGTGGGTGATAGGCGGTACTCATATCTAGTCGAGTGCCCATCGCTTTCTGCAACGTCTGCCAAAAGCGTGAAGTAAATCGACTGTCTCGGTCGGATATGATTGACACCGGCACCCCATGCCGTGTCACGACCTCCTTGATGTACAATCTTGCCAGCTTATCCATTTTATAATCTTCTCGGATAGGCAAGAAGTGAGCAGATTTTGTCAGTCGATCCACCACGACCCATATCGAGTCGTGTCCGCTTGGCGTTCTCGGGAGTTTGGTAATGAAATCCATGGTGATATTCTCCCATTTCCACTCGAGAATTTCGGGTTGTTGCAATAGTCCCGATGGCTTCTGATGTTCAGCTTTTACCTTGGAACACGTCAAGCATTTGCTCACATATAGAGCAATGTCTTTCTTCATACCCGGCCACCAGTATAGAGCCTTCAGATCATGGTACATCTTGTCTGCACCGGGATGAACAGAATATCGAGTCTTGTGTGCTTCATCCAAGACTAGTGTGCGTATGCCTCCCCATTTGGGAACCCACATGTGATCAATGAAATAATATGCGCCGTCATCCTTGCGATTCATTTGTTTATCCAACCCTCGAAATTCTTCTTCTGCAAGGTTTTCTTCTTTTAGAGCCTCACCTTGCGCGCTTTGAATTTGAGCTTTCAAGTTTGTTTGTATAGTCAATCCCAAAGCTCTAACACGTAGTGGTTTTACGCGTTCTTTACGACTGAGGGCGTCAGCCACCACATTTGCTTTCCCCGGATGATACCGGATTTCGCAATCGTAGTCACTAAGTAGTTCTACCCATCGTCGTTGTCGCATGTTGAGCTCTTTCTGATTCAGGATGTGTTGAAGGCTCTTATGATCAGTGTAGATGATGCATTTGGTTCCATACAGATAGTGCCTCCATATCTTCAGTGCAAAAACTACGGCGCCCAACTCTAAATCATGAGTCGTGTAGTTCTTTTCGTGCACCTTTAGTTGTCGTGAGGCGTAAGCAATCACCTTATCTCTTTGCATTAACACACATCCCAATCCCTGATGCGAAGCATCGCAATACACCACGAAGTCATCAGTTCCGTCCGGAAGGGATAGTATTGGAGCATTGCACAATTTTTCCTTTAGCGTCTGGAAAGCTTGTTCTTGTGCATGTCCCCAATCAAACTTCTTATCCTTTTGGGTTAGCATAGTCAACGGTTGTGCGATTTTTGAAAAGTTCGCAATAAACCGTCGATAATACCCGGCCAATCCTAAAAATTATCGGATTTCTGATGGCGTTTGGGGTGTATCCCATTTCTTCACAGCTTCAATTTTGCCGGGGTCCACGTGAATTCCATCTTTGTTAACCACATGGCCCAAAAACTTCACTTCCTGGAGCCAGAATTCACACTTCGAGAATTTAGCAAAAAGTTTCTCTTCCCGCAATAGTTCAAGAATCGCTCGGAGGTGTTTCTCGTGATCTTCTTTCGAACGAGAATAGATAAGTATATCGTCTATGAACACGATCACGAACTTATCCACGTATGGTTTGCACACCCGATTCATCAGATCCATGAACACAGCTGGTGCATTAGTCAATCCGAATGGCATGACTAAGAACTCATAGTGCCCATAGCGAGTCCTAAACGCTGTCTTCGGTATATCATCTTCAAAAACTCTCAGTTGATGATATCCAGAACGAAGATCAATCTTGGAGAAGTATGAAGCTCCTTGTAGTTGATCAAACAAATCATCAATTCTGGGAAGAGGGTATGATTCTTCACCGTCAACTTGTTCAGCTCGCGATAATCGATACACATACGAAATGACCCGTCTTTCTTCTTGACAAATAGAACCGGTGCTCCCCATGGTGAATGACTCGGCCGAATGAATCCCTTCTCCAATAGCTCTGGTAGTTGGCTGGATAATTCCTGCATTTCAGATGGTGCTAAACGATATAGTGCTTTTGCTACCGGCGTAGCTCCAGGAACCAACTCGATACGAAATTCCACCTGTCGTAGAGGAGGTAAACCCGACAAATCATCAGGAAATACTTCCGGGTAATCTCGCACCACAGGAATATCTGCCAACTTGATGCCTTCTTCCTTCTTTTCTACCACATGAGCCAGGAGTGCGTAGCACTGCTTCCGTAGACATCGACGCGTCTTCATGCAGGAAATAAGCTTCAGAGTTCTCCCTGGTCGTTCTCCTTGAATCTTGAGTACCTCCCCATTAGGCATGGGGATTCGTACTACTTTCTCTCGACAAACGATCTCGGCTCCGTGCTTTGACAACCAATCCATTCCCACGATTACGTCGAAGCTCCCTAGCTCGAAAGGTATTAAGTCTATGTCGAAAGCATGGTCTTCTAATATTATAGAGCACTGTTTAATGATCTTATCTGCTGGTACGAATCTACCATTGGCCATTTCTACGGAAAAGCTGATTTCTAACTTACTAGGATTCAAGGCAAGCATGCACGCAAAATCAGAAGATATGAAACTATTGTCTGCCTCGGTATCAAATAATATGGATGCAAAGTGGTTGTTGAGAAGATACGTACCCGTGACAACATTTGGGTCTTGACGGGCATCATTAGTTCCAATGACGAAGGCACGTCCCCTTGCAGCATTTCCTTGGTTTCCCTGGTTCGGATTACCAGCTATAGCCAGCACTTGTTGCTGATTATTCCCCTGTTGTCCAGGTGCTCTATTCAGTCGGGGGCACGTGTTCCTGTAGTGATCGAGGCCCCCACATTCGTAACATGCCCTGGCATTCCCGGCGGGGTTAACCGCGTTGATAGGTGCTACCAGATTCAGCGCAGTTCTACATTCCTTCGCCCAGTGTCCCAGGCGTCCACAGTTTGTACACACACGACACGGCTTTTCTGGGGAATGGTGATAATTACACTTGTTGCACCTGGGGTACGGTCCAGTGTATTCCTTCCTTCCCTGCGTTACAGCCACAAAGTTTCGGGCTATCTTAGTCTTCTTATCGGATCTTCCAGTATTAGACCCGGACTCCTTTCTTTTCTCAGTTCCCTTCCCCAGTACTCCGGTTCTCACCATTTCGTTAGTAAGAGCGCCAGCTTTCATAATCGCGCTCTGGATCGTAGGAGGAGCAGCTGCAGTTACCAGTGCTCGGATTTGAGGCGCGAGTCCCCAAATATACCTCTCGATCCTCTTGGACTCTGGTGTCACTAAATGTGGAACCAATTTTGCCAATTCGTGGAAATGATCGGTGTATGTTGCGTGTCCAGCTCCAATCATGGCATGGTTCCAGAATTCCTGCTCCAGTTTCTGCATCTCGTTCAGAGGACAGTATTCCTCAGTGATCAACGCCTTGAATTCATCCCAGGTTAGCTGCATTGCAGACTCCCTTCCTCTGGCCTGAACCTGGGTGTTCCACTAGGTTAATGCCTTGCCCTGTAATGAGCATGTGGCATATTTGATACGTTGACTATCGAGGCATCCACTAATGTCAATGACTGCCTCCATCTTTTCCAACCATCTGGTCAAGGCTATCGCTCCGCCTTTTCCATCGAAATCTCGGGGTTTACAGGCCACAAATTCTTTGTAGGAACATCCCCGTTTAACCTGGTTGATTCCAACTTCGTTTCCAGCGTTATCCCCTACTCCATGGTTGTGTTGACCATTGGTGTTGCGATCATCGTGGAGAGGTTGGTTTAGCAGGGTGTCACTCACTTAGGTTACAATGGTTGGGATCAAAGTGGCTAGCTGCTGAGCAATCATAGCAGCTATGTTAGGGTTGTTGGTTCCCTGATTATTGCCAGTTGGAGCAGCACCTTCCCCTGATGGTCTGCCCCTACGCCTGTTCTGCGGGGCCTCACCCTCTTGGTTGGTTCTACGGTTAGCTCTCTTAGGTGCCATTTTCTAGACACAGACAGATGAATACTTTAGTTATCTTGAGATATATGCATGATTTCACTGTTAAATCCTAATAATCTATGCTTCAGTCCATCAAGATTATTATGTAGCCCAGTTTAAGCGCATTCTTGGTATACCGGTGATGTTTATATATAGGGTTCCCCGCAGCGTTCCCACCACATCCACGATATACCTTGAACGACACTTAAACTAGTTACGTAACATCTCAATTTTCCTTAGCATTACTTCAAATAATAATGTTATGTATGTGTAGAGAGTATTATGTATCCCACTTTTATTTTAGCATTTAATAGTTATTGAAATGCTAAGTGGAGAAACGTCTCACAAGGTCAATTTAATGATTTGGAAATACCATAAAGGCTCTAAATAGGACAGGACTTGAGTATATGGTAATAATGTTTGATTACCCTTAACAGGATCTTACTAGAATTATGATTCTAGCACCCTAGGGTATAAAATAGAGACTTGTGATACTCATGATCGTTACCTCACGATAAGATTAGCCAGACTTCTCATGCATGGCGAATTGCAATTACGTGTGCACCCGTAATGGTAATTGCCTTGCATGATTACCCTTAGCTTCACTTACCCCAAGTTAACATCATAGTATTATTGAGCATAGATTATGTGATGTCCTTATGTCCATGAACCCATAGTATTCCATTAATAGTATGTAATAACAACTAGATTTCCAAGCACATAGGCACAATATATTTAAATGATAACTGCATATCCGTCATACTTTCAGGATTTCAGTCGTAACCATGATAGGGTCGGATTTAATATCCGAGATCAACGCTCCGCGTGATCACCTAAGTTCCCTTATGTTTAGATATTCCATAGAGAAAGACTAGGAGTAATGATCAGGTAATAAGCACATATGTATAAAATCAGGTATGTAGGAACATACTTGTATATTAAGTTCATAGACTTAATATATTTGACCTATTTGCCTTGTAGATTTGTGTATTGACCATAGTTTATCACTCATCCCAGAAATCCCCAGGTAAGCATACCAGGTCTCGCAATGAGATATATGCGATATGCTTGCCTTAGCCCGAGGGCCTTTTGCCAGGAAATCCAGAATACAGGTGTCTATGTGTCACACAAATCATGAAAGACATTTAGATAAAATCAAATGCACACAATCCCTAGCATGCATTCTATATGAAGGTTCTTAGGTTATAGTCTAGGTCGAATTCTCCACCTAATTCTCTATAACCAAGGCTCTGATACCAATCTGTCACACCCTCGCTTATAGCGGAAACACGAGGATGCGACGGACGGGATCGTCATAACACTTGGTATAAATACAGAGATATAATTCATGCAAACTTCTCGTGTCATGACGTCCCCCGACACAATGGTGACTTGTGTCGTGGTTAGTCAGTTCCACGACTATCATAGTCTTATTGATTCCAATCCAAATCACACAATGTTCAAATATGAAAACAAATGACAAATATTACATATGCAAAACTATTGAAATCCTGAGGTCTCTTCTAAGGCATCTGCACTAGCTATCCTCTTTGATTATGTTCACCTGAAAAGATATGCACAAAAATGTCAACACATAATGTTGGTGAGTTCCGCAGGTTTAAATTGAAAACATGTAGTTGATGCTGTATAGAATTTGACATGGAATCATACTGTAAGCAAAAACCACATAACATGTGTTTAAGACAACCAAACCTAATGACGTTATGCATATAAATTCGTCGGAATATATTCTCCCTTGGCCTGATTGCTGGCAGCTGTGTTGGTAACTCACAAGTTAACCAATCGTCGAAGGGTGGGGGTGTCAACCCAGTAGTACTACCAATACCTATCCGTTGGTTCCCAAACCCGGGAATTAATGGTTGTAAGAATCATAGAATAACACCATGTATGTATTAGAATATAAGAATAGTATCACATTGATTCCAAGTATGAAAATTGTATGTAAGATTGTACAGCATCGAAAACGGGTGAGCATACTTTTCCCCCAAGTTTAAAAAACATTGAAACAATTATCAAAGCATAAAAAGGGGCCACGGAAAACTCACCTTGAATTGATGTAATGCACAAAGACTTTATAGAATAGCAATGCTCGATCAAACACGATCAATACCTACGTAATAATTGTATTTAAGTCTTTAATACGTATTTGATGCGAATAGATATATTTGATTGGATTTGGGTTGACGTACATGATTATATATATTTGATTTTGATTTTATACCTAATAATATTAGGATTTAAATTGAATTATGGTTTGTGGATAACAGTATATTTTCTTGTATTTTGATTTATTCAAAAGATTTATACCATTCAGATATATTATCTATGTATTCTTTATAACCGTTTAATAATAATTTATTAGTTAACGTATAAAATATATCCTATCATTACATTTGTAAATAATTATGGAATTATATTATGTGTAGTTTTCTATAGTTTTTGTGAATTTTTTTGTAATTAAACACGATTTAGAATCCATTTTTACAAAATGATTATTTATAATATTTATAATAATTGCATAAGAGAAAATAATTAAATAAGGTTTTTTTTTTTAAAGAAATAAATTTTCAGAAAATAATTAGATGGTTTTTTAAAAATATTAGGATTTTATAAAAGGAGTTTTATATTTAATCTAATTTTCTTACCATTTATTTAAAAGAATCCATTTATATATATTTGTTTTATTATTTTAAAAAGGTTTAAATTTAAAGAAACATTACAGAACATAAAGTTGATGGTTTAAAAATAAACGGAGTTTATAAAATGATTTTTATAATTTTTAAGAATTTTTTTATAATTTTTAGAAGCTTAAAAAGGCTTCAAAAAATTAATTGGGGGTGCGGGTCTCGAACCCGAGACGTTCAGTTTGGGATGTAAGCACAGAACCAGTGATCCAAGGGCCGTGGCCGCAGGATAACTGGGTTCGATTTTCTTTTAAACACACTTAACCAATATCCCCCAAATTACTATGAACCCTAATTCGGTTTACCCAAAATTGAACCCCAATTCGAAGTTGATAATCAAATTGATATTGGGGCTTTTAATCCCCATGTAAAAACGAGTGTAAGGATGTGTTTAATTACCCCGATCGATGATGAATTGGAGGTGAATGGATTATGAACAAGCCGCGACCGAGGTTGAGTTCAAACGGTAAGCAATTGATGATGATAATCAAATTAAATTTGCAGGATCGTTCTAGAGTTGTTACCAAGCAAAATCCCTCTGTTAATTTGGGTTTAGAATGCTCAGAAGATGGGTTTCGACTAAGTTACAGGTTGCGAAGAGGATGAAGACTGAATTCTACGATTGCGTGCGTTTTATACCAATTTGAACTTAGTGGAAGATTGGAAACGACAAGATGATCAAGAATATGCGTTTTCTTTTGTTTATCTTAGTGTTTAGTGCTTGATTTAATGCCGCACTTCGGCCGAAAGTTAAAGAGATTGATTAGTGGTTCTAGAAGCAATACTTTAATCGATTAAAGTGTGTGTTAGGTTCGAATTTTGTCCACGAGCGATTTGGTATATTTTTCGGTGTTTAAAACCGAGTATTTCGGAGGTTTCGGCTTCACCGGAGGGCCGCCGGAGTTGGCCGGACCGGTGGCCGGAAAATCGGGGGGTGGGCGGGGTTGGTTTTGTAAATTCGGGAATTACAGAATGAACCCCTTGACTTCTATTATTATCATTTTATGTTATGAATTTATTTTTGAAGTTTTAAAAATTGCCAACAGCCCCCTGGACTATTATTATTATTATTATTATTATTATTATTATTATTATTATTATTATTGTTATTATTATTATTAGCATCATTATTATTATTATTATTGTTATTATTATTATTACTATTTTTATTATTATCATTATTAGTATTTATTTAACATCAACATATCAAACTTACTTATTTATTAACTTTTAATAGTAAAAAAAAATGCGAGATGTTACACCATCGCCGTCTTCGTCAGCCTCTCTCTCACCACGCCCGACCCACGGAGCCTCGAGAACCGATCATCCTGCGATTCCGACGTCTCCGTCGCCAAAAAGCCTTCTGGTGTTTAAAGTGGTGTTGTTCAGCTTCTTCCTGTTTTCTTTGTTGGTGGCTCAGGGTTTAGGGTTGCGATCGTGCTAGCGCTGACACTGGAGGTGGTGCAGGCGGTGGAGGTGGCTGTGACAGTGGAGGTGGTGCGGGCGGTGGTGCAAGGGGAGGAAGGGGTGGTGGGGGTTAGGGTTCTGGTTAGGAATTTCGGTGGTGAAGGGGTTTTAGGATGGTGGGAGTGTGGGGGGTTTGGGTTGGATTAGATTTAAGTTTTGTTTTTTTTTATTTTTATTGTTTTAAAAAATTACAACAATTATCCTAATCTAATATAATTTACATAACCAGTCCTTCAAATGTAAATTGACCAAAGTACCCTCACATTTAACTGTAAAGACTAACAGAGTTAGTGTCAGGGACCAAAACCGTTACAAAAATGAAACCACAGGACATGATATGATTAAAGATTCCTTTTTGGACTGAATTGGTTAAAATGGTTAAACCACAGGGACCAAAATCGAAATTTACTCTAAAATATTAAAAGCATATTTTTTGGACATGCTTATTTTTATCTGATATAACTTTATTAAAAACTGAGTTTTATCTAAAATTATTTATTATTTAAAATACAAATTAGTTTTTGAAAAAGTTTTTATCGGGGAAGAAATATATTAATCCTATACGGTGGAAATTATACAAAACATCATGTTTTTCTTTATTAAAAAAAACATCATGCAGGTTAAAGTTAAATTACATATTATGAATTTTGCAACTTCATGAACAGTAACTAAGGGGCTTTCTCGGTATTTCACTTTGCCTCGGTGACTGTGCTTTGTTCTTTAAAGGTGCACGGGTGTGAGGCGGTGGAGGTCTCTTCCATGCTTGCCCCTTTGCGGTCGGTCGCCACTCCCTCACCCTGTGAGGCTGATGTTTCGTCCGTCGCTTCCTCCTTCGTCTCCGCCGTTGCATGCGGACGGCTAATGCTGTGGGGTTCTGGGCAGCTGGTGCAACCGACCATCTTCCACGTTGTTGTCTGCTCCTGGATCTGGTGGTGTAGAGCAGTATTGTTTGGTTTTTAGTGGTTTGACCACAATGGTTTGAGGGGTTTTCATTTTGACCTCTTCCACAAATAACAATTCCTTTATCTTCTCTACAACTTACTTTGGTGGTCTCAGCTCTCCTATTGATCTGAGTGGATGACGAGTCGGATGCCACCGGTGGTCCCAGTCGACCGCCTTTGGTGGCGTCTGCCACCTCCTTATGAGAGGGGTTTTGGGTTGTTGTGGAGGAAGAGGTGAGCCCCTGCCGCCTCCGCCGCCGCCGACCGTCGCTGGGGACGTCGGTGTGCCAACAGGCCTCCGTTTGGTCTCTGTCGGTAATGATTGAAAGGATTGCATGGCTGGTGTTGCCTTCACGACGAAAGTCAGTTTCTCCATCAGTTCGGTATTCAAAGACGACAAAGAGGCATTTTTTGGCCTCAGATCGGAAGGTGTATGTTAGTTTCCGGGATTGCGACGGCTAAGTTAAACTTATAAACCCTAATCGAGTTATGTAATACCTAATTGGGGTTGAAGCTCATACTAGGAAGATGAGCATCAGGGTGGTTCGACTTCCTTGCACCTAAATGATTATCACTGTGGTTGGGTTTTTTTAATTACATAGAACTACTTTCTGGTTTTCTTCCATGAATGAGAGAAAAAATTTAAAGATTGCACCAGGAGAAAGTTTTGTACTTTTGATCTTTCAAACCAATGGAAGTTTGCTTTGCCTGGTTTTTTAACTCACCCAGGTTCCATTAACGTGTACAAAGACCTTGGGGCTGATTTCTTTTATTAGTGGACTCCATTTTGTTTGATTTTTATGGTTCTTGGAGTCCAAGTTTGTACTTTTTTTTCCTGATGAATATGGGCTTCTGGACTGTTCTTTGCTAACTAATATTGACCTAAAAAGGTACATTTGGTTTCCTTCTGATCTTTGGTTGCTAAATCTCTTTGATATGCACAGTATTTACATGGTCGGAGAAGCAGTGGCAGGTAGGCTGAACCTTCTTCCATCCACATCAATAATACAACATGTCTTGGTGTTTATCAGTCGATGATGATGGCAACCCGTCATCTGAGACCCGTGTACCTCTGTTACTTTTACCTGATTGTTCGAAATTGTTGAGGCCTTATTTTCGTATGCTTCTGGTTTATTGGTAATTGCTATGATGACTGTGGCTGAGTGGTTGATTGGCGTGGCATCCTCGGTGACGGCAAGTGTGGTATTCTGCACGTGCAACCCGTATTGCAGCCATGGTAACCGAAAACCCAGATCTGAGCCAAAAAGTTTATTTTTTAGAAAACCAAACAATAACTTGAGATCAATAATCATATTCGCTTATGTCTGTTGTTTAGACCAAACTCAGCTTCGCTTAAGAAAAGGCTATGATGGTAGAAACGATATGTGTTTATCTGAGCCTTGGTTCAATTTTCTTCGTTTAAAAGACGCGCAACGCGCGTCGGGGTATAGTGCCTAGTGGTCATAAATAATGTAGGTTAAAGTTAAACAAATCATGTAGCTGGTGATCTTTTAAGTGGAAATTGTAGGCCGTGTGTTCTTTTTATATTTATTTTTTAAGATAGGGTGAGCTTATTTTACAAAGTGTATTTTTGCTACAAAGTGTGAGAAAACACAATAAAGCTAAAAAAGTCACAAAAAAACTAATATCTCACAATCTAAATCGAATTTTAAAAAAGTAATTCGGAGCCTCTGTTCCTCTCGTTGTCCTCTTTCAGAAAAAAAATAAAAAAAAATTTCATTGTGTATTTGTATGACACAATTACGTCATTGTGTCTTTTATATTGACACAATGACGTCATTGTGTCTTTCATAATGATACAATGAAGTCATTGTGTCTTTAATAAATGACACAATAAAAAAAATAATTTTTTATTTTTTTAAATTTTTTCGTTTATTTTTTTGTTAGTGAGGATGACTAGGGGAACAAAAGCTCCGAATTACTTTTTTAAAATTCGATTTAGATTGTGAGATATAATTTTTTTGTGTCTTTTTGACTCATGTTTTCTCACAATTTGTAGCAAAAATATATTTTGTATTTGAACATTTTCATTTAAGATAAACAATTCATACCACCATCTACTAACACTTGTAAACCACACTACATCTTAAACTGCCTATATGGCTATACCAAGATTTGAACCATGATTCTTTTCAAGATTTGAACCATGATTCTCTTCAAATAGTTTTTATTTTTTGCACTATGTTACCAACCAAAATAATTGGACCAATTTTATTTTATTTTAACTTTTTGTCAAGAATAACCTATAAACTTTTTATTCAAAATCCATCTGTGTGTTTATAAATTCAAATGAGAAACATTAGACATATAAAAAAGGTTTATTTATTACAGATTACATGTATTTATCAACGTATATAATATTAATGAAATAAATAGGAATGAATATGCATGTATTCATAGGTAAATACACTTTGGAATTATGTAACGACTTAACATATCATCTACTACTCACCTTGTTTACTCACTGATGAATGAAATCATTCATAAATGTTCACTACTTATAATTCGAGTCTAACAACATACATATAGGAGGCGAACCAAATATTAAGTATTTATAATATGAGAGGTTAATCCAATCCAATCCTTACGAAGACATGTCACTTTATTGCCCTAAGATTTTGTATTTGAACAATGAATATAATCGGGTGTGCATGTAGGCGGTCAGTGATCCAATGATCCGTTAAAAACAATAATATAATTCCTAGGCGGTCAGTGATCCAGATCCGTTAAAAACAATAATATAATTCCTAGCTAAAGGGACGTTGTTGGCTAAGACCAGGCAATGATGATATAATAATTATATGGATGTGTGATACGACTGAAAGGAATAATTATACTATTGCTATCGTTTTATCTAATTCTATAATTTTGTTAAACATTTAAACAGGACACTTTTTTATATACGTGGTATTACGTACACTCAATTTATTTTTATCATCTCTATCTCTTTCTATAGATACATATAGACACATGAAAAGAGATAAAAACAATAGTCAATAACACAAATAGGTGTTTTATAACCTAACCTTTTATATATATATGCACACACTTCGATATTTCTTAGAAAAATCTATGGTGAAATCGAATATAATATATTATTGTCTATGAGTATGTTATTGTTATTTTAAAGGGTGATTTTTTAAGGTTGATGTATTACATATACATAACTATGCGTTATATATATATAGCGTTATGTAGTTTTGGTGCTTTGATATATATATATATATATATATATATATATATATATATATATATATATATATATATATATATATATATATATATATATATATATATATATATATATATATATATATATATACGTGAGGGATCCTAAGAAAACTACATAGTTTTAAGAAAACCAAGAAAACTACATAGTTTTAAGAAAACCAAGAAAACCAAATGTAGCAAACCATAATTTTTCATTACTTATTTATATTTAATATTTTCAAGGGGTGTTTTAATAATTTGATATACAACATATTTATAGTAAATATGTATTGTTTACTAAAATCCCATTTTTTTCTCCCTGGTTGAAGAAATTAAATCAAGTTACAGAGATTTTGAAAAACTAATTTATCTAATAAAATAGATTCTTAACAAATTCGATTCTTTATTTGTTTTTACATAACCTATTTCAAAAAGTTTCAATCGATTCCAAAAATCTTATGTGCATTTAATCAAGAAAGTAATTGCTTTTTGTTTCTTTTTCAATTGAATAGATCGATTTTAGGAAAAGAAACTGATAAAGAAGTTCAGCAAGGAAGAGCTTGTCATGAAATCAAGGTCAAAACTTAGTAATGGTGATGAAATCAAGTTTGTGGCTAGCGACAAAAGAAGATGAAATCACCAAAATCAAGTTAGAGGCTAGCGAAAGAAAAAGGATGAAACGAAGATGATGACGGAATAAAGCGAAGAACTCAAGGAAGATGATGTTAGAACAAAGATAACCAATGATGAAGATGATGATAGGATGCCAGGGTTACGTATACGTATCAGTTGAGTATTGATACCAACGATGAAGATGATGGCATAATGCCAAGGTTACGTATACGTATCAGTTGAGTTTTAGTGATGAACTCAGTGACTATATCCAAAAGTTGAGTATTGATGGTGAACACAATAAAGCGAAGAACTCAATAAAGATGATGTCAAACAAAGATAAACATCAATGAAGATAATGGCAGAATGCAAGGGATACATATACGTAACAGTTGAGTGTTGATGATAAACTTGATGAGTATATCTAATAGTTGAGTCATGATGATGAACTATGATGAACTCAATGAACAATATGAAGTATAACCTTAATATTCAAAAAAAAATAGTCGACACAAAGATGATATTTGTCACACCCCAACCGATAGCGGAAAAATCGGGGCACGAGAAGTGATAGATTGTTCAAAAACATCATAGAACTAAACTGACAATAAATTAAGATTAAATTTCATTTCCATTAATCAAGATAACATTACAATGTTTCAAATAAATATACAATAATTTTGAGAAGTACAAGTCTAACATAAACATGACAAAATGATAGGTTTGGTGTGTTTCTAAGTCCACCTAATTGAATTTCTTGATAAAGCTTCAAGCATTTTCTGCAACATGTATAAAATATTGGTCAACATATGATTATGTTGGTGAGCATACAAGTTTGAATACATAGCATAATAGTGAATAAATCTCAATTCAACATGAGTAAAGTATACAAAAGTTTATACATTGCTAGCATGCAAAGCCAATAATCAAACCAAAGTATCCACTAGCGTAATCTTAGCATTACAAATGACCAAGACCGTAAATATTGAATAACTTAACATAGACCCATCATAATAGGGCGGATGTGCTAGTCCTATAGCGCTATACATGTTAAGGGAGGTTTAGATTGCTTGTAAGATAATGCATTCTAGTATGTATTCACAAATAGTATAGCAAGTAAGCATGTTTGTATGAATTAAGTTTTAGAATGAGTTTGATTGAATGTATAATTGAGTGCATTTGATAATTGATACATGTTGCAACCCAAATAGTGTTAAAAACAAAAGGGGTGAAGTATGACTCACGGTTTGACGATTAGAATCCACAAGAATAGATGATTGAATTTAAATATTAGAGTCACCAAAGTTACCCTAAAAGATAAACAAAAGTGTGTAAGTTTAGAATTCAAAGTTTGAGATTTTAGCAATTGGAAATATACGAAAATTACAAATATGAGAGTACATGAAAATATATACTACTTAGACACTTATTTGGATACCATGTATTGTGTGTGCTCTTTATGAGTATTACTCACACATTAGAAGTCCAAAATAAGGAATCATAAGATTAGTATAATGTCTACCTTAACATATAACATTCAACCATGGTTTGATTGACGTTATGGTTTGGTTTTGACTAATTAATATGTAGATATAAATATAAGTCATGCATTAGAGGTAGGGTAATTCCCAAACCTCAAGTGTTATATTCATATAAGTCATGTATTAGAGGTGGGGATATCCACAAACTTCAAGATTGTCTCCATTACACAAAATCTCCACATAAGGGTGATTCGGATGGTCATGAGTACGTTAATGAAAGTAATAAAGTAAACTAACTAGTTTGAGTAACTGTTCAAGTGGGGTATGGTGGATAAATTAGTTGTAAAACCAAGGTTCAACATCACCATTTCATACCATAACACAAGGCTTTCAACATTGGTTGGAGGCTCGGTTTGGTTTCATCCACTTCTTGATTTGTAGATCACTTAGTGTTTTGTAAAGATGAAAGAATGGAGTGTAAAAGCCTTAAAATTTCAAAAATATAACTTCAAAACAAGCCTTCCAACATTGAAGTTGTTGGTGACTTGGTTTAGTATGTAAAAGGTTTAAAAATAAAACAAGAAAACATATATAAAAGAATCAAGTATAATATTTCACACTTGGACCTCAAAAATGATGGTTTACCATACTTGTGTCACCTTGGTGACTAAGTGGTTATGTCCGAGAGGTTATTCCAAGTGTTAAAGAAAATGAAGAAGAAAGTAAGAAAGAAAGTATAAATGAATAAATAAATAAATAAAACTCACAAGTTGTTCTTAAATATTTCTTGCAAAAAGGATAGAGTTCTTGGATGGATTAAGAGAATTTAGAGAGAGTTTAGAGAGAGTTTAGAGTGATAAAAGTGATTAGAGGGGGATTTGGGTTAGTATTTATAGGGGAAAATTATGGTTGGGTATTAATGTAAGTAGTTGGGGAAAATTATGGTTGCTTTTCCGGGGTGGTAACGAATTTCATAATCATAGTCATTCAACAATTCAACCCATCGCCGTTGACGCATGTTGAGATCCTTTTGATTAAAGATATGTTGGAGACTCTTATGATCGGTGAAGACCACACATTGAGTACAATAAAGGTAGTGTCTCCAAATCTTTAAAGCGAAAACAACGGCTCCGAGTTCAAGATCATGGGTGGTGTAGTGCTTCTCGTGGGTTTTGAGTTGTCTTGACGCATAAGCGATAACCATGCCTCGTTGCATAAGAACACAACCGAGACCTTGATTAGAAGCGTCACAATAAACCACAAAATCATCATTTCCATCTGGAAGGGTTAGGATGGGTGCGTCACAGAGCATACGCTTGAGGGTTTGAAAGGATTCCTTTTGTTCGGGACCCCAAACAAAAGGTTTATCTTTTTAGGTCAAAGAGGTGAGAGGTATGGCAATTTTTGAAAAGTTGGAGATGAATTGACGATAGTAACCCGCCAATCCAAGGAATGAACGTACTTCGGTAGGGGATTTTGGAGCAATCCACCCTTTGACAGCTTCGATTTTGGCGGGATCAACATGAATGCCTTTTTTGCTTACGATGTGACCAAGGAACTGAACTTCTTTCAATCAAAATTCTCATTTGGAGAATTTGGCGTATAGTCGTTCGGCTTGAAGAAGTTCCAGGATCAAACGTAAGTGCCGTTCATGTTCGGATTCGGTCTTAGAATAGATTAGAATATCGTCAATGAACACAATTACAAAATGATCCAAGTAAGGTGTGCACACGCGGTTCATTAAGTCCATAAAGGTTACGGGTGCATTGGTTAAACCAAAAGGCATAACCATGAACTCGTAATGACCATACCTTGTACGGAAAGCGGTTTTTGGAATATCTTCTTCACGGATACAAAGTTGATAATAACCAGATCGTAGGTCGATTTTTGAGAAACAAGTTGCTCCTTGGAGTTGGTCAAAGAGATCATTGATACGAGGAAGATGTCACACCCCCGCTGATAGCGGAAACACGGGGATGCGAGCTAGACGGGATCGTCATAACACATTGTAGAAGACTAATCAAGGCTCGGCAAAACATTTGATGACTGAATAAAGACAAATTCGCAAGGCTGCTTTGTGCGAAAGACACACTCACGCGAAACTAAGTTCTCATGCGATTTGTTCATCCACGCGATAGGAATTACCGCGCGACAAGCCTGTCATGCGAGAACCTTAGTGTTTAGTATAAATAGCTTAGTTTTCGTTTTGTAAAAAAAGTTTTTGTTCATTTATCATATCTGTACTGTGCGAAATTACACAAGACCTTTCATAGGTTGTGTTATTCAATCAACGAATCATTTTGTGATCAATTCAATCTTCTTTCACTCCAATCTTGTTTACATTCTGCATTCACAAGATTGAGATCGTGTGTTTATTGTTTTTCTGGGAGATTTCAAGGTTTTACAATTGGTATCAGAGCATTAGGCTCTAGAACCACGAATTAAAGAAGTTTTGGATTGATTTCTACTCTTTTCTAGTGATATTCATCATTGATTACGCGAGATTCAGCTATGGAGATGTTATGCTGCTCAAATTTCGAGTATTTGGACTGAATTGGACTGATTTAGTGGACTTTAGTTGAATTTTAATCATAATTAAGCTTAAAATTGAACTAAATTCATTAAAAACGGACTAAAATGAGTTTGATCAGACCTATTCAGTGAAATGGAGGTGACTTTCGCTTGAACAAACAGTTGGAAAATTGATTGTGCACGAAACTGGGAGTTTTCGCGTGCGAAATAATCGGTTTTCGCACAGACAGTTATTTTACTTTTTATGCGATTTCGCTTAAAGAGTAAATTGGAATTTCGCACGAATCATAATTCTCGCGCGAAAAATTGTGCCGCGCGAAAAGTCGTTTTCGCACGATAGCTTCTCTCGCACGAAAAGTCTGATTTTTGATTTTTGATCAACATGTCTTCATCAACACCAAATTTGAAGCATCTTATGTCAGAGAAAATTGAGAATCTGTTTGCCGAGTTTATATCTGATGATCTCTTGGATGGAGTGTTTGCTGAGAAGGAAGAAGTTGAGGAAGAGAAGGAAGAAGTTGAATGTAAGAAGGAAGCTGAGAAGGAAGAAAAGGAAGAACCAGTTGAGGCTTTGAAAGCTTTCATGGTGAAAAGGGATGAAGAGCCTGAAGGAGAAAGCTCAGAACCAAGGGTATATGATGATCTATGTATAAATTCTTGTGTTGAGAAAGTTCAAAGGTATAGAGTTCATAATGAAAACTTGATAATGGAAGTTGAAAAACTACAATATCAAGCTCGAAAACACAAGTCAAACGAAAAGATTTTTAAAGAAAAACTTGAAGGTTTAAATAAAACAATATACAATTTACAACTAACTCTTCATGATAAAGAATGTACAAATAATGATTTGACAAATAGAAACAATGAACTCGCCTTGAAAATTAATAGACTCAACAGTGAACTAGCCTCGGCTAAATTGACTGTTGAAAAATTTGAACTTTCATCAACTATGGTTGAAGGGATTATCAAGTCACAAATGACACAGAAGATAAAAGGAGGAAAGTGTGGCGTTGGATTTTCAAACATCGCTCCTCCAATTAATCATGATTATTCATGTTTACCTTCATCTGATGTCATTTCTGATTCTGATATGAGTTATGGGATAGGTTTTTCTCCATCCTCAGACTTAAAACCTTCAGTCAAAGTAAATCTGTCTGTTGATCCAATCATAATAACTAAACCTAAACAATCAACTGAAAATTTTGTGCAGATAATGTGAAGGTGGATGGGTTGGTTGAAGAATGGGAAAGTGATAGTGAGAAAGAAAATGAGAATGACAGTTTGAAAAATAAGAATGTAAATGTTTTAAGATCTGGTTGTAATCAAACTTTGTCAGGAAATGAAAAGACTGTTGATTTGAATGAGATTAAATCAAATAATAAATGTAATTTGAATAAAAATCAAAAGGCAAATCAAAAGGCACAAATTGAAAAGGATTTTAAAAGTAGATTTGTATATAAAGGTTTAATTGAAAATGAAGAACATATTTTTAAAGAAACGAATTTTCGCTTCTTTAAAAATAAACTTCATCATAATGCTAACCTTGTGAACCAAGATATTTGTAGCCCAAATTTGCAAGTGAAAGCTTCTTCTTCATCTAATCTGAAAATTCAAATGCCTGGTCCTTCTCCAGCATCAATCCGCATATCAAAGCCTGGTCCTTCTCCAGCACCAATTCGTATATCAAAGCCTGGTCCTACTCTAGCAAATTCTAAGACTGTTCCTGTTCCAGCATCATCAATTCCAAAAGTCACAGCTGCTAAATCTCAAATCCAAAGTGGTCATAATTCAACAATTTTCTCGAATCTGCAAAAGATGAACAAGCAATTATCGAATGAGGCAAAGATTCGAGAGACTGTGCAGAGAGTTAAACCAAAAAGTCAATCTGACTTTGGTTTCTATGACAATTTTTATAATTGTCATCCACAGTTTGTTTTCCACACACAACAAAGAAAATGTTATCAGTGTGGAAACATAAATCATTTAGCAAATAATTGTCCTTTTCGACAAAAATCTCTAAGCAAACAACGATTTCATAATTCTATTGCTCATAATAGAAAAATGTTTTTCACTCGTGGAAAATTTTCAAAACCAATGAAATCAAAGGTTGATCATGCTAATGATGTCGAAAAGAACAATAATTTGAAAAATGATTTAAAAGATAAAATCAAATTGAAAAGTGTGAATGAAAAGATTGATGTGCTAAACAAATATAACAATCTTAAATCATTTTGTTTAAATGCAACACAGAATGTGCTCAAGTCTTGTTTGACTTGGGTACCAAAGACTAAGTAATTCTTTTACTTATGCACGAACGACCGCAAAAGATCATTGAAAGCTTATGGCATATAGACAGCGGTTGTTTAAAGACATATGACAGGAAACTTACAATTGCTTCAAAATGTTCAGTCATATAACGGAGAAATTTAAAAATACACTTTGAAATTATTTTTGGCCTTAGGGGGAGTCAAGATTGGATTATTTAATAAAAAGGAATTTTCATGATTAAATGAGAAATGATTTTACAAAGTTCTAAAAGAGTCTAAGTACTTTCAAAGGCTTAAATACGAATAGACTTGGATTTTGATTGATGTGTCAATAGGCTTTGCTTTCAGAAATGAAAAGATCATAATTGAGTGATTAAACTTGAATTAAAGAGATATGATTTAGTAGGGAACATATCAGGATTCTGTGACAATGAAAAAAATATTCTAACACAGACTGAGAGATATAATCTTGTCATGCTCAAGTCTGTATTTGTTTGAATAAGTGATATATATATAAAAGATAAAAGACAAAAAGACAAAAAAAATATATATATATATATAAAAAGATAAAAAGAAAATAGTTGAGCAAATAATTGAGCAAAAAGATGCCAAAAGGCCATATAGGATATAAGATGCCAAGAAGCACAACAAATCAAAAGATATGTCTAAAGACATACATACTATATGGTATATATTTTTCTATTTTGAGAATATATTCTAATCATGGAAGGCAAAATCAAAAGATGGGGCATGTAAATCCGGATGGCTTGTAAGTTCTAAACATCTTGAGAGGGCAGACGTAAGTCCGGATGGCTGTTAGTAAGTCCTTAAACTTGTTAATGTTCCGTTTTAAGAGATATTTCTTAGGCTAGTTATGCTCAAATAGTTATATTTTAGGAATAAATAAATGATATCACTGATCAACAATGCATGGTTTAAGTCAATTTGGGGTGACATGAAATCTCAATAGTGTCTTGAAGACTAATAAGTATTTTACTGAAGTTCTGATTGTGGGATCCACTGAATTATATTAAATCGTACAAAACATGATAAGTATCACTCCTTATGTTTCTGAGTAAAACCTGAAGTATAAGTTTAAAGGGACAAAAGATATTGACAATCAACTTAACCAGTTTATTTTAAATAAAACTGGACAAAGTCTTGACTTGATAAAGAACTATATGATCTCATTTTGAAAATTCTTACAAGAAAAGGAAGATTCCAGTCAATGCTCCTGTTCCTCCTAATTCTTTAAAGCAATTACTTTCTTGGAGATGTGAGAAGGATTCAGGTCATGCTGTGATCAAATGCAATGACAAATCATTTAGAATCATTGATCCAGCTGACTTAATGAAGTTTGGCAAAGACGACTTAATCAAGCTACTACACTGTCCTATTGCAGCTGATGAGTCAGTTTACTTTCTATCTTGCCAGTATGTCTGGATGATGGATCGAATCCTTCGGAACAAATGGTATGCTTATTCAGGCAATTACAAGAGAGCAAATGTTGATTTTGATTGAAGATGTTTCACCAAGCCTAGGGGGAGATTGTAGAAGACTAATCAAGGCTCGGTAAAACATTTAAAGACTTAATGATAACGAATTCTGAAGACAGGTTGTGCGAAAGCCAGACTCACGCGAGATGAAGCTTCCACGCGACAACTGACTCCACGCGAAAGGCTGATCCCGCACGAAAGGCTTAGCCGCACGAAAAGCAAGTCGCGCGAGAACCTTAGTGTTTAGTATAAATAGCTTAGTTTTCGTTTTGTAATTCAGCTTTTGTTCATTTATCATATCTGTACTGTGCGAAATCGCACAAGACCTTTCATAGGTTGTGTTATTCAATCAACGAATCATTTTGTGATCAATTCAATCTTCTTTCACTCCAATCTTGTTTACATTCCGCATTCACAAGATTGAGATGCAATATATAAGTAATTGATGACATTGCGTGTCATGACGACACCCGGCACAAATAGAGACTTGTGTCGTGTATAATCAATGTTCACGACAGCATAGCCATAAACATAAACATAGGATGATCTCGTAAACATTGATGTTAACTTGTAGTGTAAATTCCCACAACCCGGGAACAAGTATGCAATGTTCAAGCTTAAGCAAACAAAATGTTCCAAAAGTATCAATGTTTAACAAGATGCTAATTCCTCCAAAATGCATCCTAGAGTCTCCTCTAAAGGCAGCATTCCTAGAACTTCAATTACCTTGATTACCTGAAAAGAGATGCTCAAAACGGTCAACATAATTGTTGGTGAGCTTCGCAAGTTTTAAGTAATAAAAGATGTTCAGATGAAAACAGTAAGTAGGTTTAATAAAAACTACCGCAACTACACTTATGCGTAGGCGGTTTTACCAGTTATAAATGACTACAGCCAACCCTAATCATCGGTTCCACACGGAAATTGGTGGCTGTAAAGAGAGCATTCTCAACAGTAAATAGTTTAATAAGATGTAGCAAGATTCACACAACGCATACGAATAGTTTATAACCAAACCAATCCTCAGGTCCCATTACCGGGGTTAATGGTTATATTGAAAGATCCACACAGAAGAATCACATAGAAGTCCCACACAGAAGTCCCACACAGCCAAATAGTATCACCAAACAAGTAGCATTATCCAACAAGTAGTAAAGCATCCAACAAGTAGTAAAGCATCCAACAAGTAGTAAGCATCCCATGAGTTTCACATGACGTAGCAAGATCCACACAGCGCGTACGTATAGGTTACAACCAAACCAGTCCTTAGGTCCTAATACCGGGATTAATGGTTGTACTGAAAGATCCACACAGAAGATCCACACAGAAGTTCCACACAGAAGTCCCACACAGAAGTCCCACATAGAAGTCCCACACAGCCGAGGCATCCAACAACAATAGCATTCACAGGTAGGGTCAATCAACACATAATATTAAATAGTCGCACATAGTATTATGATACCACTAAGTGACATACACAGTGGTAACATAGCATGTAGTTCAAGTTCATATAACATCAATCAACAAAACAAACAAGGTAAGATACTCATAGAAGTAGCAGCCACTTCCACCAAGGAAGGTGCTTGAAAACAAGTTAAGTAGGTGAGCATTCTTTTCCCCCAAGTTGAAAATATTTAAAAAGGTTTTATAAGAGTAAAAAGGGGCCGCGAAACTCACAGTATAGAAGATAGGTTCCAATGGTGGTAGATTCCAAGGGTAAGATGCTATGAACCGTCAAACACCTATTGACAGTTACTGATAAACATTAATAATGATCATAAAGCATAAGATGATGTTTAATAGGTTCGGGCTGTTTCGGTTCGGTTGTGGGTAGCACACACATAAGCAGGCATACACATATCAGACCTAATGTAGGTCCAAGTACTAAGAATAGTCCCAAATGGATTGTCGGTAGTTGTAAAAGGTTAGGTTATTTTGCATGGAAATAGTTTGTGCCTGTTGATAGCGTTGACTTTAATCTTTGTGGTCAAGCTATGACACTCTTATTGATGTTACCTTATCATCATAAGACCTCCAGAAAGAGGAATTCACACACACACACACATCATCATTCACACCACAGGATCGAACACACGAATCAATCCTCCATTCGCACGAATGGACCTTCAGTCGCACGAATCAACTTCACTCGTGCGATTGAACCTTTATTCGTACGACTGGCCTTTCATTCGTGCGACTCAATCACAATCGCACACACATTCACTCGCATGGACTCAATCGCACACACATTCAATCGCACACATCTAGGCGCATGACTCAGTCGTACGACTCACCCCAGTCGTACCACTCAGTCTCACGATAGACTCAGACGCATAGACTCAGTCGCATACACATTCAATCGTACACACCCAGGCGCATGACTCAGTCGTACGACTCACCCCAGTCGCACCACTCAGTCGCACGATGGACTCAGACGCATAACTCAGTCGCACGACTCACCCCAGTCGCACGACTCAGTCGGCCGAAAGACCCAGTCGCCCTGTACAGCAGGTCGCGACTGCTGGGACCTCGAGCAGCGTCCAGCTGCTCCGGGCACGGGTTTCACACGCCAAGAACCTCCAGAATACCTATTCTAACATGTCTAAACAAGATGCACACTCAGAAACGCAACACACAAGCCCACACGACCTCATGTGCTCGGATGAACCCGAGCACCCGAAACCCTAGAAAATCGCAGCTGTAAATTATGCAAAAATGGACAACCGTGGTCGTCTACTTGCTTGAAACGTGATGTCTAAGCTGTAACCGAGGTCTAGCCGACGAAAACGAGACAAATCAGGGAAATTTTGGTGCTAGGTTGAAGAAGAAGAAGAAGAAGCGTAGAAGAGGAAGAAGAGAGCAGATGGTGAAGATGGTGAAGTGTTGGGCTGGTGGATGGGTATTTATACCCAGCCCCAGTTTGGCCATTGTCAAGTTTAGTCCCTGCACTTAAGCCCCGTGTCCCCAATTTCATTTAGGTAGAAAACGACGTAAAAACGCACGTTATACCGATTATAATGATGTGTTTAAGGTTGTTTGTAGCATTTCACATAATATAGATAGTGATGTTGTCGGTGATATTCATAAGCGTTTTAAATGATATGGATATAATTATTGATAACATCACTGAAACGGATAATAGACTAAACATGATATCCTCACAAATAGTGTATGAAGGAGAGGAATGAATGTTCTAAGGATAGTTAACGTAATTTCACGTTCAATGACGGACCTTGAAGTGACGGATGTCACAGTATCCCCCAGTTGAGAGAATTTCGTCCCGAAATTCAACTGGTGCTAGGTCCAAGCGTGTCATCCTCGAATAGACGTGGATACTTGAGCTTCACCCGATCCTCTCGTTCCAACGTGAATTCCGGTCCCCGTTTGGAGTTCCATCTCACACGAACGATCGGTATTTTGCTGCGTCTCAAGCGTTTGACCTTTCAATCCATGACCTCTATAGGTTCCTCAATGAAATGAAGCTTTTCGTTGGTATTGATTTCCTTAATTGGTACGTGTAAGGACTCGTCGGCCAAACACTTCTTGAGGTTCAACACGTGAAAAGTATCATGTACACCACTGAGTTCTTGTGGCAACCTCAATCGGTAAGCCACCAGGCCGATTCTTTCTGTAATCTCGAATGGTCCTATGTATCGAGGGGCTAACTTCCCTTTCTTTCCAAATCATACAATTCCCTTCCGGGGAGAGACTTTGAGTAGTACATGATCTCCAACATTGAATTCTAGAGGCTTCCGACGGTTGTCGGCATAGCTCTTTTGGCGATCTCTTGCAGCTTTTAGTCTGTCTTGGATTTGGAAAAAAAAATCTTGTCAGTTTTCTCTTGAATGATCTCTGGGCCCGTAAGCTGGCTCTCATCAACTTCAGCCCAACAAACTGGGGATCTATATTTCCTCCCGTACAATGCTTCAAATGGTGCGCATCCAATGCTTGTATAATAGTTGTTGTTGTAGGAGAACTCAATCAATGGTAAATGAGTGTCCCAGCTGCCACCAAAATCGATTTACACAAGCTCTGAGCATATCTTCCAATGTTTGTATGGTTCATTCACTTTAGTCATCTGTTTGTGGGTGATAGGCGGTACTCATATCTAATCGAGTGCCCATCGCTTTCTGTAACGTCTGCCAAAATCGTGAAGTAATTCGGCTGTCTCTGTCGGATATGATTGACACCGGTACCTCGTGCCGTGTCACGACCTCTTTGATGTACAACCTTGCCAGCTTATCCATTTTATAGTCTTCACGGATGGGCAAGAAGTGAGCGGATTTTGTCATTCGATCCACCACAACCCATATCGAGTCGTGTCCGCTAGGCGTTCTCGGGAGTTTAGTAATAAAATCCATGGCTATGTTCTCCCATTTCCACTCGGGAATTTCAGGTTGTTGCAATAATCCCGATGGTTTTTGATGTTCAGCCTTAACTTTCGAGCACGTCAAGCATCGGCTTACATACATAGCAATGTCTCTCTTCATGCCTGGCCACCAGTATAGATCCTTAAGATCGTGATACATACCGCACTAGGATGAACAGAATATCATGTCTTGTGCGCTTCCTCCATGATCAGGGTACGAACATCTTTCCATTTGGGTACCCATATGCGATCCATGAAGTACTGTATGCCATCATCCTTGCAATTTGTCTGTTTGTCTAACCCTCAGAACTCTTCTCTCGCGAGATTTTCTTCTTTCAATGCTTCCCTTTGTGCAAGTTGGATCTGAGCTTTCAAGTTCGTCTGAATAGTCAATCCCAAAGCTCGAGCACGTAGTGGTTCCACGTGCTCTTTACGACTTAGGGCGTCAGCCACCACATTTGCTTTCCCCCAATCAAACTTCTTGTCTTTCTGAGTCATCAAGGTTAACGGTTTGGCAACCTTTGAGAAATTTGCAATGAAGCGACGATAGTATCCGGCCAAACCTAAGAATTGCCGTATCTCCGAAGGTGTCTGGGGTGCATCCCAGTTCTTCCCTGCTTCAATCTTTCCAGGATCTACATGAATCCCACTTTCGTTAACCACCTAACCCAGAAACCTCACTTTTCGAAGCCAAAACTCGCACTTCGAGTACTTGGCATAAAGTTTCTCTTCTTGCAATAGGCTCAGTATGGCTCGAAGTTGTTCCTCGGAGTCTTCTTTCGATCGAGAATATATAAGTATATCGTTGATGAACACAATCACAAACTTATCCAAGTAAGGTTTGCATACTCGGTTCATCAGGTCCATGAACACAGCTGGTTCATTAGTCAGTCCGAACGGCATGACTAAGAACTCATAATGCCTATAACGAGTCCTGAATGTTGTTTTCGGTATGTCATCCTCAAAACTCTCAATTGATGATATCCAGAACGGAGATCAATCTTGGAGAAATATGAAGCTCCTTGTAACTGGTCAAATAAATCATCGATTCTGGGTAAAGGGTACCGATTCTTCACAGTCAACTTGTTCAACTCGCGAAAATCGATGCACATGCGGAACGACCCGTCTTTCTTTTTGACAAATAGGACCGGTGCTCCCCATGGCGAATGACTCGGTCGAATAAAACCCTTCTCCAGTAGTTCCTGTAATTGGCTAGATAATTCTTGTATTTCAGACGGCGCTAACCGATACGGTGCTTTTGCTACCGACGTAGCTTCAGGAACTAACTCGATACGAAATTTCCACCTGTCGTGGAGGAGGCAATCCCCACAAGTCTTCAGGAAATACTCCTGGAAGATCTCGTACTATAGGAATATCTACCAACTTGTTGCCTTCTTCTTTCTTTTCCATTACACGGGCCCGAGATGCGTAACACTGCTTTCGTAAACATCGTCGCGTCTTCATGCAAATGATAAGCTTTAGAGTTCTTCCCGGTCGTTCTCCTTGTATCTTGAGTACCTCCCCGTTTGGCATGGGGATTCGTACTACTTTCTCCCGACCAACAATCTCGGCTCCGTGCTTCGAAACCAATCCATTCCCACAATCACATCGAAGCTCCCTAACTCGACAGATATTATGTCTATGTCGGAGGCATGGTTCTCCAATATCCTGGAGCACTCTCTAAAAAATCTCATCTGCTTGTACACTCTACCGTTGGCCATTTCTACAGAGAAGCTAGTCTCTAGTCTGTATCAACATTCGGGTCTTGACGGGCGTCATTTGCTCTGATAAAGAATGCACGTCCTCTGGCAGCACTTCTTTGATTCCCTTGGCCTGGGTTGCCAGCTATGGCCATCACTTGCTGCTGGTTATTCCCTTGTTGACCCGGTGCCCTATTCAGTCTGGGGCACATGTTCCGGTAGTGACCAAGACCTCCACACTCATAACAAGCCCTAGCATTCCCGGTGGGGTTAGCCGCGTTGACGAGTGTCACCAGGTTCGATGCAACTCTACAATCTCTCGCTAGGTGCCCCGGGCGCCTACAGTTCGCACACGCCCGACACGACATTGCTGGGGGGTGATGAAGGTTGCACCTGTCACATTTGGGGTGTGGGCCAGTATATTCTTTCTTTCCCTGAGTCACAGCCCCAAAATTTTGGGTCTTCTTGGCCTTCTTATCAAACCTTCCGGCGTTAGACCGGCTCGTTTCCCCAACCTCCTTTCTCTTCTCTGTTCCTTGGTTATACTGATCATTAGTATCATTACTCCTGTGGAATTGATGATTCAGAAGAGTGTCGCTCACTTGAGTCACTATAGTTGGAATCAGTGCGGCTAGCTGCTGAGCGATCATAGCAGCTATATCAGGGTTTTCAGTTCCCTGGTTGTCGCCAGCTGGGGCGCCACCTGTTCTTGGTGATCTACCCCTACCTTTGCCTTGTGGGGTCTCACCATCTTGGTTGGTACCACGTGTGACTCTTCGAGGCGGCATCTTCTAATCATAGAAAGGTGCAAACATGTAAACTTTAGTCACTTCTAAGATACACGTATGATTCCACTCATCAAGTTCCAATAACCCATGCTTCGGTCCATCAAGATCATCACGTAGCCCAGTTTAAGCACATTCTTAGTACACCGGTGATGCTTATATATAGGGTTCCCCGCAGCGTTCCCACCACATCCACGATACACCTTGAATGACACTTAAACCGGTTACACGACATCCTAATTTTCCTTAGCGTCATCCCATAAAATAACGTAGTGTATGTGTAGAGGGTGTCATCACTCCTCTATATTTCCTGTAGTCCACTTTCATTTTAAGCATTCAATCAGTTCCTTAGTTACTGAGAGGCTAAGTGGAGGAATGTCTCATAAAGAATAAGATCAATGTCATGATTGGAAATACCATGAAGGCTCTAAGTAGGACAGGACTTAGGTAATAGTAGGTGTTAGTAATGTTACGTTATCCTTAATAAGGTCTTACTAGAATTATGATCCTAGCACCTTAGGGTATAGAATAGAAATCTAGTAATACTCATGATCGTTACCTCATGGTATGATTAGCCAGACTTCTCATGCATGGCGAATTGCAATTACGTGTGCACCCGTAATGGTAATTTGCCTTGCATGGTCACCCTTAGCTTCACTTACTCCAAGTTAACATCATAGTATTATCCACATTCATCAAGCACAAATCAGGTAATGTCCTCATGTCCCTGAGCCAATAGTATTCCAATAGTAGTATGTAACAGCAAGTAACTCTAAGCACATAAGCGCAATATGTCTGATGATAGCTGCCTATCCTTCATACTTTCAGGATTTCAGGCATAACCATGTTAGGGTCGGATTTAGTATCCGAGATCGACGCTACATGTGATCACCGAAGTTCCCTTCTGTTTAGGTATCTCGACCTAATGATATGATGTTGTGCACATACAACGTAAGGTTCTAGTATAAGGGTATCCCATGGAGAAAGACTAAGAGTAATGTGTCTTCCTTAGGATGATCAGATAGCAAGCACATATGCATAGCATCAGGTATAGTGACAAGAAACAAGCATAGAGGAACATACATGTAATATTAGATGCAAGCCAGTCCTAGCATGCATTCTACATGAAGTTTCCTAGGTTATAGTCTAGGTCAAGTGTAATTGCCTAATTCTCTATAACCAATGGCTCTGATACCAGTCTGTCACAGCCCCGCTAATAGCGGAAACACGGGGATGCGAGCTAGACAGGATCGTCATAACACATGGTTAACAATAGAGATGCAATATATAAGTAATTGATGACATAGCGTGTCATGACGACACCCGGCATAAATGGAGACTTGTGTCGTGTATAATCAATGTTCACGACAGCATAGCCATAAACATAAACATAAGATGATCTCGTAAACATTGATGTTAACTTGTAGTGTAAATTCCCACAACCCGGGAACAAGTATGCAATGTTCAAGCTTAAGCAAATAAAATGTTCCAAAAGTATCAATGTTTAACAAGATGCTAATTCCTCCAAAATGCATCCTAGGGTCTCCTCTAAAGGCAACATTCCTAGAACTTCAATTACCTTGATTACCTGAAAAGAGATGCTCAAAACGGTCAACATAATTGTTGGTGAGCTTCGTAGGTTTTAAGTAATAAAAGATGTTAAGATGAAAACAGTAAGTAGGTTTAATAAAAACTACCGCAACTACACTTATGCGTAGGCGGTTTTACCAGTTATAAATGACTACAGCCAACCCTAATCATCGGTTCCACACGGAAATTGGTGGCTGTAAAGAGAGCATTCTCGACAGTAAATAGTTTAATAAGACGTAGCAAGATCCACACAGCGCATACGTATAGTTTATAACCAAACCAATCCTTAGGTCCCATTACCGGGATTAATGGTTATATTGAAAGATCCACACAGAAGAACCACACAGAAGTCCCACACAGAAGTCCCACACAGAAGTCCCACACAGCCAAATAGTATCACCAAACAAGTAGCATTATCCAACAAGTAGTAAAGCATCCAACAAGTAGTAAGCAGCCCATGAGTTTCACATGACGTAGCAAGATCCACAGAGCGCATACGTATATGTTACAACCAAACCAGTCCATAGGTCCCAATACCGGGATTAATGGTTGTACTGAAAGATCTACACAGATGATCCACACAGAAGATCCACATAGAAGTCCCACACAGAAGTCCCACACAGAAGTCCCACACAGCCGAGGCATCCAACAACAATAGCATTCACAAGTAGGGTCAATCAACACATAATATCAAATAGTCGCACATAGTATTATGATACCACTAAGTGACATACACAGTGGTAACGTAGCATGTAGTTCAAGTTCATATAGCATCAATCAACAAGACAAACAAGGTAAGATACTCATAGAAGTAGCAGCCACTTCCACCAAGGAAGGTGCTTGAAAACAAGTTAAGTAGGTGAGCATTATTTTCCCCCAAGTTGAAAATATTTAAAAAGGTTTTATAAGAGTAAAAAGGGGCCACGAAACTCACAGTATAGAAGATAGGTTCCAATGGTGGTAGATTCCAAGGGTAAGATGCTATGAACCGTCAAACACCTATTGACAGTTACTGACAAGCATTAATAATGATCATAAAGCATAAGATGATGTTTAATAGGTTCGGGCTGTTTCGGTTCGGTCGTGGGTAGCACACACACAAGCAGGCATACACATATCAGACCTTATGTAGGTCCAAGTACTAAGAATAGTCCCAAATGGATTGTCGATAGTTGTAAAAGGTTAGGTTGTTTTGTATGGAAATAGTTTGTGCCTGTTGATAGCGTTGACTTTAATCTTTGTGGTCAAGCTATGACACTCTTATTGATGTTACCTTATCATCATAAGACCTCCAGAAAGGGAATTCACACACACACACACATCATCATTCACACCACAGGATCGAACACACGAATCAATCCTCCATTCGCACGAATGGACCTTCAGTCGCACGAATCAACTTCACTCGTGCGATTGAACCTTCATTCGTACGACTGGCCTTTCATTCGTGCGACTCAATCACAATCGCACACACATTCACTCGCATGGACTCAATCGCACACACATTCAATCGCACACATCCAGGCGCATGACTCAGTCGTACGACTCACCCCAGTCGCACCACTCAGTCTCACGATAGACTCAGACGCATAGACTCAGTCGCATACACATTCAATCGTGCACACCCAGGCGCATGACTCAGTCGTACGACTCACCCCAGTCGCACCACTCAGTCGCACGATGGACTCAGACGTATAACTCAGTCGCACGACTCACCCCAGTCGCACGGCTCAGTCGGCCGAAAGACCCAGTCGCCCTGTACAGCAGGTCGCGACTGCTGGGACCTCGAGCAGTGTCCAGCTGCTTCGGGCACGGGTTTCACACGCCAAGAACCTCCAGAATACCTATTCTAACATGTCTAAACAAGATGCACACTCAGAAACGCAACACACAAGCCCACACGACCTCATGTGCTCGGATGAACCCGAGCACCCGAAACCCTAGAAAATCGCAGCTGTAAATTATGCAAAAATGGACAACCGTGGCCGTCTACCTGCTTGAAACGTGATGTCTAAGCTGTAACCGAGGTCTAGCCGACGAAAACGAGACAAATCGGGGCAATTTTGGTGCTAGGTTGAAGAAGAAGAAGAAGAAGCGTAGAAGAGGAAGAAGAGAGCAGATGGTGAAGTGTTGGGCTGGTGGATAGGTATTTATACCCAGCCCTAGTTTGGCCATTGTCATGTTTAGTCCCTGCACTTAAGCCCCGTGTCCCCAATTTCATTTACGTAGAAAATGACGTAAAAAGGCGCGTTATACCGATTATAATGATGTGTTTAAGGTTGTTTGTAGCATTTCACATAATATAGCTAGTGATGTTGTCGGTGATATTCATAAGCGTTTTAAATGATCTGGATATAATTATTGATAACATCACTGAAACGGATAATAGACTAAACATGATATCCTCACAAATAGTCTATGAAGGTGAGGAATGAATGTTCTAAGGATAGTTAACGTAATTTCACGTTAAATGACGGACCTTGAAGTGACGGATGTCACGGAAGAGGATAACGGTTTTTGACCGTGAGTTTATTGAGCTCACGATAATCAATGCACATGCGGAATGTACCGTCCTTCTTTTTTACAAAAAGGATTGGAGCACGCCAAAGGGATGAGCTAGGACGTATGAAGCCTTTATTAACCAACTCTTGAAGTTGACTAGCCAGCTCTTGCATTTCCGAGGGTGCGAGTCGGTAAGGAGATTTAGCAACAGGTGTAGCACCGGGTATGAGATCAATCCGAAAATCAATGGAACGAGCAGGAGGAAGGCCGGGTAGATCTTCAGGGAACACATCGAGAAAGTCACAAATGATTGGAATGTCTTTCACACTCTTTCCCTTTTCCTTTTGTGTCACGATATGGGCTAAAAAGACAATACATTCCTAACGTAAGCACTTTCGTGCCTCCGTACAAGACATGAGTTTGAGTCCGTTTGAGGGTTTCTCGCCATAGATTTGTAAAATGTCTCCGGAAGAAAGCGGAATACGGATATATTTTTCAAAGCAAACGACTTCGGCATGAACCTTGGCAAGCCAATCCATGCCTACTATGACATCAAAGCAACCTAATTGCATGGGTATGAGTTCGATAGGAAATTCATGTTCATTAAGACTTAAAATACAATCAATGAGAATGGAATCAACGGTGATAGATTTTCCGTTAGCGACTTCAACGGTGAATGATTTTGGCAATTTAGTACGTGTACATTTTAGCATTGGTTCAAATTTTACGAAAATAAAACTTTTATCCGTACCAGTATCAAATAACACAGAAGCATAAATTCCATTTATAAGAAACGTACCGTTTACAACGTCATTGTCGTTTTGAGCTTGATGCGCATTTATGTTAAATGCGTGTCCACATGGCGCTTGCACTTGAACCTGATTGTTGCGGGGGCATTGGGGAGCAAGATGGTTTGGGTCACCACATTTGAAGCAAGCACGACCATTTCCATTAGTCGGGGGTCTTTGGGTACCGGTGTGAGCCGAAGGTGGGTTACCGGGTGGGCTAGGACCACTTCGACATGCTGAGGCAAAGTGCCTATAACGGTTGCACGTTGTGCATTGACGGCACTGAGAGGCAGGTGGGTGGTGGTATTGGCATTTGGCACATTTGGGAAACGTACCGGTGTAAGCTTTTCTAGGTGGTTCATGGTTCGAGTTGATGGGAGCTTTGGTTGTTGGTGTTGTCATGGCATAGTCGCGGCTTTGAAACTTGCGTTTCTTGCCGTGATGGGTGTTTTTGGATGATGTTTTTGTGTCTTTGGGTTCCTCAGGTGTTTCGGAGATGGCTTGATGGGCGGTTTTGAAGGAGCCTTTAAGAGACAAGGATTTGTCTTTCACTTGGTTGTTGGACAAGGTAGTCGCCAACCGGATGGCTTGCTCAACTGAGAATGGTTCGGCTATGGTGACGGAGTCACGGATAATAGGGGAAGACCTTTTATGTACTTGGCTATGGCTCGGTCGGTGGTGTTGACCAAATGAGGGACAAGGATACTAAGTTGCTTGAAGCGAATGGTGTAAGTCAAGTTGTCTCCTCCAATTTGTTTGAGGTTCCAGAATTCCTCTTCAAGACTTTGCATCTCATGAGGAGAGCAAAACTCATCTATCATGAGTTGCTTCACTTCTTCCCATGGTAGAGCGAAGGCGACCTCGTTTCCACGAGTGCTCCTTTCACTTTTCCACCATTCAAGTGCCCTCGATGTGAAAACACCGGTGGCACTACGAGTTCGAAGCTCATCGGGACATTCACTATTGATGAAAGTAACTTCGATGCTATCGAACCATTCAAGCATCTTAGAGGCACCCTCTTCACCCGTGAAGGGTTCGGGGCCACATGACTTGAAGTGCTTATAGGAAAAGGCTGAGGTTTTGGGACTAGGGTTTCGGGATTCAATGGAAGTGTTCGGGATAGGGGTGGAATTGATTTGCTTAACAATATCAGGAATAACTCGAGCCATTTGCTTAGCCATGAAAGCGACCATTTTCTTATTGGAACTTTGCTTGGAGCTTCTATGGGATTTGGAAGATATCTACAATGTAGGTCAAAGAGAATGATGAGACTTGATCAATAGTGTTTAAAATATATATTTTTTTGCATATTTAGAGCATGATAGCATAGTATCTAAGCAACTAAGTTTTAAATCGGTTCTCATAATGAATCATATAATCACTTAAAAGAATTTGCTAAACAACAATGAAAACTTTTAAATTTCTGTTGGTTCTTGATTATTAGCGTCTTAGGTCGAGAGGTTAGCGCGATTTAGATGATTTGATCTTGACAAGAGGAAAAAGGTTGAAGCATAAATGCATAAAACAACTACAAACATAAAGAGATTCAATTAAGGCTTGGAATGTTCCGGTTTTGGAACTAAGACTAATCCAAAATAGTCAAGACTTCTTTTGAGTTCGGGAATCATGCTTTGGCTTAATGGGTTGGAATACTCTCGCCGACAAGTCGGGTAACGGTATTCGCCCTTCCAGTTACTACATTCCCTTGTCAATCAAAATCTTAAGACTTTGGTGAGATTGAATATCAAAGAATGGGACTAGTCACCAAGATATGGATATCACTCCTAACTTGGTGGTGTCGTTTCCTAAACGTGGTTGGTACTTATCCATCAAGGTAAGGAAATTAATCCTAACTCGTTGGTAAGGGTCCATAAGAGTGTAATAAGTGAAATTGTCATCAAGGTAAGGAAATCACTCCTATCTTAATGGTCTAATTTCATAAAAACAATAATGGCAGATTGAAAATCATCACCAAAGTAAGGGATTCACTCCCATTTTGATGAGGTCGTTTCATTTGTAAAATACGAGTGTCTTCGTATCGTCGTCGCATGATTACACCTTAGGAAAGGTGTATTTCTTTCTAGCCGAGAATAAGATAAGGGGCAAGATTAGATAGATTCGAGTTTTTTTTTGGCATAAATATAAGATATTCAAACAAATCATAAGCATTACTAATGGGAGTCCTTAGTCATAGTCTAGGTCAAAACATGGAAGTTTTCCTAAGTCCCTATAACTATGGCTCTGATACCAATCTGTCACACCCCAACCGATGGCGGAAACATCAGGCCACGAGAAGTGATAGATTGTTCAAAGACATCATAGAACTAAAGTGACAATAAATTATGATTAAATTTTATTTCCATTAATCAAGATAACATTACAATGTTTCAAATAAATATACAATAATTTTGAGAAGTACAAGTCTAACATAAACATGACGAAATGATAGGTTTGGTGTGTTTCTAAGTCCACCTAATTGAATTTCTTGATAAAGCTTCAAGCATTTCCTGCAACATGTATAAAATATTGGTCAACATATGATTATGTTGGTGAGCATACAAGTTTGAATACATAGCATAACAGTGAATAAATCTCAATTCAACATGAGTAAAGTATACTAAAGTTTATACATTGCTAGCATGCAAAGCCAATAATCAAACCAAAGTATCCACTAGCGTAATCTTAGCACTAAAAATGACCAAGACCGTAAATATTGAATAACTTAACATAGACCCATCATAATAGGGCGGATGTGCTAGTCCTATAGCGCTATACATGTTAAGGGAGGTTTAGATTGCTTGCAAGATAATGTATTCTAGTATGTATTCACAAATAGTATAGCAAGTAAGCATGTTTGTATGAATTAAGTTTTAAAATGAGTTTGATTGAATGTATAATTGAGTGCATTTGATAATTGATACATGTTGCAACCCGAATAGTGTTAAAAACAAAAGGGGTGAAGTATGAGTCACGGTTTGGCGATTAGAATCCACAAGAATAGATGATTGAATTTAAATATTAGAGTCACCAAAATTACCCTAAAAGGTAAACAAAAGTGTGTAAGTTTAGAATTCAAAGTTTGAGATTTTGGCAATTGGAAAGTATACGAAAATTACAAATATGAGAGTACATGAAAGTATATACTACTTAGACACTTATTTGGATACCATGTATTGTGTGTGTTCTTTATGAGTATTACTCACTCATTGGAAGTCCAAAATAAGGAATCATAAGATTAGTATAATGTCTACCTTAACACATAACATTCAACCATGGTTTGATTGACGTTATGGTTTGGTTCTAACTAATTAATATATAGATATAAATATAAGTCGTGCATTAGAGGTAGGGTAATTCTCAAACCTCAAGTGTTATATTCATATAAGTCATGTATTAGAGGTGGGGATATCCACAAACCTCAAGATTGTCACCATTGCAAAAAATCTCTACATAAGGGTGATTCGGATGGTCATGAGTACGTTAATGAAAGTAATAAAGTAAACTAACTAGTTTGACTAAGTGTTCAAGTGGGGTATGGTGGATAAATTAGTTGTAGAACCAAGGTTCAACGTCACCATTTCATACCATAACACAAGGCTTTCAACATTGGTTGGAGGCTCGGTTTGGTTTCATCCACTTCTTGATTTGTAGATCACTTAGTGTTTTGTAAAGATGAAAGAATGGAGTGTAAAAGCCTTAAAATTTCAGAAATATAACTTCAACACAAGCTTTCCAACATTGAAGTTATTGGTGACTTGGTTTAGTATGTAAAAGGTTTAAAAATAAAAAAAGAAAACATGTATAAAAGAATCAAGTATAATATTTCACACTTGGACCTCAAAAATGGGGGTTTACCATACTTGTGTCACCTTGGTGACTAAGTGGTTATGTCCGAGAGGTTATTCCAAGTGTTAAAGAAAATGATGAAGAAAGTAAGAAAGAAAGTGTAAATGAATAAATAAATAAATAAAACTCACAAGTTGTTCTTGAATATTTCTTGCAAAAAGGATAGAGTTCTTGGATAGATTAAGAGAGTTTAGAGAGAGTTTAGAGTGATGAAAGTGATTAGAGGGGGTTTGGGTTAGTATTTATAGGGGAAAATTATGGTTGGGTATTAATGTAAGTAGTTGGGGAGATGAGTAAATACAAAGTTTCAATTTTAACCCCTTAACTTATTTTATTTATTATTTTGCATCATAAACTAATGATTAAGAATGAGTATTTTAACATATGAATCATAAAAATGAAACTTATAAATAATTTTCTAAAAATATTTATATAAGTCCCGATAAGTTACTCGGTTTTTACGTTAAAACGCGTATTCGCAATTGTTTAATCGTTGCACAAACATATAATCAACAAGAATAATATAAAAAGATATTTTCACTATGATCAAGTCTTGAGATTATAAGGATTGAATAAGGAGTAATATTACATTTAAAATAAATAAATAAATGTAAAATGCGAAACGTTGCAATATTGTACTTGATTACTTAGTGTGAAGATGATGAATTCCAAGAAGATGATAAACAGGTTTTGCTTAAGATTTTTATTTGTGTTTCTTGTTGTTTACATATATGAGAACACCATTTACAAATACATAATCACTTGATTACATATATGTAAACCTAGGTTTACATTTATGAAACTTTAGTTTGGTCCATGTTTATATATTTTGATTTTGTTTTTTGGTTCTTTCATTGTATTACGTATATGTAATAGATACCAGTTAGATATATTTGTTTTTGGCTTCTTCTTCTTATTCTTTATAGTGTATTGCTTACATATATGTAAAAAAGTTTACTTACATGCAAACATACGTGATAAAATGTTTACATAACAAAAACATATACGTAATCATGCTTACATATACGTAATCATATATGTAGATGTGCTTAAATATATGTAAGAATATATGTGAACTTGTTTACATATACGTAAACACGTTTATATATACACAAACATATATGTGAACTTGTTTACATATACGTAAGCATGTATGTGATTACAAAAAACCTGCAAAAAATATTTTCGTTCTTTTAATATACTTTGGGTTTGTGTTTTAAATGAATGCTTATGATTTTAAATATATTTGATATTGTGTTTGACTTTGGAGAGAGAGAGAAAGAGAGACATTTAAGGAATTTAGGTAGTTTCTAAAATAAAAAAACTACAATCTACCTAATATACCCTTGAATAATTTAAGTAATTAATTATCTATTAAATATTTATAAATTTGTCATTGATGAATATCAACCATTGATCAATTTTGATCAATGGTTTAAAAATAGTTTTCTTAGTTTTCTTATAAGTGGAGGGTTTTTTAGGAACCCTATATATATATATATATATATATATATATATATATATATATATATATATATATATATATATATATATATATATATATGGGAGGGATCCTAAGAAAACCATATAGTTTTGAGAAAACCAAGAAAACCAATTCTAGCTAATCAAAATTTTTTATTATTTATATTTATCTATTAATTTCAAAGGGTATTTTAGTAATTGTCTTTGTAACTTATTTTTAGTAAATAAAATTAGTTGACTAATATTCTTTATTTTACTCCTCCATTGAACAAATCAAGACTAATTCAAACAAAGCATCGATCATTTTCATCTTCTTCACCAATTCGTTTATTTTCAGCATATTTCTTCCTGATTTGGTGAATCAATCGTTGCTACATAATGAATCTATGTCGGTTTCAAACAAAAGTCTGGCCGAAGGGTTTCAATTAAAGACTGATGTAGGTCGATTTGCAGGTCAGATGAAACTGATACGGGTGAGCGACCGTTGTTGGTTTGCTTCAATTCGAGAAACGTGATGAATATGATGACATGCGGATCTGATGTGGGCTAAGAAAAGAATCAAAGGAAATGATTAGAAAGAAATTAAACCCTACAGGAGTCGATGATGATGATTTACATATATGTGTTCGTATATGTAACTATGTAAAAGAAGCGTAAGTTGTACTCTAAAGT